>OX375882.1:97106532-97706532 GCA_947359465.1 Metellina segmentata
TAGAAGCCCTATTATTATTTAACGTCAAGTTCCACTAAGCTTCATTATCGGCATCCTGTGCATCTGGCTTTCACAAGATTCAATATTCACCTTTGTGTATTTCTAAAGCTTTTGAAAGTTTCCTTTTGGGTAGGAATCTTTCGTATTTCTATTCCTTCCGGCGCTTCATCAAGGGAAGCCATCCCTTATTCGGTACAATCGGTTGATCTGTTTACGACATTCCTGCTTCGACGCACGGTTCTTTACCCCTCTCTTGCGAGAAAGGTAAACGTCTCTGTAGTTACTAAGTGATTTCTTAAAATTGCTGTTTAGGAATATGATGAGATTACATTCCCTCATCAAACTCCTCACATGCTTTAGATTTTATTGTCATGTCTACCAACTAAGTTTTAGCCTAAAATGTTTATCGTGACTTGATGTAGTTAATGCAACACGTGTAACGGTTATATAACTGTAACAAGTTAATATAACGTGTAGTGGGTCGGAAAGAAATCAACAGTGGGCCGCATGAGGAGCAGTCTGCACATCTCTGCTTTAGATCGTGTGGCTTTATTAAACTTTAGACTTGATGAAATCAAGATCTAACAGAATAAATGCAAATACTAGTAGAGAGATAATTTTTGCCAGTCCAATTTATCCTTTACTCTACCATATCATCACAGAGCAATATATATTTACTTTCCCTAATATCAAACAAATAAGGTAATATAAATTGGATTCGGGGAAATCTAATCTATAACCTTAATGATCTTCAAGAGATTCTCTTCCAAATGAAATCAAACAAATCCAATTGTTTGAGAAGAGTGGCAAGCTAATAATATATACTTTTTTTAGAAGAAACCCTTTGATCCATGCTGAGTTATCGTTACTTAAGATTATTCCGATGGATATATCCATCTATCTAAATGAGATCAGGAATATTTTATTTCAGTCACGTAGAATAAAGAGTTTTAGGTAATTGATGTAGGTCGGCATCTGAAATGGTGAAAGAAGGAGCTTCGAAACTATTCCAGACTTGTCTTTGAGTCGATGTATCAAACTGAAACTGGATTCAAAATGACGTATTTTAGAAATGAACATGTATTGTTAATGGTAATCATAACCTACTATTAAATCGACAATTATGAACTTCCCGCTGTGTAGCAATTTATTTATAGTTTATATATTTGTAAAGTGTTAATGTATAATATTATATATTTTATTTATTGTTGGTATTAACCCTTCTTTGCATGATTTTTTCTTTATTGGTGAAATAAATCAAGGTGATATAATTCATGTTCAAATTGAAAGGAAAATGGTTAAAAAAATCTTAGTATATATTTATAGTATAAATTTAGCAATTAACAATAGGATGGTATCATGTGGTACTTTTTAAATGAAACGCAAACTTTTTCAGAAATTGCTCTAAAAATAACAGAAACACTTGTTACAAACCTTTCTTCCACTCATTTTCACTTTTTTAGCAATAGAAACTCAAATATAATAAAACAAAATTAAAAACGAAATCATACGTTTATTGCAACTACAACAAACAGCGGAATGACAACTTCAAGCTCGTTTTGCTGATAGTGACACTTGCTTATTTTTGACAGCTATGTTTTTTTTTATGCAATGGACATTAAAAAGGTGTCCAGACACGATCAACTTAAAGTGAACTTGTTCTTTTATATAATTTTTGGGCATTCAATGTTATGATGGAAATTTCCACCACTTTGCAAAGAAGGTTAATAGAATAGTTATTTATAGTAGCGGCATTTGTAAAATAGTTGTTTTTACAGTGGTATTATTTATAAAATAGCTATTTTAATAGTAATAGTTCTCATAAAATAGCAATTTCAGCTCTCGGAGTGGTTTCGACGTAACATCTTGTTCATCAAAGACCAGACCAGTTTTCATTCTGACAAGATACATCATCATCAAGATATTTCCGATTTATTTCATGATGACAACATTAAGATGTGGTCAGTTTTTTTCTAAAGATGAGATTACGCGTACATGAAGATCTGCTAAAGTTTTTTGTTAACCCTTCACTACTGTGTCACATACCGTCTCGTAACTAGTGTGGAGGGGTCTCTCAGATATCGCTCACTAAAGTGCGTATAAAGTTCATTAATATAATATATTAATTAAAGATTCCTTAGATAATTATTATTTATACATTTTAAATTTAGATAATTCAATTCTTAACATGAAATGTATTTTATATTACTATATAAGTAGATTTCATGTATCTTCAAGATCAGCTTTTGGACCTAATTTTGCTGGACGTTTCAACCCTGGAAACTGTAAAACTATGTTGTCTTTTGGTGTTCTAACGGCACGATTTTATAGCTCTAGACATCCCATTTGAAGTTTTTTTTTCCGTGAAATATTCTTCTTGTGAAGACGCACTTGAAATGTCTTCATCTTCATCTGCATAAATTTCCGAATTCGTTTCGTGTCCGCTTTCAATAATATTATCCGAAATCTCACTGTCCCAAAACTCTATTTCCGATCAAGTTTCAACAATATCCTGAATTTCTTTTTGTGTAAGATACACAGGTCGTTTCTTAGTAAAGTGCGTTGCCATTTTAGGCTCCCTGCCGAAATTCCCTACTCCAACTTAGACGATTTCATTCAACAAGAACGGTAACGCAAATGCTGTGCAGGGGTCAAAGAGGCCACGCGGGAAATGCAAATAGTGAGATATACGAAACAGTTGGGGCAGCCAAACCAGTCTTGGAATGTGGCTTCTGTTGGTCATAGTAGGAAGGTACTGAGTAGGACAGGGACTAATATTCACTTTAAGGGGTTGAAACGACCTGTCAAAAATGACTCCGGGTCTGTGAGACCCATGACAGCACTTAAAGGTTAATACCTCGTCAACACAAAACCCAAGAAGAGGTATAGTGGTAGTATTTGTTAAATATCTCTATTTTGTTGTGGTAGTATTTATAAAATAACTATATGGAAATTGGATATTTACAAAATAGCTATTTTAATAGTGATGATATTTATAAAATAGCTGTTTTAATAGTGCTAATATTTATAAAAGAGCTATTTTTATAGTGAGATGGCATTCGTTCAGAAGCTCAGCTCATGTGTGACCTCTCCATTTGACAGTGGTTCAAAATCACGTGGTGCTGTCATTGAATCTTTCACTTCAGGGAGTTTTCTCCGACTGTCGCCGAGATCCCATTGCGTCGTTAATTAAATACCGACCTACCTCTTACATACAAATAAAAATGCATTTTCGTTGCCATATTTAAAACAGAAACTCCAAACAATCCCCCAAAAATATCCCCGCTGGAACTCAAACCCCCTTTCTTTAGCAATCACCAAGACAGCCTGTCACCTGCGATAAGACAGACCGTCTCATAGAACAAAAAAAAAAAAAAACACCCCGAAAAAAGAAACCCAGAAAACACTATCTCGATCGTCCAAGGAACAAAACGAAATTCGGTTTCCCGTCGCGGAAGGAAAAATGATTTTTATTCGAAAAGTGTCAGGGCATCCTTCGGAAAAAATACACCCGATGATTGGCTATCATCCCTTTCTGCAAACACTTCGATCCCCCTTCCCTTCAGATGTTTTTTTCTATCGTATCAAGGGCAATGTCAATCATCGCCGTTCTACAGTTATATCTCCCCCGTGGAGTTTTTTTTAAAGCTCGGTGATCGATAGATTTCGCGGACGTTTTGGAGCGAAAGCGTTTGGTCGTATATAAGACGGGACTTGAAAAAAGATGTGAAGTCGTTGTCAGGTTAGCGTCGGAATCCGTGGAGTGATTTAGCGTGTCCGTGTTGTAATCATGGACATGAAACGTAAGTGGACTTAGCAAAGAGTTTCTTTAAAAAGTGTGACGTGTAAACTAGTAGTCACGTGATTCATCTCGATTGGGCATGGACCACTCTAAAGATGGGTAAGGTAGGGACTAATTTTAATAAACGTCCCTCTGGAGCGAAACGAAGGGCTGTTGGTGACGCTCCGGGATCCACCACGAAGGGAAAGGCCCACCACAAAATTTTGACTCACGGTCTGATGCCGAGGTCACACCTGAGATGGCATTCCACTCTCCAAACTTCCAAACCACGCCAACCTGAGGACATTTGGGGCCACGAAAACTGTACGTAAACTTTGCTATTGAAAAGAAGTGTAAAAAGCGTGGCCAACATGTAGACTAATAGTTACCTAATCCATCTTTTTTTAATGTGTGGCCCCTCTAGAGATGGATAGTGTCTAGAAAGTGTTGTAAGTGAGGTGCTCCGAGGTGATATGAGGTTCCATTTCTGCCTCGGTATATTGCTCTCTTCTGCGTCGGAAAAACTTTTCTTGTGTGAGTCACAGACGTGAAATATAAGTATACGAAACATTGCTAGTGCGATAGGTAGTTAATTAAAGTCCCACTGGAGCAAAACCTAACTGGTTAGTGGAGACTGTCATGGATGAACCGCTGAAGAGAAAAATCAGAGGACAAGACAGTTATATCATGAAGTTATACCTGAGCTGGCAATCCACTTTCCAAACTTCCACACCACTAGGACGTTTGTTCACGACAGATTTGACGTGTTCTATCCCCATTTTGTACCCTACAGTCTGTGGTTGGTGGTGTGACTTCCGAGAGTCCGATTTGTCAACTTTTCAATGAGATAAGTGAACTAGCTGATCCCATCCAAATAGCTTGTAGCAAGCAGGAATCTTTGAAAACTAGATGGGACAGCTCAGATGAAGTTACCAAACCTTAGAATTTTGGAACTATTTAATTTATTTTAGGTTTTCTGACTGAACATTGACGTAATATGTTGACTGCTGTATGCATGCAGCACTTGAGGAAGAAGAAATGTCTTCCACTAAGAATTAAACTTTTTTTTCCCAATGGCAATGCTAGGTTCAAATTGCACAGACAAATACAATACATAATACACTACAGTACAGAACTGACCGAAGTCATTGTAGCCTTATACAAGGCCAGAAGTGATGGCCACTTGTGAAGGGGCACCCAGTGGGTGGACCATCGTTGTCCCTAACAAAGGAAAGCACAATTTACATCCATGCTCTGACCCGGATTCGAAGCAGGAACCTTCCGATCCAGAGGCCAACACCTTGACCACTAGACCGGTTGGTCGGCAGAGTTAAACTTAAAAGCAACAATTATTGGTCACTATTCAACGGTACACATTTCGAAAATTCACGATAATAACCATGTCGATTATTTTTATTTTACCACAACACATAATCTAAATTCAATCACAATCTATTTACTTTAGTATCACAAATAGGGGTAAAAATGACTTAACTTTGCAACCATACGGCCAACAACCTATTCAAAAATGTGTGGAGGTAGTTGCTAAATTTCTCCCATTACTACTGAAGGTAATTCTACTTCGAATCAAGAATCTTCTTCATAACAACCTTGCCTTAATGGTGGCTAATTTTTCTCATACGCTAGGGTTACTTTCTCCTAGGTAGTTTGGAGGGGAAATTTAGAACGTTTCAGAATAATTAAACGACCAGATGGAACTGGAGTAATCATTCCAAAAGGACACGTAGGTGACGTCTCGTTGTTTAATTTCTTAAACTGTGTGCTCTGTTAATCCCTAAAGCTAACGATATGTTATTCACGCTAATTTGGATTTAAAATGTGCGATAGACTGTATTCCACGACTATTTTATTAAGCTAGATGGTAGTATGTCGTTTAGAATGATTTAAAATACAATGGTACAATCTTGGCCATCCATATTCAGGGCGAGGTTGTGGTAGCCCGATCGATTGCAAAAGTAACAGGTTAGCAACCAGAGGGTTGTGAGTTAAAATCCAACCCTAAACAATCGTGAAGACATTTGGCTGGTGCACGTTAAGTCCGTCGTGGCTTCTAACGTCCTCAGGTTGGCATGGTGTTGAAGTTGAGAGAGTTGGGTTGCAGCTCAGGCATGACTTCGTCATTTGTCCGAGGTTAAAAATTACGTGGTGTTAACCTCGAATCCTTCCCTTCGAGATTCACCTTGGGCAGTCGCCAATTGCCCCTTGTAATGCATCTCAGTATGACATTAATTAAAATAAATACCGTACTTACCTCGATGGTAAATTCGTTGTCATTAATATAGGGGTGTTTCTGAAATACCTGACCAAGTTATAAGGGGTGGAAGGTAGTTAATTAACGTCGCACTCGTGCAACAGCACGGACTATTGGCGACTATTCGGGATTGAACCCGAACCGATTATCAATGTCTCGTAGTTTTGAACATCGGTCAGCTGATGAGGTAAACACATGAGCTGGGACCAACTCTCTAAACTTCCACACCACGCCAAACTGAGGACATGACAAGCCACGGCAGATTTAATATAAATCAGTTAACATGTACGCGGAGGTTCTTTGGTTTGCCCTTGTTTCAAACTCTCAACCCTTGGATTTCTAATCCGGGAAGCGGTAAACCGGTTGGAAGACTTACGGATTACCAACAAGAAGGTTGCTAGTTCGAATCCAGAGACCGTCGTGTACAAAAATAGCTGGTGCACACTTTGGCTGCTTTCACACAAAACACTCGGTGTCTCGGCCACTGAATATCTAGACACCGGAATCTGACACGTCCACTCAACAGCCACTTGGTGACCCTGACGTCAGACACATAGCCCCCACTCCAGATCTTCAATTTTTACAAGTTCTATTTAAAATGTTGGAGCATGAGGAGTTGGTCGCTACAATCTGCATTTTGACTTTTCAAAAAAAAAAGGAATTGGAGATTGCGGGTTCACCTATATTGTGCTAACAAATTAGAAAGTGGGCCATTTTATACCTTTTTCAAGGAACTTATATTGGATGATAAAAATTCTTCAATTATTTCCGGTTGTCAAGTTCTATTCAATATACTATATATTTTCTATAAAATAAGATAAATAGTCCTTTTTGAGTTGGTAATGAATATCTTCGTCAAATCCGATTATTTGGTAATTTTGTAATTAACATCGTATTAGAGCAACGAGCTATTGACGACGGTCCGGGATCAATCCCTTAAGAAATAGACGCGAGGACAATACCTAGTACTTTCGTCAAATACGGTCTTATTTGTATTGCGAAAACTTAAAAGCTACAATTGAAAAATTATTCATTGAAAGAAAATCACATTTAAGATATCGATCTTGCGTAAAATTTTCTACGGATTTCAAACCCGTTGTAATTTTTACTCTATCTTTAACGATCGCAAAGATAGAAACTTGGAATAGGGAATCAACAAGGAGAATTGACCGAGACACAAGGCAATGTACGGTGCGATTGCGGAGGATAGCCACAGTTCAGCCACGGATTGCAGTGGTGCTAGACTCTTTGTTCCTCCAGTGTCTATAGATTGCACCCAGTGTCTCATGTGAAAGCAGCTTGAATCTGTCGTGGACTCATATATCCGTAGTGTGGAAGTTAGGGGAGCTCAAATGTGACCTCGTCATCTGACCGTGGTTCAAACTAACGTGATGATGTCCTCTGGTCTTTCCCTTCGTGATTGATCTCGGACCGTCGTCAATTGTCCGCTGTTGTGCTCGAGTGCGACAATTAAATACCTTCCCACCTATTCTAATCAGTTACTCTTCCAACCGAGCTACAGTGGCCATGTAGCAAAAGGAACAATTGTCGCTGGAAAACAATTAATCGAAACTCTAGATTACCGAAAAACGTCAAGTGAGAAATAAACGGTTTTGTATTTTATTCCCCTCACACCGCCTCGCAATGTCTGAAAAGATGAAAAAGTTATGAGGTGGAGAGAAAACGCACGTCGATTAGAATTTCTTGCCTTCGGCAAGACAACAAAAACGGGCGCCAAAAAAACCCGTCGGTTGAAAGGGTATTTTTTTTACCCTTTTGATGTTGTCAAATTGTCCCAAAAACGCATGTTCGTCTCATGGCCCTAATGCGATTTTGTCAGATTCCTCGCTCCCTCTAATTAGAAAGCGAGTATGGGAGGTTTTGTTTTGGGTAGGGAGGCTTTTTCCTTCTCCTCAGCGGTCTGACGTTTGAAGGGAAGGGAAAAAATTAACAAACACGTCTCTTTCCATGCGGTTTTTTTCCCCGTCGAGTTGATTGAAAAGAAAAACAAAGCGCCCGTTTAAAACTTCTATCGCTGTAATTAACCTTTTAAAAACAAAGGAGAGAGAGAGACGGGCTTTGGATCCCAAAGGATTGATTTGATACAAATGGATCTCTTCTCAAATGTAGACGTATAACAATTTCTCTAGTGCAATCTTTGTGTGTGAAGTTTTAAAATTAATGGTAGTTTTAGTAATTGTGTAAAATATTTATTTGCAGTTAATACATAATGGTAAGGGGTAAGTAGGTAATTTTAAGTAACGTCGTACTAGAGCAACACAACGGGATATTGACTACAATCCGGGATTAATTCCTTAAGGGAAAGATCCGAGGACAACACCTCGTGAAATAAAGCTAGTCGATAGGAAGTCGGGAAACTCTTGAAGGGATCGACAGCCAAAGAAGTTTGGCAACCCTTGATCTAAACCCGCCATTTATTGTTATAAAGTACATATTTCAATGTAACACACTGATAAACAGTCCGGGTAAGGTAAGATAATTTTAATTAACGTCGTACTAGAGCAACACAAAGGGCTATAGACGACGGTCCGGGATCAATCCTTAAAGCATGGATGTGCAAACTTTTTCGGTCGCGGGCCAAAAATCGGAAAAAAAAAGTTTGGCGGGCCAAGATAAATTTTTCTAAAATTTAAAAAACAATATACAAGTATTACAATTTAAATATGTTAATGAGATAAATGAAATTGCGATTTCATTTTTAAAAGTTCCTTATATTGAGGTTCGAAGTGAGATGTACTGATTCTAAGGAACGAGGCTAAATGCTCATCTGTCAGTCTACTTCTAAAATAATTCTCTCTAAGGTTCATACTTGAAAACACTTGTTCACATATTTAAGATGAAGCAAACATAGCACTGATTTTCTGGGCGTGAGATATTAAATTTGGGAAATTTACTTTCGATAATGATTTCTAAAACTCTAACTTTGGCATATTTAGAAACAACTGCATGAGATGATTGTTAGATTACAACTCAATTAATTCAAGCTGCAAATCTGACCTCACTGCTTCACAATTTACGTTGAAAGGCATGGTAAAAATATCCAATTCTGTTTGAATGGCACTGAAATCTTGAAATCTGCGTTCGAACTCAAAATGCAGTTTTTTCAAGTCATCTTCATAATTCTTAAGTTTTTCTTCATTTACTGAGGGTATTGAATTTAACCTCGAGAAATGAGACAGGTCGTTCTTAGCTAGCTGCCCAGCAATCAGATTAAGTTTAAAAGCTTTGAGATGGACCCAGATATCGTCGATAAATTGATTTTCCCCTTGCATCTTGACATTCAAGTTGCTCATATGACAAAGAAGATCTGTGAAAAATGCAAAATCCGAAAGCCATTCTGTATCATCTAACATTTTGCACTCCACAGAACACTGTTTCTCAAGGAAGAACGACACAATGTCGTCTTTCAGTTGCAAACTCGCTCGAAAACAGATCCTGCACTAAGTCACCTTACTTTAGTGTAATACAGTACAACAGAGTATTCAGATTGCACGGACTAAAGAAATTCTCGAAATTCTATCCGCGGGCCGGATAAAACCTTCTGGGGGGCCGTAGTTGGCCCGCGGGACGTAGTTTGCCCATCCCTGCTTTAAAGGAAAGATCCGAGGACAACACCTCGTAATTTTGAACCCCGGTCAGATGTCGAGGCAACACCTGTGCTGGTACCCCACTCTCCAAACTTCCACACCAACCCAAAGTGATGGCTTTCGGCCACGACAGATTTAAGGTGCAGCAGCCGCCTCTACACCATACGCTTACATACATCGATGCACTGGCCCGGATTCGAACCAGTAGCTTTCGGATCTAGAGGCTAACACATTAACCACCAAAACTTGTTTGTCGGCTTATGGTAATGGTAATGGTAATTTTAGTTAACGTCGTACTAGAGCAACACAACGGGCTATTGACGAGGGTCCGGAATCAGTCCCTTAAGGGAAAGATTAGAGGACAACACCTCGTAATTTTGAACCACGGTCAGATGACGAAACAACACCTGAGCTGGCACCCCACTCTCCAAACTTCCACGCCAACCCAACGTGAGGACTTTCGGCCACGACAGATTTAAGGTGCACCAACCGCCTCGACACCATACGTTTACAAACATCCATGCCCGGACCCGGATTCGAACCAGGAACCTTCCGATCTAGAGGCTAACACCTTAACCACTATACCGGTTGGTCGGCGGTCGGCTTATGTAAGAGGTAAAAAAAATTGGTAATTTTTAGTTAACGTCATACTAGAGGAACACAACGGGCTATTGGTGACGGTTCGGGATCAATCCCCTAAGGGAGAGATCCGAGGACAATATCTCGTAATTTTGAACCACGATAAGATGACGAAACAACACCTGTGCTGGCACACTACTCTCCAAACTTCCACATTAACCCAACGTGATGACTTTCGACTATGACAGATTTGAGGTGCCGCAGCCGCCTCTACACCATACGCTTAGATACATCGACGCACTGGCCCGGATTCGAACCAGGAACTTTCCGATTTAGAGGTTAACACCTTAACCACCAATGCTCAGGTGTTGCTTCGTCATCTGACCGTGGTTCAAAATTACGAGGTGTTGTCCTCGGATCTTTTCCTTAAGGGACTGATTCCGGACCGTCGTCAATAGCCCGTTGTGTTGCTCTAGTACGACGTTAACTAAAATTAACATTACCATTACCAAAATTGTTGGCCAGCTAATGTAAGAGGAAGTGGGGTCGGTATTTTAATTATCGTCGGACTAATGCAACACAACGGGGAGTTGACGACGCCACCGGAAGGGGTTTTTCCAAACCCTCATAGGTATTACAACTGGGGGTGGCGCTAACCGTAACGGCCAATGATCGGAAGCGCTGGATAGGAATCTCCTTCACTACGCTAAAGACAACTGAAATCCTGTCTGATCCTGTTTGCAGTGTAATAAATGAAACATGTTAAATAATTTTTCTGATTTCTTCTTTTCTTTTCAGATCCATGGCTATGGGTGGGTAGAGGTGGTAGCCGAAAATTGTATTCTTCTATTATATGTTAATAATTATATAAGGTAGTGTTTTATGTATGCTTTTTGTTACATCAGAATGGTCCTGAACCAGGGGTGGATACGACACCATCATCCTAAAGTAAAGGGGACGGCAGAGGGGCGGAAAAATATCAGCTGGTAGTGAGTTCAGGAGTGGTTCTTAGATTATTTATGTAAAATCCACGGAAGTTTGGAAGAATATAAAAAGGGTATTAAAAATTAGGAAAAGTAATTTAGAATCAAAAGGAATTAAATTGGAATTTTTTAAAAATAATTTGGAGGATCTAAAAATTTTTCCGCCAGATGGGTTCGAACTCGTGAAGTCATCCACCGCTGCCGACGCCAAACTGAAGGTAGGTGACTTTAGCCAATAGGCAATTGTCGCTTCACGAAAAGAAGTTCTTTAAAAGAAGACATCATTTTATATTTGGTTGATTTCAGTCTCATTGGCCGTTATGGTTAGCCCCGCCCCCAGTTGTAGTATCTGTGAGGGTTTGGAAAATAGCGCACCGGAATCAAACCCGAAGAGAAAGATCCGAGGACAACACACGTAATTTCGAATCACGGTCAGCTGATAAGGACACACCTGAGCTGACACCATACTGTCCAAACTTCCATACCCCACCATCACGTGGATATTTGAAGTCACGGTAGATTTAACGTGTACCAGCCCCCTTTGTACACGACGGTCTTTGGTTGGATTCTAAATACCAATCCCCCGGTTGCTAATCCGTTACTCTTCTAACTGGTCAACCGCGGCCTCCCCGGAAATATAGAAAATAGCACATTTAAAACATTTCCAACACACATCAGATTCTTATAGAAATATCAATAACGAGTAACATCAGTTTTTACAAAAAATACGTATACTTCATATGCTTAATAAGATTCTATTTTACAGGATGACGAAACTGAAAATTAAGTTTCCTCCCTTGCATTCGAAAAATGTTTATTAAAATAAAAGTGTCAACAACGAATGAAGAGATAAAATCTTACTTTCGCTTTCTGAAAAAATCTGAATAAATAAGAGAGATGTATTACGTTTTCGTAGTAGCTTTCTAAAACGAACACATTTTTTCTGACCTTCCATTTCAAAAGTAGTGTACAATCGCCCCACCTACGCTGCAATCTCTTTAAAAGCATATCGATTATCTGGTATCTGTGTATAAAAAGTGGCTACGCTTTACGGAGTTTTATTTTATTTGACACAGAACATAAAAAAATCAAAATTTCCCGTCGTTCATTTTTAATACTCTTAAAAACAAGCTTAGATAAATCAATGAATTTAAGCAATTTTTCTGGTTTTTTCTCTCTTTTTTTGCGTTTTCTGAAATTTTTTTATGTAGCTTGGAAGAGTACAGGGCCATTGAAAAAGAATGCTGGGTTTTCAAAACCGATCTCGAGAAGTAAACAACACATACAAACATTATTCTTGAGTGAAAATATTAAGAAATATCTAAAATTTCAAACATACTTCGAAATATCTCGATACCATTAGTCGCTCGACAAATGTCAAAACCATAATCAATCTCTTGCCATGTCTTACGAAGAGATACCATTGTTACCATTGCAGTAGCAGATGTGACACGACCTTTTAGGTGTTTCAGATCTATGATCTGTTCCCTGTACACGATGTTCTTAATGTATCCCAAGGAAAAGTCCAGCGGTGGGAGATCTGGGAATCGAGGAGGCCACGGCATGGGGTCATCCCGTCCAATCCATGAGTTGGGGAACTTTACATAAAGGCTAGCTGAGTTGAACGAATCCTTGTTGCGCTACAACTAATCGTTAGCAGTTGTTAGGTAAGATATGGGAGCAGTTAAAACTTAAAGTTCTTTCACTACATTTCGTCACAAGAACCGTGTTGATACTTTTACAACTTCTCCGTTATACGGTTTTGAAATCCCGGGATTTTTTTATCAATAAACCTGTAATTTTTTCCGTTTACAATATAAATACCACATTGAAAAAAAATTAAGATCTACTCATTTTTAGAGATTTTGATTTTTTTCATCGCCTACTTTGAAGAGTTGGATATAAATAATAAATTTTATAATTAGTTTACACTCTATAACAAAAAAATGGACTCACCAAGAAGGAATCATCCGATTGCTTTGAAATTTCGTATGCAAAAATGTTTTGACCAAATATGCAAATAATTAAAGTTTGGTGTCCAATGAATGAATAGTGCGATCTCCAGCGCATCGGAACTGCGCATCCAGCAGATGTATATAAGGAGTTGTTCTTGAACTGTTGCTAAAAATTTCTGCAGCAATGCGATTTAGGATACCTTTCAACGACTGAAAAAATGCCTCGCCGCAGGATTCGAGCTCATTACGAGCAACTTCCAGAATTTTAAAGAGGTCGTATCATTGGATTGAAAGAGGCAGGTTGGGCAAATCGGAGAATCGCTCGTCATGTGAGTCGAACCGATGCGGCGATTAGAAGATGCTGGCAAGAATGGAATGGACAATGGCAGATTTCAGCGTCATTGTGGTAGCGGTCGACGTAGGGCCACAACAGATTGTAAGGACAGAGTGATTGTCAGATTAGCTGCCACAGCGCCTGATTCATCGCTATCAACGATCAGTCGTGCGACCCACACACGAGTGTCTAACATGACCATTCACAGACGGCCGAGAGAGCGAAATCTAAGCTCGTACCGACCGTTACGTCACCAGCCACTAACGGTAGTGCAGGTGTGAAAGGAATAATGATCGATAGACATACGTCCCTACAAATTTTCAACAGAGGATCTGTGACCGACCAGATGTATCGGAATGAGATATTAGAAGGTTATGTAAGACTTTTTAGAGGTGAAAATGGATGGGATTTTTATTTATGGATGATAATGCATTTTATTTATGGATGATATTGCTCTATCGAGCAAACCTCGTTGACGAATTCATTGAAAATGAAGCCATTGAGTAAATTCCGCGGCCAACAAAATCTCCTGATCTAAATCCGATAGAGAACTTATGGGACTACCTTGGAAAAGCAGTTGCACGGAGACATCCTCCTCCTTGAGATACAAATGCTCTGAAGACCTTATTGCTATAGGAGTGGAACTTAATTCCACTGTGGTTAACAACATTATTTCCAGAATGAAATCACGTTGTGATATGTGTGTACAAGTCAGGGGCGATCACATTCCATATTAAATTCAAGAGCCTAAATTTTTTTCTCAGTTGTTCGGTTTTGTTCTAAAGTCTTATTGTCATATAATTGCCATTTTTTTTGTTTCATGCTACAGTTTTATATCATATGCAGTGTTCATAATTTTTTTGTTTGTATTTATGTGTTGTGATGTTATGTCTCATTCCACACAAATTCATAAAATTATAACTCACAGTTTCTGAGAAATTCGTGAGTCTATGCATGTAAAGATATGGACAGCATTGTAATTGTATTAAGCTATAGATATGATAGTTTTTGCAAAACAACAAAAATTTCCCGATTTTTCGGAATTAAAAAAATTGTTTACCAGAAACCAAACTGAAATTTCTAAGAAAACTCGGCGAGGTGAAAAAATTCACGCTTAGAGGCACTCTCTAAACAATCCCATAGCTTAATACTAAAAATGTGTATGTTTTGTTCACTCGCGGTAGAAATTTTAACTTTTTTTTTACTTTGGCACTTTATGCACCCTAAACTAATAATCCCATCGAAAAATTTTCTTTCCTTTACATTTTTGAACAAACTATGTTAATTTAGTAATTTTATGATGCATACTTTCTCGGATCAAGCGACAAAAGCGAGTTTTCAATCCTCTGGCGGCTGAGGTGTTAGTATTTTCTTTATAATACGTATAGAGATATTTTACTGGTTGATAAACATAGACATTGTTTGTACTGTTTAATATTAGATGCATTCTTATTCTATTTTTTGTAAACAACAAAAAAATAAAATTATTTTTATTTTTTGATTCCTTAAAACGAAACATAGAGCAATAAAAATATGTATAACATTATTTTGTTGTTGAACATTTAGCTTTAGATAATAAATTAAATTAAATTTTATTATTTTACCCGATTTTTGAAAGAATTATACATTATTCTGTTCATATTTAAGGTAGTTAACGACGCACTGAATCGCTATTAGAAAGGGCCCGGGTTCAAACCCTAAGAGAAAAATCCGAGGACACCTCGTCACTGTGAACCACGGTCAGATGGTTCTTTCAAAAATCGGGTAAAATAATAAAATTTAATTTAATTTATTATCTAAAGCTAAATGTTCAACAACTGAGCTTGTAACCCACTCTCGAAACTTCCACACCACGCTGACATGAGGTCATTTGAAGACAAGACAGATTTAACGTGCATTCACCATGGTCTTTGGTTGGGTTTGGAACTCACAACCCTCCTGTTGATAATTAGGTTCTCTACCAACCGAAGAACCCCGGCCTATAATTACAATAGTTGATACGGATTTTCTGAGCACCTCACCTATTAAAGCTTAAAAGCATATCTGTAACTATTAAATGTGTTAACAAACATTTGATAAGTTCGTTATACAATTTAACCATGCAGTTCTGAGTGAAATAAACACATGGTTTGTTTGTACTGTAATATCCAACAGGCTTTACTCTATGATCTTTCCATGTGTATGGTTACCATACAGTAACCTATACACATAGGAAACACTACATTATTTAGACATAATACTAAAGGTATCTTCCATTATTTTCTATATTAAGACTAATGCATGAGTGTATTGACTTTGTTCTTGGTCAATACTCAATACATTTCGTCTCTATTTGTCCTATAACCATTACCGCTACCTAAATGTTGCCTCATTTCCGTCAGTACGTTTTGCATTGATCAGTATTGTCCGACATGTCTCCCTAACACTAGTCGTCATGCACAAATGATACAAAACAGGCCTGAAGTGAAGATAAGTATTAGTTAGTGGTACATTACTTCTTTGTGGGTTGATGACACAGAACTGTAGTACTTAACGATGAACGTAAATTTTATGCGGTCCGTTTTAAAGGTAACTAAATATAGAGTGTAAATACTTAATTAAATAATTCAAGGATTTAATACCCAAAACATGTGAAGCATCTTTATGAAACAGATTACACGTGATCGTTTTATATGTGGGGGCTAGCGCACGTTAAATCTCTCGGGACCTGAAATGTCCTCATTTCAGCGTGGAAGTTTGTAGAGTTGGGTGCTGGTTAGGTTAGCCTCGACATATGACAGTTATTCAAAATGAAGAGATATTGTCCTCCGGTCTTTCCCTTCCGGATTGTTTTCGGATTGTTACCAATAACGTAGTGCTCCAGAGTTTTATTAAATTAACAACCTAGCTCCGAATGCAAAGCAGATTACTCGTGAAGGGATTGTTTTCATTTCAAACATTTTATGAAGTTATGAAAAATTTTCCTGCGATACTTGTTCATTGGAATGAAAGTATGAAAAATTATTTTCGAACACACCACACTCGTATAAGAACACGTGACCACGTTAGCCCGGTTGTAAGAACATAGGAATAACAAACTGAGGGTTTCGAGTTCGACACTCGGTACATCCAAAGACCGTATGTAACTATGTATGGCTGCATAAGAAACGTATAAAATTTTTGTTACTGAATTCAACAGAAAATATGCATACTCGTATCAACTATTGTTATTATGGGAAAAAGGTAGGCCAGTTGGAAGCTTTTTAACAACCGGAGGGTGTGAGTTCAAAACAAAATCCAACCAAAGACCATCGCGTATTGGGATGGTACACATTAAATCTGTCGCGTCTTCATATTTTCTCACCTTTTCGAGGTGCTGAAGTGTTTCCTCATCACATGGCCGTGGTTCAATATCAAGTGATATTGCCCTCGGATGATTCCTTAGCGAATTGATACCAGATCACCGCCAGAAGTCCGTTGTGTTGTGCCGGAAAGGTAGTTGTTTTGAGTTTAATGCCTTACATGTCATATTTGGCCATTTTGTGTCAAACACAACATAGACACTATCAAGTAATGGATATACAAGGTCTGTCCAGAAAGTAATGAGACTGATTCCATAAAATTCGTTTAGTTGAAGATAATTTTACAGACTCTCAGTATTCTTCAAAATGGCTTCCTCCTGCATTAATAAACAGTTGCCAACGACTCTACCACCCATTAATGCCCGCCTGGAAGTCTTCAACTGGAATGCTGTTCAGAACGAGCGATACGTTTTCCCGAAAGTTCTCCAGATTGTCAAAACGATGATCTTTTTTAAGCTGGATTTTAACCGAGGGAATAGAAAAAAGTCCGGCGGTGACAGATCGGGGCTGGTTGGGGCAGCGTTGCGACGTTGTGTTTTGCCAGGAACTGAGTCACTTTGAAGGCTTTTGCGTCATCGACGTCCTCTCTTCTGTCATTGAAGGCTTTATGCTACCTTAATATACTTGAGTCTTGAACAAAAAATCCTTCCCTTAGGCTTCCTTTAACATGGAAAGAGTCTTAGTAGCCCCGATTTGTTTATATTTTACACAAAAGTTTATTGCCTATCGCTGCTCGACACTCCGTTGCATTCAGAAAAACTAACGCCAGTTTCAAACCAGTGGTGCCAGATTTTCAGAACAAAGTACCACTGTTTTGCAGGCGTAAACCTCTAGAAAACTTCTGATTTGGAGATCTGGGATATATCGACGTATGTAGTGGTGCTATATTACCGACGATATTTTAAATTGACGCCGATGTATATCGATATTTTTTTATATGTGCCATGTGCTAAGTACACACATGGAATTTATTTATAAGCGCATTGTGCTAATTTTATTTTTACTGCTGCGTGCTGCTGAATTAAAAATCCTGTGTATGCTTTATTTTTTCTTCCAACTTTAATAAGCTTTTGATAAATATGCCAAAAAAGGGCTAACGACCTTTTTTTTTCAATTATTAGTCTCCCGTCCATGCAGCCCTGTTCTTAAATAACATACACACGTTTTAAGCAAAATACATTAATTTAATGAATAATTTTTTACTGTTGTGTTCATTATCTACTATTACTATCTTTGTTCAATTGTGCAGTGCATATTCAAACATTTATTGAAAACTGAATAGAAAGCCACCAGATCCTTCAAAAATCTCCCAGATTTGATCTTCACTTCTTTCAAGCTCGGTTGCCTCTTTGGGCTTTGTGCCATACATTGTATATGAATAAAATGTTATCAGCATTTCTTTACTAGGATTAAAGTCTACACAGCTTACACCTTTAAATTTTACTCCATACCTAACCATCATGATTGACTCAGTTGTCTTCAGCTGTAGCGAGTTTCTGAGTTTAGTTTTTTTATTACTCAGTTAAGAAAACATTCTCTCGACAGTTGCATTATAAAATGGAAAACTCATTAATGTGAATACAAGCTTACAGAGCTGAGGAAATTATTTTTTTCCAGCAGCATCTGTTAGTTTATCTATAGAGGCCCAGAATATGACATGGCTCTGCTTGATAAATTCCTCGGCTGACACTTCTGAGATCAATGGTAACCGATCCCACTTTCTCTGTTACTTATCCACATTTTCACACACAGCTACGAATTGTGCAGCAAGTGGGACAATGGTTTACTTTTCTCATTATTAAGACATTAAGAAACACAACATTATTGGGATATAGTGTTGACAAATGAAGCAGCACACCAACATTATCTGGTAATCTACTGCGTACTTCTTTGACTAGTTGAACAGAGAATTCTTTACAGCGACGACATTCAACTGTTCACTTGATAACGTTTATACTGTGACGCCATGTTCATTCATTCAATACATTGGCACTCTAAACCGTTATACAATAGACACTCTATCTCACTTATGTGGATTCCGCTAAGCCTACTCCGATACTGTAAATCTTCCTTCTTCTTGACCTTTGTGCAA
Source organism: Metellina segmentata (assembly GCA_947359465.1). NCBI lineage: Eukaryota > Metazoa > Arthropoda > Arachnida > Araneae > Tetragnathidae > Metellina > Metellina segmentata. The sequence continues at coordinate 97,125,478 of OX375882.1, forward strand.
TGCGGAGTAGAAATGGTCACTGCGTAAAACACTCTGAACCTAGGTTAATCTTTGTGAATCATAATAACTTCTGAAAAACCAGCATGCCAAATCAAAACATAAAAAATCCTCTAGGCTATTTTACAAACGGCATTAACGGCGTATTATAATTATACTTCAGACCTCTACATAAACCTCTGTTCTTTTTTCCAAACCTCTGTTTTTACCTCTGAGCATTTTGTACCTCTGTTTTTTACCTCTGAAGCGAATTGAAACCTCTAGATCTAAAGGTAGAACCTCTGATCTGGCACCCCTGTTTCAAACACGTATCTGCTTTACGAGTGATCCTTGCGCTGCAAAGGTTCAAGGCCAACTGACATCCGCCAGTCTCTATAGCTGACATCCCCAACCACCCGTACCGGCTACAAACTCCGCCCCTTTGGCATTCTGCTTGGCGAGAAAAATTAAGTCTCATTACTTTCTGGACAGACACTGTACACACTTAATGACCGGTTTTTTTAAACAGAAAACACACCAAGGGGAGGAATCGATACACCAGAAATCGAACCAGCTCCGACTGCAACTCGCAGGTTGCAAAGCGCAGGGTAAACCCACTAAGACACGACCCCCCCCCCTTTCCGGATAGATCCAGGACGGTCGCCATTGGCTCGTTCTTTTGCTCTAGTGCGACGTTAATTCAACTACTTCATTTGTTACCATAACGGAATACAAACATGAAACGCAAAACTAACGCTAACACTAACTAAAACACTAACGCCCTCTATATTTAGCTCCATAGAGGAATCCTCTCGCACGATACTCATAATATAAATCTACTTATCAGTCCCTTAAGCATTATGGATTCATATAATTTATTGTTGGGCAATAATTGGCTTCTGAGCGTATGAGAGCTCAGAGTATTTGATGAGAAAATCCAATCCTAATTGCGAGAGTGAACATTGTAACAAGGAATGGCGGTTTGGGAATATAAGGCGGAGCCCACCCGGAATGGATACACTACAACCCCTAGGCCATGTTTAATTTCCACTCCAGGGCAGTAGGGGAGTAAGTCAGAACTGTTCATTTGAACTAAAACTGAAGAATTTGACAAAAGGTTCTGAAACAACCACATGATCGATATAAAACCGATTGGAATTGAGGACAATCGAAGTTTCTCTTTAATTGGTAAAACACTAGATGGGTAGGTAGCAGGGCACGAAATAAATCGCAGCAACTACGGCATATACCATGAGCATAGCTTAAATCGCCGCACCAATCAACGGTCAGCAGGGCAAGTTTTTCTGCGAGTATTTGAAACCAAATGACATTACCCCCTATTTATCAAGGGACGGTGTATTTGTAAATATAATTTTGCCGATAGTTTCGTTCAATTTCGATGGTAAACCAAAGTGTTTATCTGCGTAATTTTGTACTTTTAGTACGTTTGAATTGCTTTTATTACAATTTTCGTGTTCTTGGGGGAGCAGAAAGACTGATTTACTAAAATAGCACACATATGGTATAGTTCTTACATCTGACCAGGTTCTGTCACGCCTGAAGGTGGTAGAAGAGAAAAAGAACAAAAGGAAGCCGAGTGGGAAGAAAGTGAACGGTCAGGAGTAAGCAAGAAATCAAAAACGAAGCAAGTGAATGAAAATCAGGAGAATTAAAGGACAGCGAGGATGAGATTTATTGAAAGAATTGACTGACATTGACGATGAAGAGTTTAAAGTTTCCAAACATTCAAGCAAAATATGCAAGATGAGCTTCATGGGGAAGTTACATATTTAGAGCCATCCATAAAAGTCATTAAAACGACTACGTTTCTGCTTGTAGATGCTGAGAGGGGGGGGGAATAGAAAGAGAAAACCCATTTTTTAAATGTGTGAAGGGTGGATGTCATTTCAGAAGCGTAGTTTGAGGCCACCGGACACAAAAGCATTGATAATTCAGAGACTAGATTCGTTCTGGTTGAAAAAGACAAATTCTGTGTTACCAAAGACCATGCCAAAGCATTTTTATCTTCTCCAACCTGTTGCAAAGAAGGCGGTAAAAAAATTTCCAATTTGAGGGCACTATTAACGTGCAAGAAAAGTAATGTTTGTTTATATTTGTACTCAAGTTTGTAATTTTCGGTTTTTAATTCTTTTAATAGTGAATTTTCAAATTTGTTATTTTCTGTTTTTACACTAAATACATTCTTTGTTGAATAAATGATCGATGTATTTAATCTTATGTATTCCTGGAAGTGGGAAAGTTCACTGGATGGAAGTTCACCTCATGATCAATGGAACTTTCAAGTGTAATGATATTTTTCTGGGGGTAAGAAGTGGGAGTATGAGCTAAATGTTAACATCGAATCGTGGTAATTGTAAACATGGCATTAGAAGGGTCAAAACACCATTGGAGTTTCTTTTACTGCCATGACTACTGCCCATACTGTCACTTCTTAAATATCCAATGTCAAGAGGAAAATCGTTTACAATTACCTCTACTTTCAGGGGTAATTGTAAACACGTAGGGTTATTGTAAACATCCGAGTACGGTGTGAAACTTATTTTCTGAAATCTTCGTAACAGCTAAATATAGTGACCAGTTAGTTTAGTAGGGTGAAAGCTGTTTAATTATTTTATTAATAGTTTGAAAATAGGATGAAAAGTGAACATACAAATTTTGTTTACAATTACCCCGCCTTACCCTAAGTATGTAATTAACGCCACACAGGAGAAACACAACTGGCTATTGGTGACGGTCCTGGATCAATCTGATGATAAAAGATCCAAAAACAAAACTACGTTATTTTGAACCATGGTCAGATGACGAGGTCACCACTTGACATGGCACACCACTCTCCAGACTTGCAAACCAGCACGAGGACATTTGAGGCCATGACAGATTTAACGTGCACCAGCACACGTGTGATCTACGTCATTGGCTTACCGTGGAGATTAATCCCGGACCGTCACTAATAGCCCGTTGTGTTGTATCTGTCCGATGTTAACTACCTACCTACCTTATGTAATTAGTGAGATACTAGATGGGATATGCGTCCAATGTAGTGGCAAACAACTGTTAATTACAAAATTTGAAACGGTATTCAAATTAAGTTAATTATAAAAGCATTCTGAGAGTTAAATTTGCTGAAAAGGTGTATTCTACCGGTGAAGATATAACTAATTGGATGAAATCTGCAGAAATGTGCAGTTGGAATTTCATGTAGGTAGTAGTGAAATTAGCATCGAACTGGTGCAAAACAATGGCTCAAAATAATGAAGCGCAGTCTTCAGATCTTTTTGTTCCGTATTGATTCCGGAATGTCGCAAATATCCCGCTGTGTTACCCCAATGGAACATTAATTCCACTTCCTACCTACTATCTCACATAGATAACAGAGGTAATGAAGTTAATGAAAAGCAAGTCGAAGAGGATTGTTCAAATACCGTTGGAGTGCCTGTTTCTCTAATTTCTAATGAGTTCTATAAAACAATAAATATAAAGCAATGTGGCCAATTCTTTTCAATCATGACTTGGGTGAAGAACAATTTCTAGTATATCCTTGTTTTACCAAAAGGAAAAAGGACTTAAACTGCTGTTGCAAAATTGGTACTAAAGAAGCATTACACTCCTATACCTTCAAAAGCGTTTTCTGTTTACCCCACAATGTAAGGATGCACATCTCTATTAATCACATTATTTTCTGTAGTACAATGAGCGATTCCTAATCCTAGAATCATAACATAAATTTCTTTGAGGACAAATACCATGTTGTTAGTTTAGCAGATGGCTAAACTATAGAAGTAAAATGAGCATTGCTATTAAGAAGAGCTACCAAAAATGTGACTAACATGAGTTGTAGTCAACCTATTGCTCCGAAACATTGACTTGTTTGACCAACTTCGCATCTTATCACCCTGTTGGAGAGGACCATCTTAAGAGAGGATACGAGTGTGAATGCGCATTGCTATAGAGGGGTAATAAAAGTGTGGAAATCGCCAAAGTCTATTACTATGCCACGCAGTCCAATCAGATCACGAATAAATGGATGGGCGTCTTCTCCTGTCCCGTGGACCAATCAGATGATGAATGTTCGTTAACACCCAGCAGAAGAAAGTAGTATAAGGCCCGGTGCACACATCCGGTTTTTCAACGTGCGGCGCCCCTGCCGCAACGCAAGTGCGGTCTGAGATACATTAGATCCAATGAAGCAATGCACACATGCCTCCAACGCCGCTGGGGCGACGCACGTCAAACTTGCGTGCAATTTGTACCACAGTTCCCCACGGTGCCGCACATGAGTCTCCGTTCTGAAGTACTTTGTTTTCATAGACAGATGGAATATAAATAATAATTAATAAATGGTTGTATCCAATAACGTCTATTTTGTGTGTTTCAAAATATACTTTTCTTAGACCAAGTAAGCGAAATAAACACGTTTTCTTCTATAGAATATTTATCGCAAGTGGCGCGAAATGAGTTTGGGCTTTGGTGCCGCAGTGGCGTCGCACGTTGAAAAACCGGATGTGTGCACCGGGCTAATGGTCACACTTCTTTTATATTTCCTCCATGAGCTAGGCTAGGAGGAATAAGCAACAACAACATAAACAATAACAACATCTATGCATTTCTCTCCTCTCGTGTGTCTTTTTCTTGTGAGTACGCAAATGTACTCGACAGTAAAACATTTGTGTGTAGCTTGGTTAGATCTCGTCCCTGAGCTATAAAAAACAACGAACCCACACAACTTGCTTTTACCAATTTTGTTCCATGCATAAAAACACACCCCTACTTTTTCGCTACCCTCTTTCTAGACAAGGTATTTTTATCTTCACTTCTGACGCTCTGACGCCACAGTATGGATTTGCATTTGGATTGAAGAGGCGTGCCGTAAAGTAAAACGTCTGAAAGTTTTAGCGGTAGGTAGTTGTACTTACATCGCTAAGGAGCACAACGCCACGCCATTAACGACGGTTCGGGATCAATTCGGAAAGGAAAAGAAAGTTTTAGAGTTCGGAAAAATCATTTTTATTGCGATACTTCAAGCCTTATTTACAGTTTAGATATTTAAACCTCCAAGTGATTTCGAAGACATATCTCGCCAAACAATATCTGACCAATTTCGCAAATGACGCCCTCTCGTTATCAAGACATTGACGACTTTTTGACGATGACGAGACCATTAGCAGGGCAGGTTTCATCCAATGACGAGATTTCTATTTGGGACAACCACGAGGAGGATAAATATGCAAAAACAAGGAGTGTTCAAAAATTTATGATTGAAGTAGAACTTTTCGATCTTTGTACGCAGAATTTAGGATTATTATAATAATTTTTTTGTTAGTCTTTGAGCATGATTTAACCTGAACATGATTAACTAATGGCAAGATATCTCGTCCATTATTCTTCCAACCTGGCTTCCACGACCCTGGTAACAGAATCCGAGCGACGGGAATGAAAATAAGAGATAATATAGAATAGATAATCATCATATAAAGAGATATATAGAGAGATGATGTATTGAGATAATAAGAATATAGATAAGCATGAGATTATGTAGTAAATTAAGACAAAAAAAATTTCTCAAATACACTTTTTCATTAGCAAATTATTGTAACAAAACTAGGATTATAAATACTTAATTTAAACTAACGTAATCTTAATGAGGAGGATCTTGGTAGGCAACTCTTCTTTAAAACACTTATTTTCTCAGTAAAGAAACTAACCAGAATATTCGACATTCGATGACAAGAGAAAAATAGGAATAAAAATGCGTACACCTCGCATAGAAAGTGTTCCCAATAATCGATCAAACTCTGGAGCATGACTTCGGACATGATCGTCTTTTCTATACCATGTTTACTACATACTAGGACATGGTATCGTCCTCCAGAATACGTAAATCACCGCAGTCTTTAATGGGGTAAAAATATCTCTTCGCGGAAAGAGTAACTATCAACTTTGGGAAGAGAATAAACTTAATCTAACTTGCGCTTGAAGTAGGTATTGGAAAGTTTCTTTCATTTGTTTTGTTTTTGGTGATATTATTTTTGGTTAAACTGCTCCAGTGGGCAATCCTTTATGCAAAAGGGATTGTTTCACCACAGTGGGGGATTTTTTTTCTTCCAATCTATAAATTTGTCACTTTTGTTTTTAATAAAGTAACCAGGAGTGTCTATCAAACAGATAAGTCCCTTAAAAGGACAGGCTAGGAGGTCCTTCTGGTGATTATGTGGTTCTTTTAATTAATGTCACACTGGACCAACACAAAGGGCTATTGGCATTGGTCCGGGATCAAAGCCCCAAGGGAATGATCCGATGACAACACCACATAATTTTGAACGACGGTCCGATGACGAGGCAACATTTGAGCTGACACCATAATCTCCAAACTTTCACACCACGCCAGCGTGAGGACATATGAGGCACGACAGATTGATTTAACATGCACCATACGAGTTCGAATCCAATCAAGAACGTCGTGTACAAAGGGAGCTGGTGTACGTTAAATCTATCGTGGCCTCCAATGTCCTCACATTGGTGTGGTGGGACGTTTGGAGAGGATTGTGAGCTAAGGTGTGACCACGTCATCTGACATTGGTTCAAAATGACGTGGTGTTGGTTGGTTCCACTTTCGTGCTTGATCCCGGAGCGTCGCCAATAGTTCCATGTGTTGCTCCAGTAAGAGGTGAATTAAATACCTACCTACCTCCTTTTAGTGTGTACGGGCTTCACGACCCCGAGGGACTTTAATGATATTTTCTATTCCCATGGGTTTTACTGTCATAAGTATACACAGGTGTCGAGAACTCAGGGTATTTCTTTGCTTTCATCCCATTATTCTATCCTCGAATCCCTCTTACTTTTACGACTTTTTTTACTTGGAACTGTCTGTCGTGTTTGGTACAGCTTGGTCAAACTTGACCCTTGCGTCCTAATACCCACCAAAAAAACCAACCAACTGGTCATGCTAGAACTAACTACTATTTTCATCGCATTTTCATTTTAATAATTTATTAGTTATTTATTTATTGAATCTCATCACAGCTATATCCAACTAAATATAGAAAGAAAAAAAAGAATATATGATCTAAAATTACAGGGGAATATACACAATATGCAAATAAACTTAGGCTAGGCCCTCCCCTTGCGGTTTGTAGTCACGGCGATCAAAAAATCGCTGCCGCCGAAAATCTAGGTGCACACACTGTGATAGAATAAATTGAATTACTTACATTGAAACTACTTGTATGATCGCTCTTTTTCTTTTCGGGCGAGAAGTAAACGGATAAAGCATCGTTAATGAGTATTTCCAATAACAAGCCAAAGATTATTGAAAGGGCAGTATTACATGTTATTTGAAGATTTATGTGAACACCCTGAAAAGTTTTTCCAGTATTACCTAATGACAAAAGTAGTTTTAACGAATTTTTGGGTAAAAAGTAAGGTAATTTTAATTAACGTCGTACTAGAGCAACACAACGGGCTCCGCGAGTAATACCCTAAGGGAAACATCCGAGGACAGCATCACGGAAATTTGTACCAAGACGAATGGTTGGGAATAATTGATACATCAAAACAATCTTTAATTTCTTTGAATTTTTCTTTTCAATGAGTAACTCAGTATCAACTACTGTTGAAATTCGTTCATCATCATCTCCGGTAGATTCGTTGTCAGACATATTAAACAAGTAGCAGTGTTTTAAACAGAGACCGGAACAAGACTGCTTCATAACTGCGACTAAACTATCGCACGTGGGTGTAGTATGTCCATGTTTGTCCGTGTTATTCATTGGGTAGAGGGACAATCGGATCGCAGCGAAAATAGAACTGGTTGCAAATGTTTAATCGCTGCTTTTGTTTAGTCCCAAGTTTGTGGACTTGTATTTGAAACAATGAGTATTATTTTTTCGAATGAAAAATCACTCTACTAGAAATCGCAAGTGGAGGCCCTAGCATTAGATACGAGATAGACCAAAACACTTCATTGACGCAGATTACTTAAATCTATTTTTGTAGAAAATAAGTTGCATTATTTTTTTAAAGGTTTATCGATTTACCATTGTATACAATTGCGATCATTCTGTAGTACTGTTATCGATCACTTAGTAATATCGATCACTTACATCATCCATTACTTGATTCTGATGGATTTCTTTTTCAATTTACTGTTTTTCCTACTTCAATGAGAGATATCTCGTTCATTAAGATCTGGTCAGTTTTCCTCCAAAAACGAGATACCTCGTTCATTACGATCTGGCCAGTATTCCACCAATGACGAGGTATCTCGTCCATTAACATCTGGTCAGTTTTCCTCCAATGGTGAGGTATCTCGTCCAGTAATATCTGGTCAGTTTTCCTCCAATGACGAGATACCACTTCCATTAATATCTGGTACCTTTACCTAAAATGACGAGGTATCTCGTCCATTCATATTTGTTCCGTTTTGCTCCAAATACGAGATATCTCGTCCAATAAGTTCTGGTTAATATTCCTCCAATGGTGAAGTATCTTGTCCATTAAGATATGGTCAGTACTCCTCCAAAGATGATATATTTTATCCATTAACATCTGGTCAGTTTTCCTCCGATGGCGAGGTATCTCATCTATTAAGATCTAATCAGTTTTCCTCTAGAGATAAGATATCTCAACCATTAAGATCTAGTCAGTTTTTTTCAAATGACGAGGATCTCGTCCATTAAATCTGGTCAGTTTTTCTCCAGTGATGAGATATTTTGTCCATTAAGATCTGCTCAGTTTTCCTCCAATGATGAGATATCTCGTCCATTGAGATCGGTTAAGTTTTAATCTAATGACAAGATATCGTCCATTAAGATATGGTCAGTTTTCCTCCAATGGTGAGGTATCTCGTCCATTATGATATGGTCAGTTTTCCTCCAAAGACGAGATACCTCGTTCATTAAGATCTGGTCAGTATTCCTCCAATGACGATATATTTTATCCATTAACATCTAGTGAGTTTTCCTCCAATAGCAAGGTATCATACAATAAGATCTGGTCAGTTTTCTTCTAATGACGAGATATCTCGTCCATTAAAATCTGGCCAGTTTTCCTCCAATGACGATATATTTTATCCATTAACATCTAGTGAGTTTTCCTCCAATAGCAAGGTATCTCATACAATAAGATCTGGTCAGTTTTCTTCTAATGACGAGATATCTCGTCCATTAAAATCTGGCCAGTTTTCCTCCAATGACGATATATTTTATCCATTAACATCTAGTGAGTTTTACTCCAATGGCGAGGTATCTGGTCCATTAAGATCTGGTCAGTTTTCCTTCAATGGCTAGATATCTCGTCCATCGAGATCTGGTTAGTTTTGCGAACAACTAACAACTCCAGACAACCGCCAGAAGGGTTAAACCTCTCGTGACTGCAAACACACACTGCAAAACTAAAACCTCCGAATTCTTCATTCAATCAAATCCATAGGGCTTGAGACACGCACTTACACGGCCCACGAATCGTCGAAGTTTCGCCTTCAGACACATGACGGAAACAATTAGAGGTTTGTAGCTGCCATTTGATGGAGCAGAGAGCAATTTGTTTGCTCCAGATCACCCTCCCACACCGCAAACCCCCATAATTGTGTTCCCAAGCGCGCTCCCGATTTGTTTGATCGGAGTTCCATGGAAGATAGAGAGAGAGAGAGAGAGTTCCCTGAGAGAGAACTCATTTATCTTCGTCGATAAAACTTTCTTCTCCCGACTTAATCGTTACGCGAAGGTGAGTTCCTTCCCGTGATTTTAAATGTGACTTTTATACTCTCTTGTTCACTATAAAACCGAAACGGGAAGTTTTAAGATGGGACTCAACTGGATAAATTAGTTTTAAACAACCGGTTGTAATCGGCGGTAATTGACTTAGGAACGTTTAGTCGGTGTTGCTAATGGGAACCGGTGAGGCATTTAGGGCGGATGGGGAATTTATGTTTTTAACGAAAGTGAGGAACACACACACAAATTAAATTGGTATCCCCCTGTCGCAGGAACGAGAAACCATTTTTGATTGGAAGTAAAATTAGTAATCGATTTTGTTGGTCGTTATGTCTCATTTTCTACTGTAACCGGATCCTATACTTGGAACTGTATCATGAGTCTACACAGTATTATTAATAACTTCACGGTGTGTTACTTACACTGCTCTTCAAAAAAAAAATTATTTTTCGGGCCCTGACACCGTTTCTGCTGATTTTTATATAAAATGACCTCCTCAATTCGAATATGACCCCATTTCCCCCCATCCCCCACCGTTTTCTGGTGATACAGCCCCCGTTGTCTATCACTTTTCAATATTATTTTACTAGCAACTGCGTGGCTAGCCTGGCATTGTCCGTGCCCGTGGTGTAAGGTATTAATCTGGTGTAAAATTTTCCGCAGATTTCAAATCCGTTGAAGATATATTCAATTTAAAAATTATTTATTTAAAGTAAATCATACTTTTAGGTATCCATCTAAATTGAAATCTTCCGCAGATTTCAAATCCGTCGAAATTTTTACTCTTCGTTAACGGTCTAGGAGATAGAAAAATGAACTGCGACTCCAGTTAAAAGATTTATCGTCTGGCTGTGAAAACACTTCTCCGCGTAAAATGAAAACGGAAACGAAAAAAAAAATAATTTTCTGAGCTTATCAGAAACGATGAAAAAAAATGGCACGGTTCCAAGGTCACGTGGGGAGAAAAAGTCAAGGTTGGGGCTTTTCTTTTTCGTCCGAACGAAGAAACAGATAGAGAATAAAACTATTAAATTCATTTAAAAATCTTCTAGACTCCATTTTAAAATTTCGCCGCGACCCAAAAATTGCAAATAATTTGGACTACCTGTGTGCCAAATCTCATTGCTGTAAGTGCCATAGAATCGTCAGTATTTTACGGCAAACAGACAGACAAGCACTTCCTTTTATAATAGTAGAGAAGGACATAAATTTGATTTGGAGTGGGGAAAATAATTATTTTAACCATTGAATTTCTTCTGAGGGGCTAGAGAGGTGAAAAGCTCTAAAACATAAACATTAATAGTAAGGAGGGAGATTTGTCCCCTTAAATTGTAAAAAAATCATTAAAAATAATCGTTTTTTCTGGGTTTTTTTTTTTCGAATTTGTTCTTACTTTCTACATATTCCAGCTTCCAGCCTCCCCTTTTCCACTCCCAAGCACCCCCAACTAATAAAAATGTATCGCAACAATTTTAGCTAAAAGCGGGTGAGTAGGGGGGGGGGGAGAGGTCCCGAATCCCTACCAAGAAAGTTTGGAAGATTCACTGTACGACGTTGACGCTCTCAATAACTCGCGCGCTTCGTGGTTTGCGCAGGAATTTTCATTCTTTGACAAATTTAAACTTGCATTTCTCTCTTTCTAAACTTTCTGGGTGCGTCCCCAGAAAACGGTGGGTGAAGGGGAATAACGGGGGTCATATTCGAATTCAGGAGGTCATTTTACGTAACAATCAGCAGGAATAGTGTCGGGGCTGATTTTCATACAAAGCAGTGTTATTTAACCCTCCATGTGATTTCGACGAGATATCTCGTCCTTCAAGAACATTATTTATTAACTTTAACATATATTTTGCTAATTGCGAAAGATCTCGTCACCTAAATATTGCAGATTCTTTTGATGATAACGAGTTCAAGAAATTTTTTTTCGATTAGAGACAACACCTCGCAGAGAGTGGCGAGTGGAACAGCACTATCCACCATTCTTTTGTGCTTGCGTTCCACCTAATACAAATTTGAGGGGCCGCTATAGGTCAGTTAAGCCGCTTTCACACCGGAGTTGCAAACTTCTCTCTCCTCCAATCATCGAAGCTATTCCGAGAAACGGCACAGATTTTATCGTTAAGATCTCGTGTTGGGGTGGCGATTTGGCGAGTATGAAACTCAAATTTTATTTTCCACCAGGAGTCGGAATTTTGTTTTCCACCATGAAGTCAAAAAATTGTAATCGGGGGGGGGGGGGATATTCATCCGAGACGATATTTGGGATGAAAATGCTCCCCTATTTCATCCTCTTTTGGTATCGCTTGACAATCTCCGCTCCCTTCTGCCCTACGTCACCCCGTGGTCACTCGCGTCGTCTTTTGTTCGCTCTCCGTGTCATTTTACCCTCATCTCCCGCCAAACTTTCAGTGAGTGACCTATTAGATTAAAATGGCGTGATGAATGGTGATCACTATAGCTAGGATCGATATGCATAAATGTGACCTGAAATATGCATTGCACAATCACAAAATATACACTAAAACCCAAAATATGCGAAATTGCAACAAACAAATTTCATTCATACATAAAGGATAGTGAGGAGGATAAAATGAAATTGAGCTCTTGATGCATCGTCCTGCAACCAAAAATGTGCTCAGATAGCTTGCGGACTCCGCCTGACTGAGATGTCTCCGTAGCAATTCGATAGTTATGGAACTTAGCAATATGTTTTGCATCAACCGCTTTCTCTTTCATAATTACTTTTCTGTTCCTCTATCTTGTCTTAATGCATACATTCTTGACTAAACAAGAAAAGGTCAGGCCAACCAACCCATATGCGTTTTGCTTCTGAAAATGTTCCTTCCGCACTAAGATAAGTTCTTTGAAAGAAATGTGAATTATTTTTTTTAAATGCTTGAAAATAGAAAAAAATTGTCCAAATATGCACAAAGCAGTTCCAAATATGCAAAATGGTCCCAAATATGCAAAATAAATTCAGGTTTTTTTGGTTGCAAATTGCTAAAATAAACCTCAATACGGATTTCTGTCAACATTACGGGCTAAAAAAAAAGATGTACAAAATCCGAGCTCTAGTGATTACTCTTCTCTTGAAAGGGGTGACAAGAGTGCTCATCCCTTGGTGTTGCCAATAAAGTCGACAAAGCGTTCACACCAGAGGGGTCGAAAAGGGGTCAGCATAGGGGATCGTAAAACGTTCTCCCCACAAAAAGAAGAGAAAAATATTTGCTAATCCAGTGTAAACGCAACTTTAGAAGAGTAACAAATTATCAACAGGAGAATCCACGTTATATCTGTCGTGACCTGAAATGTCCTCACGTTGGTGTGGTGTGGAAGTCTAGAGAGGCGGAATGGTAGCTCCGGTATGACCTCATCATCTGACCATGGTTCAAAATTACGTGTTATTGGACACGCATACTTTTCTGGTTCGAAGAATAAATAAAATATACGGCCGCCGGTCACTCAAATGAAGTACAAGTTCTCCACATGAATAGCAAAATATCTAACGTTAACAACTTTATTTCAAGCGTTAAAAATAAAAACGGCAAGTTTCGAACTTTAATTAAAAAAACTTACATTCCGTTGCCACTCACAAAAAACTAAAACTAAATTATGAACAATGTATTAGTGGCAAAATCACACAAATCACTCACAAAATCAATTTCTTAATACCTAAATTTTGAACATACTTCCACCTTGCAAAGTGGAACTGACAAATTTAACTTCGCAATTTAAATTTTACAAAAAAAAATTACTTCCTTCTTAGAATTTACTTTGCATATTTACTTGGTAAGGTCAGGTCTTAGAAGCCAGACCAAAATGACTTTCTTAGGAGTACTATAAAGTGAAAAATATGTGTATGAGTAAACAAAATAAATGTTACGTTCAATGAATTAGTACAAAGTGCAATATTTTAATGTTCTTAAGACGACATAGTTTTCTGTATTTTTTAATTTAAAATATGAAAATATCGTATAAAAGTTCCTAAAAATAGGATCGAAGTAACTGGAATTAATTAGAATATATATATATATATATATATATATATATATATATATATATATATATATATATATATATTCTAATATTTATTAAAGCTTAATTGAAAAACATACTTCTACAAAATTTTGCATGAATTACTTTAAATATTAATATGCACAATCTAACACAGTAAGTTTTATTAGTTAAAGTCTTGCAAGCTAAAACTAAGTAATGTTATTTTTAATACTACACATTTCTCAGTACTCTATAATAAGGACACAATATATATCCTTTCAAAGTTTCATTTCTTTTCAACACTTTATAAAATCTTTTATATTAGCTTTCTCTAGTCTAAAAGTATAAAAGCTTAAAGTCAGGTATTAAATAAATTCGGATCCAAGGCAATTTCCTCAAGCTTGTATTAAAACTTCATTATCTCAGACTGATTGATTCGTCTTATTAATTGAAATATTAGCATATAAATTACTATTTTATTTCATTCTCTTGGGTCTGCCGAATACCTGGAAAGACAAATTATTTTTATGTTGTTCCCGTATGCACGCTTAATTTGTAGTATTCAAACTTGGTACAGATTTAATTTCGTCATAATAATGAATGACATTGAGAACCGTTAATAATTTCTCTTAGATTTAAATGCAGAAGTTAATAGGCATCGGATAGATTTCTTAATGACACATTAAGGTAATGGATTATTCTACGAGTTTTATTTTTCTTATATATTAAGTTAATGTATACGAAAGAGAGAGAGAGAGAAGATATTATTAAGTATAAATATTATTATTTTACAAGAATGTTTCGTCGGCTGACACATGTCAAATAAACTAAATCAAAAACAGAAAATACAGGAAGAAAAATTCTACGTCCTAATTGTGTATGATTTATTCTTTAACCCTCCAAGTATATCCCACGAGATATCTTGTACATGAAGATCTGATAAATTTTGCTATTGACGAGATATCTCGTCATCAAGCTAATGCCGATTTTAGATTTTAGATCAGGTCAATCTTTTCTAATGCTGAGATATCTCGTCTATCCATATCTGGTTGTTTTTTTTCTAATAAAGATAAATCTTGTTCATCCTTATTTAGTCAGTTTTATAATGACCGGATATCTCGTCTGACCTTACATGGTCAGTTTCTTTTAATTACGAGATACCTTGTCGATTTCCATCTTATCAGTTTTTCTAATGCCGATATATCTCGTTCATCCCTATCTGGTCAGAATGTTTCTAGTGTCAATATATTTCGTCTATCCCTATCTGGTCAGTTTTTATAAAGCCGAGATATCTCGTCCATTCCTATCTAGTCAGATTTTTCTAAAACCAAGATATTTCACCCATCCCTATCTGGTCAGTTTTTTTCTAATAAAGAAATATCTTCACCAGGCTTATTTATTCAGTATTTCTAATGCCTAGATATGTCGTCTAATTGTGTCTGGTCAGTTTTTTTAGTTCCGAGGTACCATGTCTATCTATATCTGGTAAATTTTCCTAATGACGTGATATTCCCCCATCCATATCTGGTCAGTTTTTCTAATGCCGAGATATCTCGTCTATCCATATCTGGTTGTTTTTTTCTAATAAAGATAAATCTTGTTCATCCTTATTTAGTCAGTTTTATAATGACCGGATATCTCGTCTAACCTTATATGGCCAGTTTCTTTTAATTACGAGATACCTTGAGATTTAATTTCGTCATAATAATGAATGACATTGAGAACCGTTAATAATTTCTCTTAGATTTAAATGCAGAAGTTAATAGGCATCGGATAGATTTCTTAATGACACATTAAGGTAATGGATTATTCTACGAGTTTTATTTTTCTTATATATTAAGTTAATGTATACGAAAGAGAGAGAGAGAGAAGATATTATTAAGTATAAATATTATTATTTTACAAGAATGTTTCGTCGGCTGACACATGTCAAATAAACTAAATCAAAAACAGAAAATACAGGAAGAAAAATTCTACGTCCTAATTGTGTATGATTTATTCTTTAACCCTCCAAGTATATCCCACGAGATATCTTGTACATGAAGATCTGATAAATTTTGCTATTGACGAGATATCTCGTCATCAAGCTAATGCCGATTTTAGATTTTAGATCAGGTCAATCTTTTCTAATGCTGAGATATCTCGTCTATCCATATCTGGTTGTTTTTTTCTAATAAAGATAAATCTTGTTCATCCTTATTTAGTCAGTTTTATAATGACCGGATATCTCGTCTAACCTTATATGGCCAGTTTCTTTTAATTACGAGATACCTTGAGATTTAATTTCGTCATAATAATGAATGACATTGAGAACCGTTAATAATTTCTCTTAGATTTAAATGCAGAAGTTAATAGGCATCGGATAGATTTCTTAATGACACATTAAGGTAATGGATTATTCTACGAGTTTTATTTTTCTTATATATTAAGTTAATGTATACGAAAGAGAGAGAGAGAGAAGATATTATTAAGTATAAATATTATTATTTTACAAGAATGTTTCGTCGGCTGACACATGTCAAATAAACTAAATCAAAAACAGAAAATACAGGAAGAAAAATTCTACGTCCTAATTGTGTATGATTTATTCTTTAACCCTCCAAGTATATCCCACGAGATATCTTGTACATGAAGATCTGATAAATTTTGCTATTGACGAGATATCTCGTCATCAAGCTAATGCCGATTTTAGATTTTAGATCAGGTCAATCTTTTCTAATGCTGAGATATCTCGTCTATCCATATCTGGTTGTTTTTTTCTAATAAAGATAAATCTTGTTCATCCTTATTTAGTCAGTTTTATAATGACCGGATATCTCGTCTGACCTTACATGGTCAGTTTCTTTTAATTACGAGATACCTTGTCGATTTCCATCTTATCAGTTTTTCTAATGCCGATATATCTCGTTCATCCCTATCTGGTCAGAATGTTTCTAGTGTCAATATATTTCGTCTATCCCTATCTGGTCAGTTTTTATAAAGCCGAGATATCTCGTCCATTCCTATCTAGTTAGATTTTTCTAAAACCAAGATATTTCACCCATCCCTATCTGGTCAGTTTTTTTCTAATAAAGAAATATCTTCACCAGGCTTATTTAGTCAGTATTTTTAATGCCCATATAGGTCGTCTAATTGTGTCTGGTCAGTTTTTTTTAGTTCCGAGGTACCATGTCTATCGCTATCTGGTAAATTTTCCTAATGACGTGATATTCCCCCATCCATATCTGGTCAGTTTTTCTAATGCCGAGATATCTCGTATATCCTTATCTTGTCAGTCTTACTAATTACGAATTACCTTGTCCATCTCTATCTGATCAATAATTTTGCTAATTAAGAGATGTTTCTATCTCCCTATCTGGTTAATTTTTCTGATGTCCAGATATCTCGTCCTTCCCTATCTGGTCAGATTGTCTAATCTACCCTATCAGATCTAAAGTCCCTATATTTCGTCTACCCTACCTGGTCAGTTTTTTTGTAATCAAACATATCTTGTCCATCCTTGTTTGGTCAATGTTTTTAATGCCCAGGTATCTTGTCTATCTTTATTTGGGCAGTTGTACGTTTTATTGCATCGAATGTATTTAGGAACCAATTTTAAAAATAATTATACCATAAGATAGATTGCATTCTAAGCTTTCACGTGGTATTTTTAAATTTTCAAACTAACAATATTAAGTATAGATATGACAGTTTTTGTTTTGTATCGGCAATTACTATCTACAAATTCCGAAATTTGTGTGACCAACATATAATTGCATTGAATGTATTTATTAACCAATTACAAAAACAATTATACTATAAGAAAGAATACATTCTTTGGTTGTCTGTGATGTTTTCAAATTAAAAAACTAATAGTTATATGCTATAGATATGACAATTTTAACAATATTTCCTGATTTTTCCCTAATTTAAAAAAATAAAGCCAGGAACTAAATTGAAATTTCTAAAAAACTCGCCAAGATGCAGAACTTTACTTTTAGAGGTACTCTAAAAAAACTCACGGCTGAAAATTTGTATGTGTTTTGCTCACTCGCGTTAGAAATTTCGCTTTTTTAGACTTTGACACTTAATGCACCCTAAACTAATAAGCCGCATCAGTAAAAAAATCTTCTTCATCTTGTTTCCTGTACAATTTAAAACAAACCTTGTAATTAAATAATTTTCTGATCCGTACTTTCTCAGGAAACCGTCCAAGAATCGTGCGAAAAAAGCGAGATTTCAATCCTGCGTCGGCGGCAGTAACTTTCTTTTAATATAGAGAGAAACAATCGGTTCAAACTTCCTATGTCTGCTTCAGTCATTCCACTATCCAACATCAGGCACTAGTATTCACGTCAAAAAAGTTTGAGTCTTTGACACTCAACCTATTTTTTTACAAAACATTTTAATTTGCTTGTTCTGGTCACATTCTACTAACTATAAAAGCAGACTTGAAATTTAAAAGATATCTCACTTTCCTTTTAATATCCCCGTTTTCTTTATTCTATTTTGTAGTTGAATCTGGCAAAATGATGCTCAATACAACACCATTTTTTGTGATAGTATGAAAAAAATGTGTGAAAATTTTATATTCATAATATTGACTAGATATACTATGCAATACAAATAACATCTACATTATTAACGTATAAGAGTTTTCACTTCTAAGTAAAAGTCATCTCTAGGAAATCGAAAATTAATTTTCATGATATTATCCAAAATTATTTATATATATTTGGAATTTTCTGTAGTGTTTTATTACTTATTTGTTTTGCCTTTTTATGCACAAGTCTATTTGTTAGGTTAGGAAACTAATTTCCATTTGAGTTCAAAGTTTTCCAAATATATTTCCTTTTAAAATAAACACTTCTAAGAGTGAGTCAATAATTACCCGCAATGCAGTTGCATTTGTGTTACTAAAAGTAACACTGTAACGTGCTTTGTATTGAGTTGATGCAAAATTTCGTCCCGATTTTGGCCCTAGATGACATTGCTTCGTAAAGAACCGAAGTGTTACCTATTTTACATTTGTCAGGTTTTGATGTTGTTTGAAAGAAGGAATTTCACCGAGTACTTCGGAAAAAAACTGTGTATTTTAGTTGTTTTAAAATTTTGTAAAGCTTTAAAAATAACAGAAAATAAAGAGCATTTCGACCTATTATTATTTTTAATTTCCGAAAAGGCAAGGATTATTCTCAGACCCAAAATAATATACATGTTGCGTAGGGTATGGGGTTCAAAAGGTTTCGTCCTCTCGATTACTTCTTTAGCCCGAAACCTCATAACGGAGAATACGGAGAAAGGCCATCAAACAAAACGTCACTTACTATATTAATTTTAAATATAATTTTCATTAAAAAATTTTTTTTTTCAGTTTTGTTAAAAAAAAATGGGACGAACTTTTGCATCAACCTATAAGAAGTTGGTTCAGAAGTTGTTGTTCTTCACTACATGTTGGACACAGAACTATATTTGGCCCCGAAAATTGAATTATCAACTTGCTGGGGGGGGGTAGCTTGCTTTTGTAGCGTCATGAAATTAATATCAACCCCAGGTTCAAGAACTATTAAAATTTAGAAGACAGAAACTAAGGTCGCAAGTGGTTAGTACAAATGTGGTTAGCGTCATGATAAAACAAAAGGCCAAAAGTTCATTAACTATTAAAATCTGAATTAACTGCAATAAACCAGGACTTAGAAACTATTTGGATACAAGACACATTGAAAAGGCGAAGTCATTAAATACAGCAATTATTTATTTAACAATATATGTAACGGATACATATAGTTATGAGCACTGTTAAATTACCATCTTTACACTAAAGCACGAGAACACTGTTAAATACAAGTTTTAAAGAGAACGATATATATATATATATATATAATATATATATATATATATATATATATATATAATATATATATATATATATAATATATATATATATATATATAATATATATATATATATATATATATATATATATATATATATGTATGTATATATGTATATATGTATGTATATATGTATGTATATATGTGTGTGTGTGAGGGTGTATTTACACGCTCTAAGATCGACTTACTTGTCAAGGTGAGCGCTTCTCCACCTGCACTGCTCCAAATCGTGTTCAGATCTCACTTCTCCCAAAATCTCGCAAAATCGATATCAGAACAAGTCTCCAATTCTGAGACCGCCTACCTGAAAACCCTCGGCCAATCCGTTCTTATTTTTTTACTTAACTTTGATTATTTTATGTTTTCTGGCTTCTCTCAGTGGCTAGTCAGTCTCCTCTTAAAATAATCTCACTGGTTCTGAATTCCCTTTCAAGATTTCCCTTTTTAGATTCCGCTCAACGCCCCCTCATCATTTTGGTTAGAAGCCCTATTATTATTTAACGTCAAGTTCCACTAAGCTTCATTATCGGCATCCTGTGCATCTGGCTTTCACAAGATTCAATATTCACCTTTGTGTATTTCTAAAGCTTTCTGAAAGTTTCCTTTTGGGTAGGAATCTTTCGTATTTCTATTCCTTCCGGCGCTTCATCAAAGGGAAGCCATCCCTTATTGGGTACAATCGGTTGATCTGTTTACGACATTCCTGCTTCGACGCACGGTTCTTTTCCCCCTCTCTTGCGAGAAAGGTAAACGTCTCTGTAGTTACTAAGTGATTTCTTAAAATTGCTGTTTAGGAATATGATGAGATTACATTCCCTCATCAAACTCCTCACATGCTTTAGATTTTATTGTCATGTCTACCAACTAAGTTTTAGCCTAAAATGTTTATCGTGACTTGATGTAGTTAATGCAACACGTGTAACGGTTATATAACTATAACATGTTAATATAACGTGTAGTGGGTCGGAAAGAAATCAACAATGGGCCGCATGAGGAGCAGTCTGCACATCTCTGCTTTAGATCGTGTGGCTTTATTAAACTTTAGACTTGATGAAATCAAGATCTAACAGAATAAATGCAAATACTAGTAGAGAGATAATTTTTGCCAGTCCAATTTATCCTTTACTCTACCATATCATCACAGAGCAATATATATTTACTTTCCCTAATATCAAACAAATAAGGTAATATAAATTGGATTCGGGGAAATCTAATCTATAACCTTAATGATCTTCAAGAGATTCTCTTCCAAATGAAATCAAACAAATCCAATTGTTTGAGAAGAGTGGCAAGCTAATAATATATACTTTTTTTAGAAGAAACCCTTTGATCCATGCTGAGTTATCGTTACTTAAGATTATTCCGATGGATATATCCATCTATCTAAATGAGATCAGGAATATTTTATTTCAGTCACGTAGAATAAAGAGTTTTAGGTAATTGATGTGTGTCGGCATCTGAAATGGGTGAAAGAAGGAGCTTCGAAACTATTCCAGACTTGTCTTTGAGTCGATGTATCAAACTGAAACTGGATTTCAAAATGACGTATTTTAGAAATGAACATGTATTGTTAATGGTAATCATAACCTACTATTAAATCGACAATTATGAACTTCCCGCTGTGTAGCAATTTATTTATAGTTTATATATTTGTAAAGTGTTAATGTATAATATTATATATTTTATTTATTGTTGGTATTAACCCTTCTTTGCATGATTTTTTCTTTATTGGTGAAATAAATCAAGGTGATATAATTCATGTTCAAAATGAAAGGAAAAATGGTTAAAAAAATCTTAGTATATATTTATAGTATAAATTTAGCAAATAACAATAGGATGGTATCATGTGGTATTTTTTAAATGAAACGCAAACTTTTTCAGAAATTGCTCTAAAAATAACAGAAACACTTGTTACAAACCTTTCTTCCTCTCATTTTCAGTTTTTTAGCAATAGAAACTCAAATATAATAAAACAAAATTAAAAACGAAATCATACGTTTATTGCAACTACAACAAACAGCGGAATGACAACTTCAAGCTCGTTTTGCTGATAGTGACACTTGCTTATTTTTGACAGCTGTGTATTTTTTATGCAATGGACATTAAAATGGTATCCAGACACGATCAACTTAAAGTGAACTTGTTCTTTTATATAATTTTTGGGCATTCAATGTTATGATGGAAATTTCCACCACTTTGCAAAGAAGGGTTAATAGAATAGTTATTTATAGTAGCGGCATTTGTAAAATAGTTGTTTTTACAGTGGTATTATTTATAAAACAGCTATTTTAATAGTAATAGTTCTCATAAAATAGCAATTTCAGCTCTCGGAGTGGTTTCGACGTAACATCTTGTTTGTCAAAGACCAGACCAGTTTTCATTCTGACAAGATACATCATCATCAAGATATTTCCGATTTATTTCATGATGACAACATTAAGATGTGGTCAGTTTTTTTCTAAAGATGAGATTACGCGTCCATGAAGATCTGCTAAAGTTTTTTTGTTAACCCTTCACTACTGTGTCACATACCGTCTCGTAACTAGTGTGGAGGGGTCTCTCAGATATCGCTCACTAAAGTGCGTATAAAGTTCATTAATATAATATATTAATTAAAGATTCCTTAGATAATTATTATTTATACATTTTAAATTTAGATAATTCAATTCTTAACATGAAATGTATTTTATATTACTATATAAGTAGATTTCATGTATCTTCAAGCTCAGCTTTTGGACCTAATTTTGCTGGACGTTTCAACCCTGGAAACTGTAAAACTATGTTGTCTTTTGGTGTTCTAACGGCACGATTTTATAGCTCTAGACATCCCATTTGAAGTTTTTTTTTCCGTGAAATATTCTTCTTGTGAAGACGCACTTGAAATGTCTTCATCTTCATCTGCATAAATTTCCGAATTCGTTTCGTGTCCGCTTTCAATAATATTATCCGAAATCTCACTGTCCCAAAACTCTATTTCCGATCAAGTTTCAACAATATCCTGAATTTCTTTTTGTGTAAGATACACAGGTCGTTTCTTAGTAAAGTGCGTTTCCATTTTAGGCTCCCTGCCGAAATTCCCTACTCCAACTTAGACGATTTCATTCAACAAGAACGGTAACGCAAATGCTGTGCAGGGGTCAAAGAGGCCACGCGGGAAATGCAAATAGTGAGATATACGAAACAGTTGGGGCAGCCAAACCAGTCTTGGAATGTGGCTTCTGTTGGTCATAGTAGGAAGGTACTGAGTAGGACAGGGACTAATATTCACTTTAAGGGGTTGAAACGACCTGTCAAAAATGACTCCGGGTCTGTGAGACCCATGACAGCACTTAAAGGTTAATACCTCGTCAACACAAAACCCAAGAAGAGGTATAGTGGTAGTATTTGTTAAATATCTCTATTTTGTTGTGGTAGTATTTATAAAATAACTATATGGGGATTGGATTTTTACAAAATAGCTATTTTAATAGTGATGATATTTATAAAATAGCTGTTTTAATAGTGCTAATATTTATAAAAGAGCTATTTTTATAGTGAGATGGCATTCGTTCAGAAGCTCAGCTCATGTGTGACCTCTCCATTTGACAGTGGTTCAAAATCACGTGGTGCTGTCATTGAATCTTTCACTTCAGGGAGTTTTCTCCGACTGTCGCCGAGATCCCATTGCGTCGTTAATTAAATACCGACCTACCTCTTACATACAAATAAAAATGCATTTTCGTTGCCATATTTAAAACAGAAACTCCAAACAATCCCCCAAAAATATCCCCGCTGGAACTCAAACCCCCTTTCTTTAGCAATCACCAAGACAGCCTGTCACCTGCGATAAGACAGACCGTCTCATAGAACAAAAAAAAAAAACACCCCGAAAAAAGAAACCCAGAAAACACTATCTCGATCGTCCAAGGAACAAAACGAAATTCGGTTTCCCGTCGCGGAAGGAAAAATGATTTTTATTCGAAAAGTGTCAGGGCATCCTTCGGAAAAAATACACCCGATGATTGGCTATCATCCCTTTCTGCAAACACTTCGATCCCCCTTCCCTTCAGATGTTTTTTTCTATCGTATCAAGGGCAATGTCAATCATCGCCGTTCTACAGTTATATCTCCCCCGTGGAGTTTTTTTTAAAGCTCGGTGATCGATAGATTTCGCGGACGTTTTGGAGCGAAAGCGTTTCGTCGTATATAAGACGGGACTTGAAAAAAGATGTGAAGTCGTTGTCAGGTTAGCGTCGGAATCCGTGGAGTGATTTAGCGTGTCCGTGTTGTAATCATGGACATGAAACGTAAGTGGACTGAGCAAAGAGTATCTTTAAAAAGTGTGACGTGTAAACTAGTAGTCACGTGATTCATCTCGATTGGGTATGGACCACTCTAAAGATGGGTAAGGTAGGGTCTAATTTTAATAAACGTCACTCTGGAGCGAAACGAAGGGCTGTTGGTGACGCTCCGGGATCCACCACGAAGGGAAAGGCCCACCACAAAATTTTGACTCACGGTCTGATGCCGAGGTCACACCTGAGATGGCATTCCACTCTCCAAACTTCCAAACCACGCCAACCTGAGGACATTTGGGGCCACGAAAACTGTACGTAAACTTTGCTATTGAAAAGAAGTGTAAAAAGCGTGGCCAACATGTAGACTAATAGTTACCTAATCCATCTTTTTTTAATGTGTGGCCCCTCTAGAGATGGATAGTGTCTAGAAAGTGTTGTAAGTGAGGTGCTCCGAGGTGATATGAGGTTCCATTTCTGCCTCGGTATATTGCTCTCTTCTGCGTCGGAAAAACTTTTCTTGTGTGAGTCACAGACGTGAAATATAAGTATACGAAACATTGCTAGTGCGATAGGTAGTTAATTAAAGTCCCACTGGAGCAAAACCTAACTGGTTAGTGGAGACTGTCATGGATGAACCGCTGAAGAGAAAAATCAGAGAACAAGACAGTTATATCATGAAGTTATACCTAAACTGGCAACCCACTTTCCAAACTTCCACACCACGAGGACGTTTGTTCACGACAGATTTGACGTGTTCTATCCCCATTTTGTACCCTACAGTCTGTGTTTGGAGGTGTGACTTCCGAGAGTCCGATTTGTCAACTTTGCAATGAGATAAGTGAACTAGCTGATCCCATCCAAATAGCTTGTAGCAAGCAGGAATATTTGAAAACTAGATGGGACAGCTCAGATAAAGTTACCAAACCTTAGAATTTTGGAAATATTTAATTTATTTTAGGTTTTCTGACTAAACATCGACGTAATTTGTTGACTGCTGTATGCATGTAGCACTTGAGGAAGAAGAAATGTCTTCCACTAAGAGTTAAACATTTTTTTTTCAATGGCAAGGCTGGGTACAGATTGCACAGACAAATACAATACAGTACAGAACTGACCGAAGTCATTTTAGCCTTATACAAGGCCAGAAGTGATGGTTACTTGTGAAGGGGCACCCAGTGGGTGGACCATCATTGTCCCTAACAAAGGAAAGCACAATTTACATCCATGCCCTGACCCGGATTCGAAGCAGGAACCTTCCGATCCAGAAGCCAACACCTTGACCACTAAACCGGTTGGTCGGCATAGTTAAACTTAAAAGTAACAATTAAAAGTAACAATTAAATTCAACGGTACACATTTCGAAAATTCACGATAATAATCATGTCGATTATTTTTATTTTACCACAACACATAATCTAAATTCAATCACAATCTATTTACTCTTGTATCACAAATGGGAGTAAAAATGCCTTAACTTTGCAACCATACGGCCAACAACCTATTCAAAAATGTGTGGAGGTAGTCGCTAAATTTCTCCCATTTCTACTAAAGGTAATTCTACTTCGAATCAAGAATCTTCTTGATAACAACCTTGCCTCCAATTGTGGCTAATTTTTCTCATACGCTAGGGTTACTTTCTCCTAGGTAGTTTGGAGGGGAAATTTAGAACGTTTCGGAAGAATTAAACGACCAGATGGAACTGGAGTAATCATTCCAAAAGGACACTTAGCTGACGTCTCGTTGTTTAATTTCTTAAACTGTGTGCTCTGTTAATCCCTAAAGCTAACATGTTATTCACGCTAATTTGGATTTAAAATGTGCAGTAAACTGTATTCCACGATTATTTTACTAAGCTAGATGGTAGTATGTCGTTTAGAATGATTTAAAATACAATGGTACAATCTTGACCATCCATATTCAGGGCGAGGCTGTGGTAGCCCGATCGATTGTAAAAGTAACAGGTTAGCAACCAGAGGGTTGTGAGTTAAAATCCAACCCTAAACAATCTAGAAGACATTGGGATGGTGCACGTTAAGTCCGTCGTGGCTTCTAACGTCCTCAGGTTGGCGTGGTGTTGACGTTGGGAGAGTTGGGTTGCAGCTCTGGCATGACTTCGTCATTTGTCCGAGGTTAAAAATTACGTGGTGTTATTCTCGAATCTTTCCCTTCGAGATTCACCCCGGGCAGTCGCCAATAGTAATGCACCAGTATGACATTAATTGAAATAAATACCGCACTTACCTTGCTGGTAAATTCGTTGTCATTAATATAGGGGTGTTTCTGAAATACCTGACCAAGTTATAAGATGTGGAAGGTAGTTAATGAACGTCGCACTCGTGCAACAGCACGGACTATTGGCGATTGAACCCGAACCGATTATCAATGTCTCGTAGTTTTGAACATCGGTCAGCTGATGAGGTAAACACATGAGCTGGGACCAACTCTCTAAACTTCCACACCACGCCAAACTGAGGACATGACAAGCCACGGCAGATTTAATATAAATCAGTTCCCATGTACGCGGAGGTTCTTTGGTTTGCCCTTGTTTCAAACTCTCAACCCTTGGATTTCTAATCCGGGAAGCGGTAAACCGGTTGGAAGACTTACGGATTACCAACAAGAAGGTTGCTAGTTCGAATCCAGAGACCGTCGTGTACAAAAATAGCTGGTGCACACTTTGGCTGCTTTCACACAAAACACTCGGTGTCTCGGCCACTGAATATCTAGACACCGGAATCTGGCACGTCCACTCAACAGCCACTTGGTGACCCTGACGTCAGACACATAGCCCCCACTCCAGATCTTCAATTTTTACAAGTTCTATTTAAAATGTTGGAGCATGAGGAGTTGGTCGCTACAATCTGCATTTTGACTTTTCAAAAAAAAAAGGAATTGGAGATTGCGGGTTCACCTATATTGTGCTAACAAATTAGAAAGTGGGCCATTTTATACCTTTTTCAAGGAACTTATATTGGATGATAAAAAATTCTTCAATTATTTCCGGTTGTCAAGTTCTATTCAATATACTATATATTTTCTATAAAATAAGATAAATAGTCCTTTTTGAGTTGGTAATGAATATCTTCGTCAAATCCGATTATTTGGTAATTTTGTAATTAACATCGTATTAGAGCAACGAGCTATTGACGACGGTCCGGAATCAATCCCTTAAGAAATAGACGCGAGGACAACACCTAGTACTTTCGTCAAATACGGTCTTATTTGTATTGCGAAAACTTAAAAGCTACAATTGAAAAATTATTCATTGAAAGAAAATCACATTTAAGATATCGATCTTGCGTAAAATTTTCTACGGATTTCAAACCCGTTGTAATTTTTACTCTATCTTTAACGATCGCAAAGATAGAAACTTGGAATAGGGAATCAACAAGGAGAATTGACCGAGACACAAGGCAATGTACGGTGCGATTGCGGAGGATAGCCACAGTTCAGCCACGGATTGCAGTGGTGCTAGACTCTTTGTTCCTCCAGTGTCTATAGATTGCACCCAGTGTCTCATGTGAAAGCAGCTTGAATCTGTCGTGGACTCATATATCCGTAGTGTGGAAGTTAGGGGAGCTCAAATGTGACCTCGTCATCTGACCGTGGTTCAAACTAACGTGATGATGTCCTCTGGTTTTTCCCTTTGTGATTGATCTCGGACCGTCGTCAATTGTCCGCTGTTGTGCTCGAGTGCGACAATTAAATACCTTCCCACCTATTCTAATCAGTTACTCTTCCAACCGAACTACAGTGGCCATGTAGCAAAAGGAACAATTGTCGCTGGAAAACAATTAATCGAAACTCTAGATTACCGAAAAACGTCAAGTGAGAAATAAACGGTTTTGTATTTTATTCCCCTCACACCGCCTCGCAATGTCTGAAAAGATGAAAAAGTTATGAGGTGGAGAGAAAACGAACGTCGATTAGAATTTCTTGCCTTCGGCAAGACAACAAAAACGGGCGCCTAAAAAACCCGTCGGTTGAAAGGGTATTTTTTTTACCCTTTTGATGTTGTCAAATTGTCCCAAAAACGCATGTTCGTCTCATGGCCCTAATGCGATTTTGTCAGATTCCTCGCTCCCTCTAATTAGAAAGCGAGTATGGGAGGTTTTGTTTTGGGTAGGGAGGCTTTTTCCTTCTCCTCAGCGGTCTGACGTTTGAAGGGAAGGGAAAAAATTAACAAACACGTCTCTTTCCATGCGGTTTTTTTTCCCGTCGAGTTGATTGAAAAGAAAAACAAAGCGCCCGTTTAAAACTTCTATCGATGTAATTAACCTTTTAAAAACAAAGGAGAGAGAGAGACGGGCTTTGGATCCCAAAGGATTGATTTGATACAAATGGATCTCTTCTCAAATGTAGACGTATAACAATTTCTCTAGTGCAATCTTTGTGTGTAAAATTTTAAAATTAATGGTAGTTTTAGTAATTGTGTAAAATATTTATTTGCAGTTAATACATAATGGTAAGGGGTAAGTAGGTAATTTTAAGTAACGTCGTACTAGAGCAACACAACGGGATATTGACTACAATCTGGGATTAATTCCTTAAGGGAAAGATCCGAGGACAACACCTCGTGAAATAAAGCTAGTCGATAGGAAGTCGGGAAACTCTTGAAGAGATCGACAGCCAAAGAAGTTTGGCAACCCTTGATCTAAACCCGCCATTTATTGTTATAAAGTACATATTTCAATGTAACACACTGATAAACAGTCCGGGTAAGGTAAGATAATTTTAATTAACGTCGTACTAGAGCAACACAAAGGGCTATAGACGACGGTCCGGGATCAATCCTTAAAGCATGGATGTGCAAACTTTTTCGGTCGCGGGCCAAAAATCGGAAAAAAAAAAGTTTGGCGGGCCAAGATAAATTTTTCTAAAATTTAAAAAACAATATACAAGTATTACAATTTAAATATGTTAATGAGATAAATGAAATTGCGATTTCATTTTTAAAAGTTCCTTATATTGAGGTTCGAAGTGAGATGTACTGATTCTAAAGAACGAGGCTAAATGCTCATCTGTCAGTCTACTTCTAAAATAATTCTCTCTAAGGTTCATACTTGAAAACACTTGTTCACATATTTAAGATGAAGCAAACATAGCACTGATTTTCTGGGCGTGAGATATTAAATTTGGGAAATTTACTTTCGATAATGATTTCTAAAACTCTAACTTTGGCATATTTAGAAACAACTGCCATGAGATGATTGTTAGATTACAACTCAATTAATTCAAGCTGCAAATCTGACCTCACTGCTTCACAATTTACGTTGAAAGGCATGGTAAAAATATCCAATTCTGTTTGAATGGCACTGAAATCTTGAAATCTGCGTTCGAACTCAAAATGCAGTTTTTTCAAGTCATCTTCATAATTCTTAAGTTTTTCTTCATTTTCTGAGAGTATTGAATTTAACCTCGAGAAATGAGACAGGTCGTTCTTAGCTAGCTGCCCAGCAAACAGATTAAGTTTAAAAGCTTTGAGATGGACCCAGATATCGTTGATAAATTGATTTTCCCCTTGCATCTTGACATTCAAGTTGCTCATATGACAAAGAAGATCTGTGAAAAATGCAAAATCCGAAAGCCATTCTGTATCATCTAACATTTCGCACTCCGCAGAACACTGTTTCTCAAGGAAGAACGACACAATGTCGTCTTTCAGCTGCAAACTCACTCGAAAACAGATCCTGCACTAAGTCACCTTACTTTAGTGTAATACAGTACATCAGAGTATTCAGATTGCACGGACTAAAGAAATTCTCGAAATTCTATCCGCGGGCCGGATAAAACCTTCTGGGGGGCCGTAGTTGGCCCGCGGGACGTAGTTTGCCCATCCCTGCTTTAAAGGAAAGATCCGAGGACAACACCTCGTAATTTTGAACCCCGGTCAGATGTCGAGGCAACACCTGTGCTGGTACCCCACTCTCCAAACTTCCACACCAACCCAAAGTGAGGGCTTTCGACCACGACAGATTTAAGGTGCAGCAGCCGCCTCTACACCATACGCTTACATACATCGATGAACTGGCCCGGATTCGAACCACTTGCTTTCGGATCTAGAGGCTAACACATTAACCACCAAAACTTGTTGGTCGGCTTATGGTAATGGTAATGTTAATTTTAGTTAACGTCGTACTAGAGCAACACAACGGGCTATTGACGACGGTCCGGAATCAGTCCCTTAAGGGAAAGATTCGAGGACAACACCTCGTAATTTTGAACCACGGTCAGATGACGAAGCAACACCTGAGCTGGCACCCCACTCTCCAAACTTCCACGCCAACCCAACGTGAGGACTTTCGGCCACGACAGATTTAATTTGCACCAACCGCCTCGACACCATACGTTTACAAACATCCATGCCCGGACCCGGATTCGAACCAGGAACCTTCCGATCTAGAGGCTAACACCTTAACCACTATACCGGTTGGTCGGCGGTCGGCTTATGTAAGAGGTAAAAAAAATTGGTAATTTTTAGTTAACGTCATACTAGAGGAACACAACGGGCTATTGGTGACGGTTCGGGATCAATCCCTTAAGGGAAAGATCCGAGGACAATATCTCGTAATTTTGAACCACGATAAGATGACGAAACAACACCTGTGCTGGCACACTACTCTCCAAACTTCCACATCAACCCAACGTGATGACTTTCGGCTATGACAGATTTGAGGTGCTGCAGCCGCCTCTACACCATACGCTTAGATACATCGACGCACTGGCCCGGATTCGAACCAGGAACTTTCCGATTTAGAGGTTAACACCTTAACCACCAATGCTCAGGTGTTGCTTCGTCATCTGACCGTGGTTCAAAATTACGAGGTGTTGTCCTCGGATCTTTTCCTTAAGGGACTGATTCCGGACCGTCGTCAATAGCCCGTTGTGTTGCTCTAGTACGACGTTAACTAAAATTACCATTACCATTACCAAAATTGTTGGCCAGCTAATGTAAGAGGAAGTGGGGTCGGTATTTTAATTATCGTCGGACTAATGCAACACAACGGGGAGTTGACGACGCCACCGGAAGGGGTTTTTCCAAACCCTCATAGGTATTACAACTGGGGGTGGGGCTAACCGTAACGGCCAATGATCGGAAGCGCTGGATAGGAATCTCCTTCACTACGCTAAAGACAACTGAAATCCTGTCTGATCCTGTTTGCAGTGTAATAAATGAAACATGTTAAATAATTTTTCTGATTTCTTATTTTCTTTTCAGATCCATGGCTATGGGTGGGTAGAGGTGGTAGCCGAAAATTGTATTCTGCTATTATATGTTAATAATTATATAAGGTAGTGTTTTATGTATGCTTTTTGTTACATCAGAATGGTCCTAAACCAGGGGTGGATACGACACCATCATCCTAAAGTAAAGGGGACGGCAGAGGGGCGGAAAAATATCAGCTGGTAGTGAGTTCAGGAGTGGTTCTTAGATTATTTATGTAAAATCCACGGAAGTTTGGAAGAATATAAAAAGGGTATTAAAAATTAGGAAAAGTAATTTAGAATCAAAAGGAATTAAATTGGAATTTTTTAAAAATAATTTGGAGGATCTAAAAATTTTTCCGCCAGATGGGTTTGAACTCGTGAAGTCATCCACCGCTGCCGACGCCAAACTGAAGGTAGGTGAATTTAGCCAATAGGCAATTGTTGCTTCACAAAAAGAAGCTCTTTAAAAGAAGACATCATTTTATATTTGGTTGATTTCAGTCTCATTGGCCGTTATGGTTAGCCCCGCCCCCAGTTGTAGTATCTGTGAGGGTTTGGAAAATAGCGCACCGGAATCAAACCCGAAGAGAAAGATCCGAGGACAACACACGTAATTTCGAATCACGGTCAGCTGATAAGGACACACCTGAGCTGACACCATACTGTCCAAACTTCCATACCCCACCATCACGTGGATATTTGAAGTCACGGTAGATTTAACGTGTACCAGCCCCCTTTGTACACGACGGTCTTTGGTTGGATTCTAAATACCAATCCCCCGGTTGCTAATCCGTTACTCTTCTAACTGGTGAACCGCGGCCTCCCCGGAAATATAGAAAATAGCACATTTAAAACATTTCCAACACACATCAGATTCTTATAGAAATATCAATAACGAGTAACATCAGTTTTTACAAAAAATACGTATACTTCATATGCTTAATAAGATTCTATTTTACAGGATGACGAAACTGAAAATTAAGTTTCCTCCCTTGCATTCGAAAAATGTTTATTAAAATAAAAGTGTCAACAACGAATGAAGAGATAAAATCTTACTTTCGCCTTCTGAAAAAATCTGAATAAATAAGAGAGATGTATTACGTTTTCGTAGTAGCTTTCTAAAACGAACACATTTTTTCTGACCTTCCATTTCAAAAGTAGTGTACAATCGTCCCACCTACGCTGCAATCTCTTTAAAAGCATATCGATTATCTGGTATCTGTGTATAAAAAGTGGCTACGCTTTACGGAGTTTTATTTTATTTGACACAGAACATAAAAAAATCAAAATTTCCCGTCGTTCATTTTTAATACTCTTAAAAACAAGCTTAGATAAATCAATGAATTTAAGCAATTTTTCTGGTTTTTTCTCTCTTTTTTTGCGTTTTCTGAAATTTTTTTATGTAGCTTGGAAGAGTACAGGGCCATCGAAAAAGAATGCTGGGTTTTCAAAACCGATCTCGAGAAGTAAACAACACATACAAACATTATTCTTGAGTGAAAATATTAAGAAATATCTAAAATTTCAAACATACTTCAAAATATCTCGATACCATTAGTCGCTCGACAAATGTCAAAACCATAATCAATCTCTTGCCATGTCTTACGAAGAGATACCATTGTTACCATTGCAGTAGCAGATGTGACACGACTTTTTAGGTGTTTCAGATCTATGATCTGTTCCCTGTACACGATGTTCTTAATGTATCCCAAGGAAAAGTCCAGCGGTGTGAGATCTGGGAATCGAGGAGGCCACGGCTTGGGGTCATCCCGTCCAATCCATGAGTTGGGGAACTTTACATAAAGGCTAGCTGAGTTGAACGAATCCTTGTTGCGCTACAACTAATCGTTAGCAGTTGTTAGGTAAGATATGGGAGCAGTTAAAACTTAAAGTTCTTTCACTACATTTCGTCACAAGAACCGTGTTGATACTTTTACAACTTCTCCGTTATACGGTTTTGAAATCCCGGGATTTTTTTATCAATAAACCTGTAATTTTTTCCGTTTACAATATAAATACCACATTGAAAAAAAATTAAGATCTACTCATTTTTAGAGATTTTGATTTTTTTCATCGCCTACTTTGAAGAGTTGGATATAAATAATAAATTTTATAATTAGTTTACACTCTATAACAAAAAAATGGACTCACCAAGAAGGAATCATCCGATTGCTTTGAAATTTCGTATGCAAAAATGTTTTGACCAAATATGCAAATAATTAAAGTTTGGTGTCCAATGAATGAATAGTGCGATCTCCAGCGCATCGGAACTGCGCATCCAGCAGATGTATATAAGGAGTTGTTCTTGAACTGTTGCTAAAAATTTCTGCAGCAATGCGATTTAGGATACCTTTCAACGACTGAAAAAATGCCTCGCCACAGGATTCGAGCTCATTACGAGCAACTTCCAGAATTTGAAAGAGGTCGTATCATTGGATTGAAAGAGGCAGGTTGGGCAAATCGGAGAATCGCTCGTCATGTGAGTCGAACCGATGCGGCGATTAGAAGATGCTGGCAAGAATGGAATGGACAATGGCAGATTTCAGCGTCATTGTGGTAGCGGTCGACGTAGGGCCACAACAGATTGTAAGGACAGAGTGATTGTCAGATTAGCTGCCACAGCGCCTGATTCATCGCTATCAACGATCAGTCGTGCGACCCACACACGAGTGTCTAACATGACCATTCACAGACGGCCGAGAGAGCGATATCTAAGCTCGTACCGACCGTTACGTCACCAGCCACTAACGGTAGTGCAGGTGTGAAAGGAATAATGATCGATAGACATACGTCCCTACAAATTTTCAACAGAGGATCTGTGACCGACCAGATGTATCGGAATGAGATATTAGAAGGTTATGTAAGACTTTTTAGAGGTGAAAATGGATGGGATTTTTATTTATGGATGATAATGCATTTTATTTATGGATGATATTGCTCTATCGAGCAAACCTCGTTGACGAATTCATTGAAAATGAAGCCATTGAGTAAATTCCGCGGCCAACAAAATCTCCTGATCTAAATCCGATAGAAAACTTATGGGACTACCTTGGAAAAGCAGTTGCACGGAGACATCCTCCTCCTTGAGATACAAATGCCCTGAAGACCTTATTGCTATAGGAGTGGAACTTAATTCCACTGTGGTTAACAACATTATTTCCAGAATGAAATCACGTTGTGATATGTGTGTACAAATCAGGGGCGATCACATTCCATATTAAATTCAAGAGCCTAAATTTTTTTCTTAGTTGTTCGTTTTTTTCTAAAGTCTTATTGTCATATAATTGCCATTTTTTTTGTTTCATGCTACAGTTTTATATCATATGCAGTGTTCATAATTTTTTTGTTTGTATTTATGTGTTGTGATGTTATGTCTCATTCCACACAAATTCATAAAACTATAACTCACAGTTTCTGAGAAATTCGTGAGTCTATGCATGTAAAGATATGGACAGCATTGTAATTGTATTAAGCTATAGATATGATAGTTTTTGCAAAACAACGAAAATTTCCCGATTTTTCGGAATTAAAAAAATTGTTTACCAGAAACCAAACTGAAATTTCTAAGAAAACTCGGCGAGGTGAAAAAATTCACGCTTAGAGGCACTCTCTAAACAATCCCATAGCTTAATACTAAAAATGTGTATGTTTTGTTCACTCGCGGTAGAAATTTTAACTTTTTTTTTACTTTGGCACTTTATGCACCCTAAACTAATAATCCCATCGAAAAATTTTCTTTCCTTTACATTTTTGAACAAACTATGTTAATTTAGTAATTTTATGATGCATACTTTCTCGGATCAAGCGACAAAAGCGAGTTTTCAATCCTCTGGCGGCTGAGGTGTTAGTATTTTCTTTATAATACGTATAGAGAGATATTTTACTGGTTGATAAACATAGACATTGTTTGTACTGTTTAATATTAGATGCATTCTTATTCTATTTTTTGTAAACAACAAAAAAATAAAATTATTTTTATTTTTTGATTCCTTAAAACGAAACATAGAGCAATAAAAATATGTATAACATTATTTTGTTGTTGAACATTTAGCTTTAGATAATAAATTAAATTAAATTTTATTATTTTACCCGATTTTTGAAAGAATTATACATTATTCTGTTCATATTTAAGGTAGTTAACGACGCACTGAATCGCTATTAGAAAGGGCCCGGGTTCAAACCCTAAGAGAAAAATCCGAGGACACCTCGTCACTGTGAACCACCGTCAGATGATGAGGTCAACAACTGAGCTTGTAACCCACTCTGGAAACTTCCACACCACGCTGACATGAGGTCATTTGAAGACAAGACAGATTTAACGTGCATTCACCATGGTCTTTGGTTGGGTTTGGAACTCACAACCCTCCTGTTGATAATTAGGTTCTCTACCAACCGAAGAACCCCGGCCTATAATTACAATAGTTGATACGGATTTTCTGAGCACCTCACCTATTAAAGCTTAAAAGCATATCTGTAACTATTAAATGTGTTAACAAACATTTGATAAGTTCGTTATACAATTTAACCATGCAGTTCTGAGTGAAATAAACACATGGTTTGTACTGTAATATCCAACAGGCTTTACTCAGCTTTACTCTATCTTTCCATGTGTATGGTTACCATACAGTAACCTATACACATAGGAAACACTACATTATTTAGACATAATACTAAAGGTATCTTCCATTATTTTCTATATTAAGACTAATGCATGAGTGTATTGACTTTGTTCTTGGTCAATACTCAATACATTTCGTCTCTATTTGTCCTATAACCATTACCGCTACCTAAATGTTGCCTCATTTCCGTCAGTACGTTTTGCATTGATCAGTATTGTCCGACATGTCTCCCTAACACTAGTCGTCATGCAAAAATGATACAAAACCGGCCTGAAGTGAAGATAAGTATTAGTTAGTGGTACATTACTTCTTTGTGGGTTGATGACACAGAACTGTAGTACTTAACGATGAACGTAAATTTTATGCGGTCCATTTTAAAGGTAACTAACTATAGAGTGTAAATACTTAATTAAATAATACAAGGATTTAATACCCAAAACATGTGAAGCATCTTTATGAAACAGATTACACGTGATCATTGTATATGTGGGGGCTAGCGCACGTTAAATCTCTCGGGACCTGAAATGTCCTCATTTCAGCGTGGAAGTTTGTAGAGTTGGGTGCTGGTTAGGTTAGCCTCGACATATGACAGTTATTCAAAATGAAGAGATATTGTCCTCCGGTCTTTCCCTTCCGGATTGTTTTCGGATTGTTACCAATAACGTAGTGCTCCAGAGTTTTATTAAATTAACAACCTAGCTCCGAATGCAAAGCAGATTACTCGTGAAGGGATTGTTTTCATTTCAAACATTTTATGAAGTTATGAAAAATTTTCCTGCGATACTTGTTCATTGGAATGAAAGTATGAAAAATTATTTTCGAACACACCACACTCGTATAAGAACACGTGACCACGTTAGCCCGGTTGTAAGAACATAGGAATAACAAACTGAGGGTTTCGAGTTCGACACTCGGTACATCCAAAGACCGTATGTAACTATGTATGGCTGCATAAGAAACGTATAAAATTTTTGTTACTGAATTCAACAGAAAATATGCATACTCGTATCAACTATTGTTATTATGGGAAAAAGGTAGGCCAGTTGGAAGCTTTTTAACAACCGGAGGGTGTGAGTTCAAAACAAAATCCAACCAAAGACCATCGCGTATTGGGATGGTACACATTAAATCTGTCGCGTCTTCATATTTTCTCACCTTTTCGAGGTGCTGAAGTGTTTCCTCATCACATGGCCGTGGTTCAATATCAAGTGATATTGCCCTCGGATGATTCCTTAGCGAATTGATACCAGATCACCGCCAGAAGTCCGTTGTGTTGTGCCGGAAAGGTAGTTGTTTTGAGTTTAATGCCTTACATGTCATATTTGGCCATTTTGTGTCAAACACAACATAGACACTATCAAGTAATGGATATACAAGGTCTGTCCAGAAAGTAATGAGACTGATTCCATAAAATTCGTTTAGTTGAAGATAATTTTACAGACTCTCAGTATTCTTCAAAATGGCTTCCTCCTGCATTAATAAACAGTTGCCAACGACTCTACCACCCATTAATGCCCGCCTGGAAGTCTTCAACTGGAATGCTGTTCAGAACGAGCGATACGTTTTCCCGAAAGTTCTCCAGATTGTCAAAACGATGATCTTTTTTAAGCTGGATTTTAACCGAGGGAATAGAAAAAAGTCCGGCGGTGACAGATCGGGGCTGGTTGGGGCAGCGTTGCGACGTTGTGTTTTGCCAGGAACTGAGTCACTTTGAAGGCTTTTGCGTCATCGACGTCCTCTCTTCTGTCATTGAAAGCTTTATGCTACCTTAATACTTGAGTCTTGAACAAAAAATCCTTCCCTTAGGCTTCCTTTAACATGGAAAGAGTCTTAGTAGCCGATTTGTTTATATTTTACACAAAAGTTTATTGCCTATCGCTGCTCGACACTCCGTTGCATTCAGAAAAACTAACGCCAGTTTCAAACCAGTGGTGCCAGATTTTCAGAACAAAGTACCACTGTTTTGCAGGCGTAAACCTCTAGAAAACTTCTGATTTGGAGATCTGGGATATATCGACGTATGTAGTGGTGCTATATTACCGACGATATTTTAAATTGACGCCGATGTATATCGATATTTTTTTATATGTGCCATGTGCTAAGTACACACATGGAATTTATTTATAAGCGCATTGTGCTAATTTTATTTTTACTGCTGCGTGCTGCTGAATTAAAAATCCTGTGTATGCTTTATTTTTTCTTCCAACTTTAATAAGCTTTTGATAAATATGCCAAAAAAGGGCTAACGACCTTTTTTTTCAATTATTAGTCTCCCGTCCATGCAGCCCTGTTCTTAAATAACATACACACGTTTTAAGCAAAATACATTAATTTAATGAATAATTTTTTACTGTTGTGTTCATTATCTACTATTACTATCTTTGTTCAATTGTGCAGTGCATATTCAAACATTTATTGAAAACTGAATAGAAAGCCACCAGATCCTTCAAAAATCTCCCAGATTTGATCTTCACTTCTTTCAAGCTCGGTTGCCTCTTTGGGCTTTGTGCCATACATTGTATATGAATAAAATGTTATCAGCATTTCTTTACTAGGATTAAAGTCTACACAGCTTACACCTTTAAATTTTACTCCATACCTAACCATCATGATTGACTCAGTTGTCTTCAGCTGTAGCGAGTTTCTGAGTTTAGTTTTTTTATTACTCAGTTAAGAAAACATTCTCTCGACAGTTGCATTATAAAATGGAAAACTCATTAATGTGAATACAAGCTTACAGAGCTGAGGAAATTATTTTTTTCCAGCAGCATCTGTTAGTTTATCTATAGAGGCCCAGAATATGGCATGGCTCTGCTTGATAAATTCCTCGGCTGACACTTCTGAGATCAATGGTAACCGATCCCACTTTCTCTGTTACTTATCCACATTTTCACACACAGCTACGAATTGTGCAGCAAGTGGGACAATGCTTTACTTTTCTCATTATTAAGACATTAAGAAACACAACATTATTGGGATATAGTGTTGACAAATGAAGCAGCACACCAACATTATCTGGTAATCTACTGCGTACTTCTTTGACTAGTTGGACAGAGAATTCTTTACAGCGACGACATTCAACTGTTCACTTGATAACGTTTATACTGTGACGCCATGTTCATTCATTCAATACATTGGCACTCTAAACCGTTATACAATAGACACTCTATCTCACTTATGTGGATTCCGCTAAGCCTACTCCGATACTGTAAATCTTCCTTCTTCTTGACCTTTGTGCAATGCGGAGTAGAAATGGTCACTGCGTAAAACACTCTGAACCTAGGTTAATCTTTGTGAATCATAATAACTTCTGAAAAACCAGCATGCCAAATCAAAACATAAAAAATCCTCTAGGCTATTTTACAAACGGCATTAACGGCGTATTATAATTATACTTCAGACCTCTACATAAACCTCTGTTCTTTTTTCCAAACCTCTGTTTTTACCTCTGAGCATTTTGTACCTCTGTTTTTTACCTCTGAAGCGAATTGAAACCTCTAGATCTAAAGGTAAAACCTCTGATCTGGCACCCCTGTTTCAAACACGTATCTGCTTTACGAGTGATCCTTGCGCTGCAAAGGTTCAAGGCCAACTGACATCCGCCAGTCTCTATAGCTGACATCCCCAACCACCCGTACCGGCTACAAACTCCGCCCCTTTGGCATTCTGCTTGGCGAGAAAAATTAAGTCTCATTACTTTCTGGACAGACACTGTACACACTTAATGACCGGTTTTTTTAAACAGAAAACACACCAAGGGGAGGAATCGATACACCAGAAATCGAACCAGCTCCGACTGCAACTCGCAGGTTGCAAAGCGCAGGGTAAACCCACTAAGACACGACCCCCCCCCCTTTCTGGATAGATCCAGGACGGTCGCCATTGGCTCGTTCTTTTGCTCTAGTGCGACGTTAATTCAACTACTTCA
Organism: Metellina segmentata; assembly: GCA_947359465.1. NCBI lineage: Eukaryota > Metazoa > Arthropoda > Arachnida > Araneae > Tetragnathidae > Metellina > Metellina segmentata. The sequence continues at coordinate 97,165,090 of OX375882.1, forward strand.
TTTGTTACCATAACGGAATACAAACATGAAACGCAAAACTAACGCTAACACTAACTAAAACACTAACGCCCTCTATATTTAGCTCCATAGAGGAATCCTCTCGCACGATACTCATAATATAAATCTACTTATCAGTCCCTTAAGCATTATGGATTCATATAATTTATTGTTGGGCAATAATTGGCTTCTGAGCGTATGAGAGCTCAGAGTATTTGATGAGAAAATCCAATCCTAATTGCGAGAGTGAACATTGTAACAAGGAATGGCGGTTTGGGAATATAAGGCGGAGCCCACCCGGAATGGATACACTACAACCCCTAGGCCATGTTTAATTTCCACTCCAGGGCAGTAGGGGAGTAAGTCAGAACTGTTCATTTGAACTAAAACTGAAGAATTTGACAAAAGGTTCTGAAACAACCACATGATCGATATAAAACCGATTGGAATTGAGGACAATCGAAGTTTCTCTTTAATTGGTAAAACACTAGATGGGTAGGTAGCAGGGCACGAAATAAATCGCAGCAACTACGGCATATACCATGAGCATAGCTTAAATCGCCGCACCAATCAACGGTCAGCAGGGCAAGTTTTTCTGCGAGTATTTGAAACCAAATGACATTACCCCCTATTTATCAAGGGACGGTGTATTTGTAAATATAATTTTGCCGATAGTTTCGTTCAATTTCGATGGTAAACCAAAGTGTTTATCTGCGTAATTTTGTACTTTTAGTACGTTTGAATTGCTTTTATTACAATTTTCGTGTTCTTGGGGGAGCAGAAAGACTGATTTACTAAAATAGCACACATATGGTATAGTTCTTACATCTGACCAGGTTCTGTCACGCCTGAAGGTGGTAGAAGAGAAAAAGAACAAAAGGAAGCCGAGTGGGAAGAAAGTGAACGGTCAGGAGTAAGCAAGAAATCAAAAACGAAGCAAGTGAATGAAAATCAGGAGAATTAAAGGACAGCGAGGATGAGATTTATTGAAAGAATTGACTGACATTGACGATGAAGAGTTTAAAGTTTCCAAACATTCAAGCAAAATATGCAAGATGAGCTTCATGGGGAAGTTACATTTTTAGAGCCATCCATAAAAGTCATTAAAACGACTACGTTTCTGCTTGTAGATGCTGATAGGGGGGGGGGAATAGAAAGAGAAAACCCATTTTTTAAATGTGTGAAGGGTGGATGTCATTTCAGAAGCGTAGTTTGAGGCCACCGGACACAAAAGCATTGATAATTCAGAGACTAGATTCGTTCTGGTTGAAAAAGACAAATTCTGTGTTACCAAAGACCATGCCAAAGCATTTTTATCTTCTCCAACCTGTTGCAAAGAAGGCGGTAAAAAAATTTCCAATTTGAGGGCACTATTAACGTGCAAGAAAAGTAATGTTTGTTTATATTTGTACTCAAGTTTGTAATTTTCGGTTTTTAATTCTTTTAATAGTGAATTTTCAAATTTGTTATTTTCTGTTTTTACACTAAATACATTCTTTGTTGAATAAATGATCGATGTATTTAATCTTATGTATTCCTGGAAGTGGGAAAGTTCACTGGATGGAAGTTCACCTCATGATCAATGGAACTTTCAAGTGTAATGATATTTTTCTGGGGGTAAGAAGTGGGAGTATGAGCTAAATGTTAACATCGAATCGTGGTAATTGTAAACATGGCATTAGAAGGGTCAAAACACCATTGGAGTTTCTTTTACTGCCATGACTACTGCCCATACTGTCACTTCTTAAATATCCAATGTCAAGAGGAAAATCGTTTACAATTACCTCTACTTTCAGGGGTAATTGTAAACACGTAGGGTTATTGTAAACATCCGAGTACGGTGTGAAACTTATTTTCTGAAATCTTCGTAACAGCTAAATATAGTGAACAGTTAGTTTAGTAGGGTGAAAGCTGTTTAATTATTTTATTAACTAGGGGGCTCCGCCCCCTGCTCGCTTACGCTCGCCAACCCCCGGGGATTGCTGCGCAATCCCATTTGGTTTGCTTCGCAAACCAACACTCCTTTCACAGATGTCATTTGGTTTGCTTCGCAAACCAACATTCCTTTCACAGAGTGAAACTATCTGAATAATTCGTATTATGCTGATTTCACTTTCCGGTACATGACGTCACAGCGAGGGCTTCGCGCCCTGCTCGCTTACGCTCGCCGACCCCGGGGATTGCTACGCAATCCCGTTTGGTTTGCTTTCTCAAACCAATACTTCTTTCGCAATTGATTTCACTTTTTTTTGCTTTAACACTTAATGCACCCTAAACTAATAGCCGCATCAGTAAAAAATCTTCTGTATCTTGTTCCCTGTACAATTTTAAGTAAACAGTGTTAATATCAATACATTGTACTTTGTCGGTAAACTGTCTTGAGAACAGAGGGAAAAAAGCGAGCCTTTTTCCTCGCCAAATAAAAAGAAATCGTTTTTATGGCAATTGTTGCTACGATAAATTTGATATCTGGCAAACCCGATAGTAGAAAATGCAACCCACTGCTGTTTGCCGAACCAGCTATGCGAACTGAAAAATACGAAATTTGTGTCACCAACTTTTGATTGCATCGAATTTATTTATGAACCAATTTTAAAAATAATTGTACCGTAAGAAAGAGTACATTGTGAGGTATACTGCAATATTTTTAAAATTAAAAACTAACAGTAATACTATATAGATATGACCATTTTAGTTTTGTATCGGAAGTTACGATCTGAAAGTTCCGAAAATTGTATGACCTACTTTTAATTGCATCGATTTTGTTTATTAACCAATTTGAAAAATAATTGTACCATAAGAAAGAGTGTAATGTAGTGTATTCAGTGATGTTCTCAAATTTAAAAAATAATGGTTTTTGCCGTAGACATAATGGTTTTAACAAAACGTAGCGAAAATATCCGAAGATTCCGAATTTTGTATCACGAACTTTTGATCGCATCCAATTTAATTATTAACCGATTTCAAAAATAATAGTACCGTAAGAAAGAGTATATTCTGAGGTATACTGCGATATTTTAAAAATTAAAAACTAATAGTAATTAGATATAGATACGGCAGTTTTAAAAAAAAGTAACAAAAATGTCCCGATTTTTCCCGAATTTCAAAAAAATATTATCAAGAACCACATTTAAATTTCAAAAAAAACTCGACGAGCTGCAAAAATTTACGTTGAGAGGTACTCTTAAAAAAAAACTCACGACTAAAGACTGAAATTTTGAATGTGTTTTGCTCACTCGCGGAAGAAATTTCACTTCTTCAACTTTAACACTTAATAAAACCTAAACTAATAGCCGCATCGGAAAAAAATCTTAATAATTATCCAGGGAATACGATGAAGAACAAAGCATGTTAATTTCATATTTTTCCGATCAGTACTTTCTCGGGAAACCGTCTAAGAATGGAGCTAAACAACAAAAATTTCAATTCTTCGGCGGCGGCGGCGGCGGCGGTAACTTTTTTTTAATATAGAGAGATAGTTTGAAAATAGGATGAAAAGTGAACATACAAATTTTGTTTACAATTACCCCGCCTTACCCTAAGTATGTAATTAACGCCACACAGGAGAAACACAACTGGCTATTGGTGACGGTCCTGGATCAATCTGATGATAAAAGATCCAAAAACAAAACTACGTTATTTTGAACCATGGTCAGATGACGAGGTCACCACTTGACATGGCACACCACTCTCCAGACTTGCAAACCAGCACGAGGACATTTGAGGCCATGACAGATTTAACGTGCACCAGCACACGTGTGATCTACGTCATTGGCTTACCGTGGAGATTAATCCCGGACCGTCACTAATAGCCCGTTGTGTTGTATCTGTCCGATGTTAACTACCTACCTACCTTATGTAATTAGTGAGATACTAGATGGGATATGCGTCCAATGTAGTGGCAAACAACTGTTAATTACAAAATTTGAAACGGTATTCAAATTAAGTTAATTATAAAAGCATTCTGAGAGTTAAATTTGCTGAAAAGGTGTATTCTACCGGTGAAGATATAACTAATTGGATGAAATCTGCAGAAATGTGCAGTTGGAATTTCATGTAGGTAGTAGTGAAATTAGCATCGAACTGGTGCAAAACAATGGCTCAAAATAATGAAGCGCAGTCTTCAGATCTTTTTGTTCCGTATTGATTCCGGAATGTCGCAAATATCCCGCTGTGTTACCCCAATGGAACATTAATTCCACTTCCTACCTACTATCTCACATAGATAACAGAGGTAATGAAGTTAATGAAAAGCAAGTCGAAGAGGATTGTTCAAATACCGTTGGAGTGCCTGTTTCTCTAATTTCTAATGAGTTCTATAAAACAATAAATATAAAGCAATGTGGCCAATTCTTTTCAATCATGACTTGGGTGAAGAACAATTTCTAGTATATCCTTGTTTTACCAAAAGGAAAAAGGACTTAAACTGCTGTTGCAAAATTGGTACTAAAGAAGCATTACACTCCTATACCTTCAAAAGCGTTTTCTGTTTACCCCACAATGTAAGGATGCACATCTCTATTAATCACATTATTTTCTGTAGTACAATGAGCGATTCCTAATCCTAGAATCATAACATAAATTTCTTTGAGGACAAATACCATGTTGTTAGTTTAGCAGATGGCTAAACTATAGAAGTAAAATGAGCATTGCTATTAAGAAGAGCTACCAAAAATGTGACTAACATGAGTTGTAGTCAACCTATTGCTCCGAAACATTGACTTGTTTGACCAATTTCGCATCTTATCACCCTGTTGGAGAGGACCATCTTAAGAGAGGATACGAGTGTGAATGCGCATTGCTATAGAGGGGTAATAAAAGTGTGGAAATCGCCAAAGTCTATTACTATGCCACGCAGTCCAATCAGATCACGAATAAATGGATGGGCGTCTTCTCCCGTCCCGTGGACCAATCAGATGATGAATGTTCGTTAACACCCAGCAGAAGAAAGTAGTATAAGGCCCGGTGCACACATCCGGTTTTTCAACGTGCGGCGCCCCTGCCGCAACGCAAGTGCGGTCTGAGATACATTAGATCCAATGAAGCAATGCACACATGCCTCCAACGCCGCTGGGGCGACGCACGTCAAACTTGCGTGCAATTTGTACCACAGTTCCCCACGGTGCCGCACATGAGTCTCCGTTCTGAAGTACTTTGTTTTCATAGACAGATGGAATATAAATAATAATTAATAAATGGTTGTATCCAATAACGTCTATTTTGTGTGTTTCAAAATATACTTTTCTTAGATCAAGTAAGCGAAATAAACACGTTTTCTTCTATAGAATATTTATCGCAAGTGGCGCGAAATGAGTTTGGGCTTTGGTGCCGCAGTGGCGTCGCACGTTGAAAAACCGGATGTGTGCACCGGGCTAATGGTCACACTTCTTTTATATTTCCTCCATGAGCTAGGCTAGGAGGAATAAGCAACAACAACATAAACAATAACAACATCTATGCATTTCTCTCCTCTCGTGTGTCTTTTTCTTGTGAGTACGCAAATGTACTCGACAGTAAAACATTTGTGTGTAGCTTGGTTAGATCTCGTCCCTGAGCTATAAAAAACAACGAACCCACACAACTTGCTTTTACCAATTTTGTTCCATGCATAAAAACACACCCCTACTTTTTCGCTACCCTCTTTCTAGACAAGGTATTTTTATCTTCACTTCTGACGCTCTGACGCCACAGTATGGATTTGCATTTGGATTGAAGAGGCGTGCCGTAAAGTAAAACGTCTGAAAGTTTTAGCGGTAGGTAGTTGTACTTACATCGCTAAGGAGCACAACGCCACGCCATTAACGACGGTTCGGGATCAATTCGGAAAGGAAAAGAAAGTTTTAGAGTTCGGAAAAATCATTTTTATTGCGATACTTCAAGCCTTATTTACAGTTTAGATATTTAAACCTCCAAGTGATTTCGAAGACATATCTCGCCAAACAATATCTGACCAATTTCGCAAATGACGCCCTCTCGTTATCAAGACATTGACGACTTTTTGACGATGACGAGACCATTAGCAGGGCAGGTTTCATCCAATGACGAGATTTCTATTTGGGACAACCACGAGGAGGATAAATATGCAAAAACAAGGAGTGTTCAAAAATTTATGATTGAAGTAGAACTTTTCGATCTTTGTACGCAGAATTTAGGATTATTATAATAATTTTTTTGTTAGTCTTTGAGCATGATTTAACCTGAACATGATTAACTAATGGCAAGATATCTCGTCCATTCAGAAATGACCAATTTTAACTAAGACAAGATGTCTTGTCCATCAAGCTTTTGCATATTTTTTATAATATCGGAATCAAGATCTGATAATTTTTCTTCTAATGAAGAGATGCTTCATCGATACAGCCACAAGGAGGGTTAAATCATGTTCATAAAAAAGATTGTTAAGAACAGATTAAACGAACATGATCACAATTTCATACGAAAATATCCCTCATAAAAATTTTTGCACTTGAATTAGTTTTTAAAAAAGACGTTTTAACAGTCGCGTGTTACGTCTGAATCTGGTTTACTATGAACGATGTGCAAATAAAGATGAACGTTTTCTACAGATATGATTGAGATAATGGAACACATAAAATATTATTAGACTAAAGCCCATCGAGATAAGTATAACAACGAACTCTTGAAGTCACTTATTGTTAGTTAAGTTCTTACTATTAGCTTTAACGTAGACATACTTAATCATGAAACTTATACGATTTATATGCTTCATTACATTATGAATATTTACTACTCAAATTATTTAGGACAGCAAGTTAATTCATTAATCTTATAACTCAAAAATACATCTCTGTCTCAGAAATAAACTCACAAAAACTAGGTATTACAGAACTTAATAACTCCATTAAACTCACAGGTTAAAACTACATATCCATTAATAATTCTAAAAAATGGAACTAAAAATTTAAACAAATTATTGGCGTTGCCAATTATAGAAAACTGCATTATGTTATAACTATTCAATTATACTGTCGCGTTTTTTCTAAGCTTCTGCCTAAGTATCGCTTGCGTTTTCTACTATTTTATCACATAAAAAAATGCTTGTATTATTTCCTGTAATGATTTAAAATTTATTAACAGTACTAGAGCAATTCCCTCTGAAGGTTTTAAATATTTTATTTAAATTTAACCACATGATTGAGGATAAAAGTGGTCTACGAAATTGCAAAGTTTGCCTTTATTGTAGTCAGTATAGAAATGGTCACAAAATGTTTTCAAAATACTATTCTAGTGCTATGTATTGCTGAACTCAATATAAAATAGAGAACAAATATAATTAATGTTACCAATAAATCGCCAAATGCAGCACGAAATTGAATTAACCTTCATTTTAGCTGTTAATATTAATTGAAACGCGAGAAGTCGTTAATTCACGATACATAACCCTGATGTTCAGTTAATTACGTTTCGAAGAACTTTATCAAAACTCTAGTTCTTAGAATAAATCAGAACTAACTCAATTCCAATTGTTAAAACTGCCCTGATCACGACAGAAGTATACGTCCCCTAAATGATGAAAACCATTCTTACTTATTGTAACTGCTAATCGAGTTGAGGTGTTCATAAAGTGTGCAGAAGGGCCGTCGCCATTTCGTGGAAATATTATTAGAATAAACGATTTTCAAAACGCTTCTAAAAGCGTGCAATTATTACTTCCATGCAGATAATAATTAGAGTCTCCGGGAAGAAATCGATTAAAATGATACCTTGTTTTACGAAGTAATTCATGATTCGATTGTCATGTGAGATAAATTATTGCGAAGAAATAGCTGCATTTCGTTCTCGCAGTTGCTTGGTGATCTGCTAATTCGAACCATGGAAATTAAATTAATACACGTTCTGATCATTTTAATAAGATTTAACGGATAATTATTCGCGTTTATATATATAAATATCTGTTGAGTGAACTACCTCCCCGAGCGTTCACGAGATTTTCGAGCAGTGTAGTATTGTTTTCATCTCACAGTCCATATAATAAATAAAGTTTTATTGTTTAGAAGAAGCCGTGGATGCTTTCAATATTTGGAAATATTATATTGGTCCTATTCTTAGAATAGGATTCTAATGAGATTATGTGTAGTGAGATCTTTTAATAAAAACATTATTCTTTTCTGAAAGACATTGATACTTCGTTGGAATAGAATACCTTGGAATGAATCAATTGGTGCTTTTCTTTGAATAGAATCCGTTTGAAGGATTTTGTTCCTGCTTTCTTTTTTCCCCATGTTGATCTGGTAATTCGAAAGATGAAAATTAAGTTAATGTACAGTCCTGATCATTTTAGAAATATTCGAGCTCTATATATTAGGTGTAGTAAGAAGTTTTAAAGCGAGTTTTGTATGACGTCTACTGCAAAATAGCATACCAATCAGTACACCACATTTGTGTCATGTGATAGAAATAGGATTACAGATATCAAACCGACGCAGAAGCTAGGGAAAAAGTGAACGTAAAGTTAAAATTTTGAAGGTGAAAGATGTCATACGATAAGACATTTATTCGTCACTGCATTCGTTACGAATTTCACCAGCACAAAAGTGCTGCAAAAGCATGTCAATCAATTTCTTCTGATTTAGGGGTGAATATCGTATCGAAAAGCACATGTGAGTATTGGTTTCGACGTTTTAAAGATGGCGATTTTGAGGTTAGCGATCGACAACATAGCGGCGCTCCACTGAAGGCTATCCATGCCAATTTGCAAAAACTTCTCGATAAAGATGCATCTCAAACGCAAAATGAACTTGCTGAACAGTTAGGAATATCACAAAAAAACGATTTCTAATCGTTTACATGCAATGGGAAAGATTGAGAAGGCAGGAAATTGGGGCCACATGCATTGAGGACGACCGTGTCTTGAAGTGCATGAATCTGCTAACCAGGCAACACAGAAAATCTTTCTTGTGTAAAATCGTGACAGGAGATGAAAAATAAATCTGCTATGACAGTCCGAAAAGCAAAAAATAATTGGAATAATTGAATAACGAATCCCGGCGAAGCAACAACATCAACGCCGAAAAGAGACATTCACTGCAAAAAAGTTCTATGCATCTGGTGGGATATGAAGGGAGTACTCTATTACAAATTGCTGAAGTCGGGTGTAAGTGTAACTGCTGAACGCTATAAACAACAATTGCTGCGATTACAACAGGAAATCGATCGAAAACGTCCGTTTACTGGCAAAGGTTTGCGGCCCGTCAAATTGCTGCATGACAATGCACGGCCGCATGTTGCAAAAGTGGTCAAGGACACGTTAGTAACACTTGGCTGGGAAGTTTTGGAACACCCAGCATATAGCCTTGACATAGCCCCTTCGGACTATCATTTGTTTCGGTCTATGCAGAATGCCTTGTCTTCTGTAATATTCCGGACAGTGGACGACGTACGAAAATTGGTTGACGACTTCATTGTGTCAACAGAGGAATCTTTCTACACTACTGACATGCATGAACTGAATGACCGATGGCAGAAGGTATTAGATAATGATGGAGTTTATTTCAATGAATAAAAGTATTATATTATCAGCTCTAAATTACATATTCATTTCTTTTACAAATGCTTTAAAACTTCTTACTACACCTGATATTTGTGTTGTGTTGGCTGTATTTAACCCGTTGATCATAATGCGATTTTTTAAGTGGTGTAGTATTGTGTTTACCCCAGAACACATGTAATCAATAAACACTAATTCGTCAAAATAATTTTTGGATATTTCCAATGTTTGGAAATATTATATTAGTTCTTTCCATAGAAAAGATTATTTAAACAGATTCTAATATAATGATGTGCAATGATCTTCAAATAGAAAATGATAATTTCGAAAGATATTGGTACTTCGTTAGAATAGAATACATTGAAATGATTCAGATGAAGGTTTTCGTTCAATAGAATCCTTTTAAATGAATCTGTTGGTGCTTTCCCACAGTTCCATGACGATCTTTTAATTCGAACGATGGAAATTAAATAAATGTATAGTCCTAATAATTGTAGTATGATTTAGTAGATAATTATTGGAGCTATAGAAATTTGCGTTGGGTTTATTTAACCCGTTTATCGTAATGATTATTTTTAATTTAGTGTAGATTGCTTTTACTCCTAAACAAATGTAATGAATAAACACTTATTGGTCAGTTTAATTTGAGGATTCTTTCAAATTCTTCTTATAATGTTTGGAAATATTATAATGGTACTTCACTTAGAAAATAGTTCTTTCGACAGATTCTAATGGTCCTTTAATAAAAGATAATTCTTTGGAAATATTCTGTTGGTTCTTCCTCAGAATAGAATTCCCTGGAATGATTCTGTTACTGCGTTCCTTAGAGTAGAATACCTTGAAATGATTTTGTTGGATCTCTCTACAAAAACTCCTATAATGCGCCTCTAGTGCCGTAATTATTAAAGTTCAATTGGCAGGCTATCAGAGAAATAAATGTAAGTAGCAGTAGTATTTTTATATAGGAATGTTCTTCCTGTACTCCGGAAGTGTTGTTGTTACTACGAAAGTGAAACTTGGCAGGTTCACATCCAACTAAAGACCGTCGTTCTTCCTTAGAATAGAATCTCCTGGAATTATTCTGTTTCTGGTTTCCTTTGAGTAGAATACCTTGGAATGATTTTGTTGGATCTCTCTACAAAGACTCCTATAATGCGCCTCTGTAGTGCCGTAATTATTGAAGTTCAATTGGCAGGCTATCAGAAAATTAAAGGTAGGTGGCGGTAGTGTTTTTATGGTGGAACATACTCCGGAAGTGAAACTTGGCTGGTTCACATCCAACTAAAAACCGTCTTGTACGTAAGAACACGTTACACCTGTCCTCACGTTTGCAGGGTGTGTGGATTTCTGGAGAATGGGGTGGAAGCTCAGGTGTTGTTCTCTTCATTTGATCGTAGTTCAAAATTACAAAGTGTTGTCCTCGGATCTTTCCCTTTCGTGATTCATTCTGGAGCGTCACCAATAAATTCAAGTACCTCACCCCATTTTTTCCAGCTATAAAATATTAAATTTTTAATTTTATTCATTCTCTCTATTTGAGATAGAACTATTTTAATCATTGCTACATAATTTACCTTTTCTCCCATTAGTAAAATTATTTCATTTTACAAGTAATAAGTTTAGAGTTGAACTTAATTGAAAATGACTAGATTGTAGGAACTTAAATTACAATTTAAAAATCATTTGTTAGGGTTACGTTGAATATTGTTTCACACCGCACACCTACTATAATTTAGGACAGCTGAATGTAGTTGAATAACTAAATGCAGTAATTTTGAACTTATCTCTCAATATTAAAAGAAAGTTACCGCCGCAGCCGCAGGATTGAAAACTGTGCTGTTTAGCTCGATTCTTAGACGGTTTCCCTAGAAAGTTCGGACCAGAAAAATACGAAATTAACATTGTTTGTTCTTCATCGTGTTCCCTGGAGAACTGTAAAGATCTTTTTCCGATGCGGTTATTAGTTTAGGGTTTATTAAGTGTCAAAGTTTGAAAAGCGAAATTTCTTCCGCGAGTGAGTAAAACACATATAAATTTTCAGTCTTAAGCCGTGAGTTTTTTTTAAAGAGTACATCTCAACATAAATTTTTGCAGCTCGTCGAGTTTTTTTAGAAATTTCAATTTGGTTCGTGATAACAATTTTTTGAAATTCGGAAAAAATCGGGACATTTTCGTTATTTTTTTAAAAAACTGTCATATCTATATCTTATTACTATTAGTTTTTAATTTATAAAATATCTCAGAGATACCTCAGAATGTACTCTTTCATACGGTACTATTACTTTTGAAATAGGTCAATAATTAAATTGGATGCGATCAAAAGTTGGTCATACAAAATTCGGAATCTTTGGATATTTTCGTTACTTTCTGCTAAAATCGTTATATCTAAAGCAAAAAACATTATTTTTTTAAATTTGAGAACATCACTGAATACATTACATTACACTCTTTCTTAGGGTACAGTTATTTTTCAAATTGGTTGATAAATAAAATCTATGCAATTAAAAGTTGGTCATACAATTTTCGGAACTTTCAGATCGTAACTTCCGATACAAAACTAAAACTGTCATATCTATATCGTATTACTATTATTTTTAATTTTGAAAATATCGCAGTATACCTCAGAATGTACTCTTTCTCACGGTACAATTATTTTTAAACTTGGTTCATAAATAAATTCGATGCAATCAAAAGTTGGTCACACAAATTTCGTATTTTTTAGTTTCGCCTAGCATGTACCTCACGCATATCAGGGTTGTATTTTTGACTATCGGGTTTGCCAGATATCAAATTTATCGTAGCAACAATTGTCATAAAAACGATTTCTTTTCATTTGGCGTGGAAAGAAGCTCGTTTTTTTCCCTCTGTTCTCAGACGGTTTACCGAGAAATTACGAGGTTCAGATCGTAAAGTTGAGAGATTGACACGGTTTACTTAAAATTGAAAGGGGTTGGCGAGCGTAAGCGAGCAGGGTGCGGAGCCCCCTAGTGCTTAAAATGATAAGAAGTGCTATATAAAAACTAAGGAAATAAATTTATAGATTACAAAATTATTGAAAAGAGGGATTAAGGGATGAATTTTTAATATGCACTGGTGATATTTATTTAGCTTTCGAAGCTGTGTGTGTGTGTGTGTATGTGCGAACCATAAATTATCTCTTATTTAGACGTTTGCAATTGCAATTATCTGAAGCCACGAATTATTTTATGTCGGTCAAAGAAAATTTATTCAAGATGAAAAAATGGCCACGGTATCTTGGTTTTAAGAGTCGCGGTCTAGAAATTGGAGGATCGAGAGTTCGAATCCAACCAAACACCGTCGTGTACAAAGGGGACTAGTGAACGCTAAATCTGTCGTGGCCTCCTCAAATGTCCTATCGTTGGAGAGGTGTTAAAGTTCGTAGGTGGGGTGCCAAATCTAGTGTTGCCCCGTCATCTGACCGTGGTTCAAAATTACGTGGTGTTATTCTCGGTTTCTTTCATTCGGGTTTGATCCCGGACCATCGTTGTGTTACTCCAGTGCGACGTTAATTTAAATACCTACCAACCGCAAGCTGAAAAAAGTCTTGAAATCCTTTCAAGTATGGAACTTTTCTAAAAGATTCTTTGTAAAAATCACTTCTTAAGGTAGGTAGCTAGTTCACTTTACATCGCACTAAAGCAACACGACAGGCTATTACACACTTCTTAATACTTGCCTTTTAGACTTCCTGGTGGTTTATCTTCGGGAAGAAAACTGCCATGTAATGGCCAACGTCTGGTGCGAAAACTTCTTTTTAAATGTTGCCAGTTCTTTGAAAGCGACAGTTTGTTTTTACTGCTTGGATGTTGATTGCCCTTGGAGTAATAGTGTAGTTTTTGTCTCGGAAGCCTCTCGTCATTAGCAAAATTGACTAGATCTTGAAGGAAGTACCTTGTTCTTGGAGGGTTAATTTTGAAATGTGTTCCACTACTTATGCGTACACATTCGGGTAAACATAAGAAAAGCGATTATCAACATAAAACGTGCTATTTTTTGTTCAAAACTATTTAAAAAACTAACTTTCGATGCTCAGAACATTTTCATTTGAGTTGCATAAGTGGCTTTTCTTTGAGGATTGAATCGCTTTTAAATACTCTTGATGGTTATCTTTCGACGAAATACTTTGTCATTAGCAAAAATTTACCATATCTTGAGGAACATAATGTATCGTCAGTTGAAGAAAACTTACCAGATCATGATTTGGTCAACATAACAGAAAATCGGCAATATTTTGGTAACAAGATATCTCGTCATTAGCGAAACTGACCAGATCTTGAAGAATATGTTATTATATAATTAGCGAAATTGACCAGACCTTGAGAAACTTAATATCTCGTAATGTGAAGAAAACTGAGTAGATCTTGGTCTCGTAATCATTAAAATCAACAATATCTTTTGACGAGGTATCTCGTCATTAGCAAAATTATTTAGAGCTTGATGAACGAGTTACCTCGCCCAAAAACTTAGAAGATTATTTTTCAAATGAGGTTTTCTACTTATGTTTCCTCATTCAAACAAATATCAGAACTAATGTCTGATAGAGAATGTCAACGTAAAACTCACTATTTTGTCTTCCAAATGATCTCAAAACCTGAGTTTCTATGCTCATAACATTTACCTTTCGCACATTACTCGTTTCGCTTTCTGGTATCTAACGTTTCTTTTAGAAATGATTGGCTTTTTAAACTAACGATGCTAAGTAACATAAAAGAGCGATACTTCTTTTGGCTTGTTATCGATTTAGGGTCCTGTTTGTGGATTGTTAAGAACGCCGAATGGGCTTTAGGAATCGTTATTGGGTTTGCGAATGGCAGATCCATGCTTATTATTGTTTTCTTAGAAGTGATATTCTGTTTATATGTGTGTTATACTGAAATATGTACTTTATAACAATACATAGCGGGTTAAGATTAGAGAGTTTACAAACTTCTTTGGCTGTCGATCCCATCAAGATTTTCTCGACTTTCTATCTACTCTCTCTATTTTACGAGGTGCTGTCCTCGGGTCTTTCACTTAAGGGATTGATCCCGGACCGTGGTCAATAGCCCGTTGTTTTGCTGTAGTACGACGTTAATTAAAAATTAACTACCCTATATTTTACTATTACGTAATTGTGATAAGACAAGCAAACAAAGACACTTTTATAAGTTTTTAAAGAGTTTATTTAATAGTGTTTTTTTTATTGCATTTATAATATAGTATACGTTATTATATTGGCTTAACGTCAAAGGCATATCGCACCCCGGAACAAAAAATGACACAACTCAAAATTGCGGAATTTGAGAAAAAAACACACCAACTTAAAGGATACTATAAAACTTATATTGAAATAGAATAAGCTTCTTTTAAATTTTGGGTAAGTATTTATGATGGTAACTTCTATTATATTCTACTAGGGGACCCGCCCCCTGCTCGCTAACTCTCGCCAACCCCCGGAGGATTGCTTCGCAATTCTCATTGGTTCGCTGCGCGAACCTATGCTCGCTTCGCTCGCATCAATGAAGACACGTGTACTAGCAGAAGGGATTGATTACAAAATATATTCCAAAAAAATATTTTTCAAATCTAAATTTGTTGTATTACATAAAAGATATATACAGTACCTCTGGAATCAGAATTTAAATGAAAACTTTGAGCAAATTTTTACTCGCAATGTGAGCGCTGCTTTGGAAATTGAATACCCAGCATGTTGTTTGTGTGTACATTTCCCCAGTACTCGAGCCACCCATACACTTTTTGACTGAGTTTGTCGTCGAAAGTTGTAGTGCACGCGTCTTGTTGTACTATAATTGTTAGCCTTGAAAAGGACCGTTGTTTAAATAGCCCTGAAAAGATCCTTCGCTTTCTTAGATTTCTATTACAAACCGCAACAGCTCGTCTAAAATTCATTTTTTTCAATAAAGTTTCATCCGATAACGCTATAGATTCAAATGAGGCGCGAGGCTCCTAGTAATCAAACAATCGCACAATGTTGCCAAAACGCGGTAACAAATACGTCTTTTTTGCGTGCCACGTAAGAGAAATATATATATATATATATAATAGATAGAATAGTAATATAACCCGCTCATACATATTTATCAAAGACATAACATCAAAATTTTTATTTTTTGACGTGTCACTTTTTTGGCCGGGGTGCGATTTGTTTTTGTTTTTGACGTCCTTCTTAACATTACATATTGAATAGGAGAGATAGAGATAAATAATATATAAAATATAAGATTTAATTTATAGATAACAATACAACAATAATACAACCTTCCTTAAATGAAAATAGGAATTATTAAATTAGTGTACAATTAATAACGTTGTCAATGTGACTGTTGACGAAGATCAGCCATGTTGGATTAGAATGAGTAAGTTTCAGCTGC
Organism: Metellina segmentata; assembly: GCA_947359465.1. Taxonomy (NCBI): domain Eukaryota; kingdom Metazoa; phylum Arthropoda; class Arachnida; order Araneae; family Tetragnathidae; genus Metellina; species Metellina segmentata. The sequence goes on from OX375882.1 coordinate 97,180,987, forward strand.
AATCGCTACGGAAATTCTAAATCTAGCTTGTTTCTTTGTTTTGTTAAAAAGGAATTACCGGATGAAACTAGCTTTAAAATGTAACTGAAAAGGGAACTAGGAGAAGATGGGGTACAGTGTTACATGGGGGTACAGTGTTACAAGGAATTTCATTTTAAAGTGGCAGCAAAATTAGCCCCAATTTGTTTACAATATTGTTAGACATCTTGTTTTCCAGAAGTCCATGTGCTTTGGAAGAATTTGCATCATTAGTTACATTTCTGTAAACAAATCTCTATTTTGCATGTTAAAAGTAAAATTTTGTGTTTGTAATGAAATTCTTTTTATTCATGAGTGGTGCTTATTTTATAATTAATAATATTTCAGTAGTAAAGCTAATAGTGTTTAAATATGCTGAGTTAAAATGGATGATCTAAATTCACATTATGTAGTCATAAATTTTTTTATTACAAGCTATGTCAGATGAGGTACAGTATTACAGGATAAAATAGGGCACACTGTTACATACATAATTTGTCCAATTAACACATTACAAACAGGCACATGCTTCACAAAGTAAATTTTATTACTCTTATATTACTGCAATTTTCATTTTAAGATTTTTAATTATCAATATGAATGATAACATAAATAAATTGATTAATTTTTCTAATGATTTTCCTCCATATTGGTTTGCATATCTTTTTATGTGATGTTTACAATATTTCTTTACATGATTAGCAGTTTTCTTTTGTTAATTCATTAGAAACATTCACAAGCTAACAAAATTATGTCTCCTTAAGAAGTAAGGTCTTTCCCTAAAGCTCCACCACGAAAAACTGCACAGTAGATGACTGGTGAAATGTTGGATCTTGACTGATACGCCAGTTAAAAATTTGATTACAGAGGAGAAATATTGAAGAGGAAAAAAATCACTAAACCCTAAAAAGAACGAAATTCCCAAGAAACGAGCCAAAGTGAATCTGAGGCATAAGTCTACCGAATACCATCATCAAAAGATGAAGATTCACCATCTTATGCTGATTGTGATACCATCTCTTTTTCAGAATTGCAATCAGACATTGCTGCAGACGACAACAATTAACAATGGTCATTACGTTATAGTTGAAGAAGGATACCTTAACGAACATAAAATTTACTCTATTGGGGAAATTGTGAATCAGAACAATATCGATTTTGAAGTGTTGTAAATCAAAAAAAATTTTCCATCTTATAAATATTCACAAACAAATGAAATTTATTCATTTGAAAAATCAAAAATCATTGACGAACTTCCTTTTCTAATTTTATCAGGATGGACAGTGAGAAACAGAAATGCTGATTTTCCCTGTGAATTTAACTTTCTATCAAAATATAAAATGAGTTTACAATTTCAATAATATTTTATTTTGTCATCTACTTTGTAACTGTAGGCTACAATCATTGCTAATGTTTCTCTCACATTTAAAGCTGTTCAATTATACGTAAACTAATCAAAAGCGGTGATTTATTTTAAGCCTGTTTAAGGAATCATCAGATGTCTGTAAATTTCAATTAAAATGAATTTTAATAAAAGTCTATTCTTTATATTTACTGTTGCTACTATAACGTAACACTGTATAGCAGCAACATTGTAGTACAGTGTACCAGCACAGTAGTGTTACGATGTGCAACACTGTATCCCGACAGTGGCGCACAAAGTTACAATGTACATCACTACCAAACCATTAAATACTGGAAATAAATGTTACTCTTTAAAATTTTAATTACATGTAAAATGTATGTAAGATATCAAAGATCATTTAAGCGTTTGTTTGCTTCATATATATGTATATTTGGATGCCACAGCTGAAAATAAATAACGTGTAATACAGTTCCCCACCTCCCCTACCACTACAGAAAGTTTTAGATATTTTTCTACATTTATATACGTCCAAAAGTAAATTTAAGTCCTATTTTTTTAAAAAGTGCTTAGCTTTGAAGATCTACCTGACGATTTAATAAGTTCATCTTCTAAATTTCATTTGATATTTTCAATATCCTATTTTATTTTTCAATCGAATCTCGCAATGTTGTATTGACCACTGACTTAAATTGATGCTTTACTGCAGTGATTTTCAGCATTTTCATCTGATGTCCTGTATGAGCTAAATTCTATAATTCTGAGAAATGCCAAAAACAAATGTACTATATTTTTTGACGATTTGACAAATATACGAATATGTTTGCTTGATTTCCAATAATCACCAGCTCTTTTAGATTCAAAGTGGTTCAAACCGGTCATTTGATCGTTTCGAAGAAATATTAATGATAGTTTGTAATACCAATAACATTTAAATCACTTATACAGAGATTACTTAAATTTTTTTGTCAACACACTATTAAATTATTTATCAACCGTTCAAAACTAAATTGCTGCAATGAAATAAGACTCGCAATTTAAGCCGCTTTACTATCCAAAATGCACACTAGTGCCACTCATGTGGTTGCACATTATGGTGTGTTTGCACACCAGTGCTGATATAAGGCAATTCTTAGCTACAAGTAAATGAATGGTAGGTATATATTTAATTGACGTCGCACTGGAGCAACACAACGGTCTATTGGTGACGGTCCAGATGAATCCACGAAGGGATAGATCCGTGGATAACTCCATCTAATTTTGAACCACGGTCGTAAATAAATGGCGGGAAAGAGGATAGTTAAGTAGTTGTAATAACGTCGCTCTAGAGCAACACAAGGGGCTATTGGCGAAGGTTCAGAATCCATCCCGAAGAAAACGATTCGAAGACAACACTACGTCATTTTTAATCACTGTCAGATGACGAGGTCAACACTTGAACTGGCACCCCACTCTCTGAACTTTAACAACACGCCATCGTGAGGATCTAAAATGCCGCACAAGTCTATCGTCCCGTTACACTTCCAAATGGGTTACCACTACCCACGTGTATAAAGCAGTTTTAATCAACAAATATTGTATCAATTGTATTTTGTGATTTATTTTCTATAGGTGAGCCAGTGACACTTAATACAACGAACTTTAGCTCTACTATATTCTTAACATAAGCTCGATTCTCAGAAAAGACATAAATTATAGCCCCTCAAGTATGTAATGAAGGGGGTTGTTTCTACAGTCTTCACAGCAGAGAGGCGAGATCTATTAATCACATGAAATTTTCTCTCGATGTAATGATAATAGATATTCATTAACCTATAAACCAAAGAACTAACAACGTTCGTAACTTGCGTGTGTATATATAAATACATCAGTAAATTACTCTATCAGACTTATCAAACGGGAACTATCAATTAATGGAGATATAGGTCCATGAAGAAATAAGCAAAATGCTTAATGAATGTTTTTCTGGAGCTTTCTACTTATACTGAATAGTCTGCTGATGCATCGTTAGATAATGAGACAATTTTGACTTACACTGAGAAATGGTTTGATGGTAATGGTAATGGTAATTGTAATTTTAGTTAACATCCTACTAGAACAACACAACGGGCTATTGACGACGGTCCGGAATCAGTCCCTTAAGGGAAAGATTCGAGGACAACACCTTGTACTTTTGAACCACGGTCAGATGACGAAGCAACACCTGAGCTGGCACCCCACTCTCCAAACTTCCACGCCAACCCAACGTGAGGACTTTCGGCCACGACAGATTTAAGGTGTACCAGCCGCCTCTACACCATACGTTTACAAATATCCATGCCCGGGCCCGGATTCGAACCAGGAACCTTCCGATCTAGAGCCTAACACCTTAACCACTATACCGGTTGGTCGGCAGAAATGGTTTGAAGTGAGTTTTGAAATATACGTTTGGTTAAACTCTCCTAAGTGATTGTTGCCGACCAACCGGTATAGTGGTTAAGGTGTTAGCCTCTAGATCGGAAGGTTCCTGGTTCGAATCCGGGTCCGGACATGGATGTTTGTAAACGTATAGTGTAGAGGCGGCGGGTGCACCTTAAATCTGTCGTGGCCGAAAGTCCTCACGTTGGGTTGGCGTGGAAGTTTGGAGAGTGGGGTGCCAGCTCAGGTGTTGCTTCGTCATCTGACCGTGGTTCAAAATTGCGAGGTATTGTCCTCGGATCTTTCCCTCAAGGGACTGATCCCGGACCGTCGTCAATAGCCCGTTGTGTTGCTCTAGTACGACTTTAACTAAAATTACCATTACCATTACCTAAACTAAACAAAAACGCACGTAGCGAGAGTCACAATCTTTATTCTGATTGTCTGTCGGCGTGGCGACAGAGACAAAAGTTGAACTTCCTTCAAGTCTTGAAAGTGCAGCGACAGAGACAAACCAGGTGAAACAAAATGTGTTTGTAATACGCATGCGCAATAACGAAGACACATGTTTTTTGTCTTTGTCGCCGTTGCTGTGAAGCCACCATTAATCGGGTGAAGTTAACAATTCGGTTTAGCAATGCTTAGCTCCAGAAACGGGACGAACATTTGCATCAGCCCTATATTTCAAGACCCCCACTCAACCTCGCTTAGCTCCGAACTCGCTCTTCCGAAACTTACATCTCGGAAACCAAAACCGTAATAGCGATTGCTCATTCTGTCCGCACCACCAGGCCCTGCTCAGTATGTCCACTCTGACTTCAACGCCTTCGATTAAAACCTGGTTATGCGAGAGGGGGTTAAACTTAGCATAAACAGCCCGGCCCTCAGCCGATTTTCTGCTTCCAGGAAATTACCCGCTCTGTGTAGTTTCTGCTCCGCGGAACATCCTCAGTGAGGAGTTAATCTAGCATACCTGCATCATCTGGGCAGCGAGTGATTAATGTTTCCGTGGAAAATCGTCTGCGCCACCCCTCCTTCACCCTTCCCGTATACCTGTGGGCTCGTGTGGTATGATTTAGGGTCTCCTTTTGTGACACGGAACACCAGCAAGTGGTGCGTGACCATTAAGTGGAAGAATTTTATACAGAAAGTTCTAAACGATTTAATTTATCGAAGCCTTGAGCTTTAACCCTACTGGTGGTTGTCTCAACGAGATATTGCGTCATACGGTAAGTGACCAGATTGTGATGGACGAGATAATTCGTCATTGGATTGGATATGGTTTTGTGGCATCGAATCCTCTTTGGATATTTTATGCCAAACTCAAGATAAAAAATCAGATATATAATCTAATAAATAAATGAAATGAGTCATATCATAATAAAATGAATACTATATAGAATTATATGTGATATATGAACAAGGGATGTGACATCGAAAGCAAAACATCGATGTTCAAAATTAAAACATCGATGTTGATAATACATCACTCCCAAAACATCGATGTTTTTAAAATTCAGTGTATTTAAACTCTTTCCAACATTTATTGAAACTGGTTTAGCAACTAGTAAGGCGACATCAGTTCCAATACATCGATGTTTTTTATAAAACATCAATGTTTTGAAAACATCGACATCGATGTTGCATCCCTACTTTTCAGACCCTTCACCCTTTGCCACTTTGGTCTAACAGTATGTTCAATTTGCTGATCATAAAAATGATGTTACTTGGTTATTTTTAAAATTTTTATAACGGTACTTTTTTCATTTAAAAATAAAACATCGACAACGTAAAAACATCGACAAGTATAAACATCGATGTTACAAAAACATCGACTCCAATACATAGATGTTTTTTCAAAAACATCTTTCTTTTGAAAACATCGACATCGATGTCGCATCCCTAATATGAACCCAATGTCATGTAAAAAGCTAAAAATACAATTCGTCCATTGGTAGGAAACTTTCCAGATATTGATTTCATCATAAAAAATACTTTCACATTATCGTAATGACGATGAACCGGAGGGTTAAGGGTTTGAATCCGACCAAAGACCGTCGTGGACAAAGGGGGCTGGTGAAAGATAAATCTGTCGTGGCCTCAAATATCCGCACTTAGGCGTGGTGTGGAAGTTTGGAGAGTGAGGCTCAGGTGTCACCTCGTCATCTAACCGCGACTCAAAATTACATGACGTTGTCTCCTGGGGTTTGATCCCGAACCTCCATGAATATCCCCTTGTGGTGCTCCAATGCGACTTTAATTAAAATATCTACTTACAGACACGGTATCTCGTAATTAGAAAATTTTGTTAGATATTAACCTGAAAATTCTTTACAGAATATTTGGGTCCACGACAGATTTAAAGTACACCAGCCCCCACATGCACTGCCTTTGGTTGGACAAAGTTTCGAACTCGTTGATAATCGGTTACTCTTCCAACTGGGCTACCGTAGCCCTGAAAATGTTAAAGAGTCTTCAAGAAAATTAGAGAAATGTTCAGTATAAACAAACCAAACGGCCTGTGATTATTTTGCTTTTAGTGTTCAAATGCTCTCGCATGATACCTATCGGTAAGTTGGTAGGTATTTTAATTAACCTTTACGCTGCGGCAGGTAAACATTTGTTACCACTGAAACTTCCTTTACACCAGCGGCATGGTATATATCAGTGTACAGTGGATGTTATCCAACTTTTAAGTGACCTCTGGCATCGATCACCATTTACGAGCTGTCAACGACTGACCTTCTGGATCGTCCCTCCTTTTGTTTGATACCCTACCCTGTCGACCGTGAGATTTGAACGCTTCGGTGGAAAGGCAGAAAGTCGCTCCGGTGATATATATCTCACGCCAAACGATACGCCACAGAATATTATGAAAGGAAAGCGTCAGTCTTAAATGCCACTCATGGCTCTATCGCTCAATTTAGATAATTAGGTAAGGGGGATCGGACATGCAGGCGAAACAGCCGTTCTGTGAGACGATTGTAAAAATCTAAGCGCCGCAGCTTAAAGGTTAATGGAGGTAAGGTAAGGTAAATTAATTTTAGTTAACGTCATAGTAGATCAACCGAACGGGCTATTGACAACAATCTGGCATCAATCCCAAAGGGAAAGAATCGAGTACAACACTTAACTTTAAACCACGACTGGATGACGAGGCAACACCAAAGCTGGCACCCCATTCTCGAAATTCCCACACCACGCCAATGTGAGGACATTTGAGACCGCTACGGTTTAACGTGCACCTGCCCCCTTATACACGACATACTTTATTCAAACGCTCGTCATTAAAGAAAACTGAGCATATTTTGATCTCATTATCAAACGAAGCCGGCCAAATTTTGATGACAAGATGTCTTGTCATAAACATCAGTGGTCAAATCCTCAGGAGGAGATGAATTGGTCAAAACTTGATTGAAGAAATAACTCGGAGGGTTAAAACCAATTTCTTTGATTCTAAACATCTCCGTTTATAAATGGTTCCTGGTTCGAATCCAGGTCAATGCATGCATATTTGTAAGGGTATGGTGTAGAGGCGGCTGGTACACCTAAATATGTCGTGGCTTAAAATCCTCATGTTGGGTTGCTGTGGAAGTTTGGAGAGTTGTGTGCCAGCTCAGGTGTTGCCTCGTCATCTGACCGTGGTTCAATATTACATGGTGGTGTCTTCGAAACTTTCCCTAAAGGGATTATTCCCGTACCGTTGACAATTATCCGTTGCGTTACTCTAGTATGACGTTAGTTGAAAATTACCATTATCATTACAGTTTATAAATGAATAATTAGTTAGACGCTTAAGAGGTAATTTTAATGGTAATTTTAGTTAACGTCGTACTAGAGCAACACAACGGGCTATTGACGACGGTCCGGAATCAGTCCCTTAAGGGAAAGATTTGAGGACAACACCTCGTAATTTTGAACCACGGTCAGATGACGAAGCAACACCTGAGCTGGCACCCCACTCTCCAAACGTCCACGCCAACCCAACGTGAGGACTTTCGGCCACGACAGATTTAATGTGCACCAGCCGCCTCTACACCATACGTTTACAAACATCCATGCCCGGACCCGGATTCGAACCAGGAACCTTCCGATCTAGCGGCTAACACCTTAACCACTATACCGGTTGGTCGGCTGGACGCTTAAGAGAAAAAGGTGTTGTAATTTTAATTAACGTCGTACTAGAGCAACACAACGGGCTATGGATGACTGTCCTGGATCAATCCCCTAAGAGAAAGATCCTAGGACAATACCACGTAATTTTGAACCACGGTCAGATGACGAAGCAACACCTGAGCTGGCACCCCACTCTCCAAACTTCCACGCCAACCCAACGTGAGAACTTTCGGCCACGACAGATTTAAGGTGCACCAGCCGCCTCTACACCATACGCTTACAAACATCCATGCCCGTACCCGGATACGAACCAGGAACCTTCCTATCTAGATGCTAACAGAAGATTTTCGGCCACGACAGATTTGAGTTTTACCAGCCGCATCTACACCATACGCTTACAAATATCCTTGCATTGACCTGGATTCGAACACGGAACCTTCTGATCTAGAGGCTAACACCTGAACCACTATTACAGTTGGTCGGCATTTTTAATGAAGGAGTATCCCGTAGGGAATATTTGGTATCTTGTATACGCATATTGCCTTCGTGCCGGGTCAGTCTGAAAGGATGACCGTAACAGGTCGGCTGGATGGGAAAACCTGTATAGTAGACAGTATTGCTTTGCAGGCCGGACAAAAATTTTTTGGCGGCAGTACCTGGCCTGCTAAAGCTTCGGTTTCCTATGAAAGCGTAGCCGTGATCTAGCGGCCGTGATGTATCGGTGGGTGACGTCACTAAAAAGTTGTTAATACTAACACATGATGTTGGTTTCCAAGAGAGCGTTGTTTGTGAGCGTAACGAAAATGATCGGAGCCGCAATTTCCATGACTGTCGTCATAGCTGTCTCAAACAGTTGGGGAACGTTTTTTCTCTTGTAGCGGCCAGATTCCATTTCCTGCTCCAAACGATTCACACGAAGATGAGCGAAATAAATAAATATTTTTGACTGCCATTGATTAATTCGTTTTTGTAAAATCGGGATCGTTAAACACAGAATGAAAATTTCAACATTTGAAATCTGCGGGAAATTTGACACCAGATCGATACCTTAAATGTGATTTTCTTTAAATAAATAATTAATTATTTAATAAATAATTAAATAATCGAATGGTAAATTATTGAATAATAAAACTGTTTTTGATATCGATCTGGCGTAGAAATTTACGCTGATTTGAAATCTGTTGAAATTTTTACTCTACCTTCAACGATCCCGAAGTTAGAAACTTTAAACTAGAGAATAAAAAACCACTTTGTTTTGTTTCTCGAATAAAATAAACCATGACAACCGTCTGTGTTGCCCATTCTCCAACGTATTCTGTCCGTCTAAGTTGACACCTCTGGATTTTTGTTTAGACGACTGTCTCTAGTTATGCCCGCGGCATCATGACGTATCACGGCTGTTATATAACGGCTCCACTTTCTTAGGAAACCAAAACTTAACCGGTAAAACCTGTCAGAAAGACTACATCTGGATTGCGGGCCAGATATGGTGCAGTAGAGTAGATTATATTACTATTACCAAACTATTCAGTTTGCAGTATATGGTCTGTGAGTGTAATAAAATATGTAAATGGCTGTATATGGCCTGCTAGCAAGTTATCTTATTCTCCTATACTCTTACCTACATATTATCTTCTCTTACTTTAGGATATTATCTCCTGAATATATTATACTATCTCAGGAGATTATATTATTTGCGGTTCGTTTCAATCTGTTCTATGGGTCATCTTATTCTACTTTTCATCCATTATTCTTTTCCCAGATCCCTCTTTCACAATATTTGTTTGCTTGAAAATTTATGTCCTTGGTTTGGTTCAGCTTCGTCAAATGTGGCCATTGTTCCGTAAATACCAAAACCAACCAATAATAATTTGAAAGTATCTAGCTAAGTTTATTTCTAAACGCATGAGGTCGCGCGAATTTCACACCAATTTTCTAAACAATTAACTGCGTAGTTTTAACTGAGTGCTTCTAAACGTGAATTCTTTTCTTTGTTGACAAGTGAAGCATCGTAACTAAGTGAAGTCTGGACTAGGTCTGTTGTGTGCGTAATTGATTATTCAATTCTTGGAAAAACTGCGATGTTTTCAGAGTATACATATAATTATGTAACAACTCCCAAATATTTATTCAACCTTCACCGGAATATCATGTAATAGACTGAGAAACTTGATAAATATTAGAAAAAAATATCACGATTTCTACCACGTCGTCGAGCTCACGGAACTTGAACAAACATACGTGTTTCAAGCGTGTTCTTTGGATCAATAGCATTAAAATAGACTATAACAATGGAACTTGTGAAACTACTGACGAATTGTTTGGAGAAAGATAATTAGATACGCTAAAATATATTTGCCTTTATGAATCATAAAAATTGAATAGCTTCAGATAGTAATTGATAAGATTATCTTATCTGCTACACAATGCATTGTTAGATTTATCCGTTTAATGAACGTTTTATTCCTGCAGAATTCTTGTCATCTGAACGTGATTAAATTTACGTGGTGTTGTCTTCAGCGCACCCTTCAGTATTGACCCCGGACCGTCACCAATTGCCTGTTGTGTTGCTACAGAGCAGCATTAATTATAACTACATACATCCTCCCATCCTGCATTATTGAATTCTAAACGTACGGTAGATGAGTATTATACACAATGGAGAAACGCTATGGTCGAAGGTCTGTGATGAAATCCGAAGGGTAAGTTAGAAGAAGGTAATTACCGTTGTACTGGAGCAACACAACAGGCTATTGACGATGATCTGGGATCAATTTAATTGAAAAATATCCGGGGACAACACCATGTAATTTTGAACCTTTTGAATCCCGAATAAAAAGATTCGAGGACTACCACACAATTTTGAACCACGGTTGAATGACGAGCCCACGCTTGTGCTGGCACCCTACTCTCCAATCACCCACACCTCTTCAATGTGAGGACATTTGGAGGCTACGACAGATTTAACGTGCAGCAGCCTCGTTTTACACGATCTTTGGTTTAATTATTTTAACTTTTGTAGTTACCATGATCATTAATTGATTCGCTTTCTTTGCATTTTCCGATATAAGAACTTTGTTCATTTCACGTTTCCTGACTATATACATCAACGTTGTCTTCATTTTCAGTGCTTTATTTAACCTGCACAATATTCCCGGATTTAGTAAGAGTTAATGTAATATTGGAGCAAATCTTTGACAAAATAATAAGTTGTGGCTGACGGTGCAGTCTTTACTGGTATCTGGTCTTCTTGTCTCAGAGGAAGCTAGAACCAACATAACGAGGAACCAAAAACAAAAACTGAAAATGAAATACACGGAGTTTGAATTTTTAGTAGAGTTGAGATGTTCCGATGCTTCTGAATCGAAACGTTCCTGGTTCGAATCCGGGGAACATTTAATCGACCTACGCACACGAAAAAAACATTTTTAACTGTCCACCTTAAGATCGACGCCGTAATACTTCAAGCAATTTCCATTTTCAAAGTCTGATAGATTATTGCTTTGAATTTGAGTTGGGTAGAAATTCACGTTTACTTTGCATAGAATTCGTGCACTTGGCATGGAATTCGAATTCCTTTTACTCCTCTCTTTTCACTTATTAGTGAGAGTCAAAATGTTTCTTTGATCTTTCCTCACCAACAAATTTTTTCCTCTGCTCGAGGGACAAAAAGAGCAGGAAGATAAATTCCGCGAAAATATTATGATCCGAAGAGAAAAGAAATTTATCTCTCCTGAGTGTCGAAAATATTCAAAGATCGTGGAGTCCTTCTTTTTCTTTCAATGCTGGCGATCTTTCATCTTTCGCGAAATATATTTCGACGGTGTGTTGGGGGAAGAGTATAAAAACAGACAGATTTGACCAGATTTAGTGGAGTGAGTTGAGAAATTGCTAGCTTCCTCTGAGGATCAAGTGAGAAATTTACGAGGCATTGCTACTCCTAGGGAGAAGATGGTATTATATTTCAGATTTTACTTTGTGACATCTTGAATTAAGGTTTTGAGTTTGTTTTTTTCGCTGAAGAGATACGCGAAACACACACACACACAAGATATCTCAGACGTTGGATAAATATAAAAGTCGAGATACGTGAGAGATTTAAGAAGTTCTTCGAATATTTAACGTAAGTGAAATATTTAAGACTAGCAGTCTCAGAAACTAAGCAGTTAATTTGTTTTCCGAAATTTGAAATGAGATATTCAACAAATTGTAATTAATTGTTCAAAATATTTTTTCATCTACACTACTGGCCACCCAAATTGCGACACCAAGAAAGACAAGAGATATCACAACAAAATTTATTTTGTTGATAACATGTGGACCAAGTATCAAATGATTAAATTTATAGACTTCTGTGAAGTGTGGTTACTGCCAAAATCAGTAGCCAGAGCAGCCGCCATTGTTGGAGATCACCGCTGCCACATGCCTCGGCATTGATTCAAAGAGACTTTGGATTAGGGTGGGCCGAAAAACACTTTTTTTTAAAATAGACATTCTAATAGTGCGGAAAGGGTTATCTCTGGGTTCAATAAACACGGTGTAAAATATTTTTTTGATTGGATAATATCTTCTGCCCCCGCATCGCACTTGAATTTTGGAAATTTAGGTAAAAATTGGCAATTTTTACTCGGCGTAGGAAATATAATTATTTTTCAATATTACTATTCTAATAGTGCGGAAGAGGTGCCCACTGGGTTCAATAAGAAAGGTGTAAAATATTTTTTCGATCGAATAATATCTTCTGTTCCCACAACGCAATTGAAATTTTGCTATTTTTGAAGAAAAGTGCACTTTATCTTGTCTTTTCATACTGCATGTATCTGACAGGAAGTGAAAGGAGGGGAGGGGGGTTCCCAATTCACATTCCACCGCACTTGTTTCCAGTGTTCAGGTAATTTCATTATACACACTGTCGTGACACGTGTTGTTACTGAGACTGGCGCCTGGGAAGAGACATCGTGGTGCCTTTTACTACTAGTTCGCGCTACGAAATCGGAAGTGTGTGAGTTTTTAAACTAGGATCTTCGTTCTTTTGGTTTGATTGATTTGTTAATAGACATGACATCAAAAATCAGTACGCGGAACAAATTTAAATATCCAATATTTGGAAGCCCCAAAGATATATCTCAAATAAATCTTCCTACATACGAAGATATGCTGTGTTGCTGCTTCTTTGAAAGATTAAATCTTGCACCCAAAACTGGGAACAAAGAACCGAGTTTCTCGAGAATTGTTGAAAATGTTTCAACTAAAATTGATTCTGTATGGGGAAAAGCAGGCACCGCCATTCCATTTGTGACCCATTCTTGAATACTGCAATTGATCCATACCTACCATGGAAAATATACCAATTTTAAGAGGTCTTACAAAAGAGATAAGACCAGCAAGGCTTTCCAAACAAAGTTAAAAGCACATTTTGACAATAAGCATGCACAAGGTTATTTGACATTGCGGTCTGCAAATGTATTACTTTTGAAGATTGCACATGCGTACGTACTAGAAAATTACCTCAAAATGAGCATAATTTCCTGAAAGATCAACGGACAACGAGACTTCTTTACATCGGCTCGCTTGACATTAAAGAAACAAAACGACTTCAGAATATTACTGATAATGCTAATAGAAAGGCTCACAATTTATATTTAAATCACTCACAAGCAACGCCTAACTTAGGGTATATAGATTATGAAGAAACGGATTGTTCTACAAATATATCTAAAGTAGATTTAAATCTGGACATTTACAAACCATCAACATCGAACCGTTTAATCTCTCATACTGATCCTAGTTACAAACAATTAACTCCGATTGTATCTAAATCATCACAAATGCGACTTGGCCTCCCTTCAACTGCTGTGGTTGCCGACAGGTTTGGAGTCTCGGACCGGGCTGTGGATGCAATTGCTTCAAGTGTTCTTCACGATGTCGGTCTCATAACTATCAACAACTCAGATTTGGTGGTTGACAAAAACAAACTACGAAGAGAAAAGGCTAAAGTTAGAAAAAATTTAAAATGTCAAGCTTTAAGTGAAGCTCAGGCATTACCGTTGAAGGGGCTGTATTTCGATGGTCATAAAGATTCTACATTGATAGAGGAGATAGTAGATACTAAAAGATACACGAGAAAAGCAAAAGGGGAACATTTATCTCTGATTGAAGAACCGGGTTTACGTTACATTACTCATTTGAGTCCATCATTTGGCACCGCAAAACAAATTTCCGTGGCTATTACTGGATATTTTGAAGGGATCACAAGAGATCTTTCTCAGCTTCTGGCAATTGGCTGTGACAGCACATCTGTTAATTCCGGATGGAAGTCCGGTTTTATTCGGTGTTTGGAAATGAAACTCGGGAAAACCTCTGCAGTGGGTAATATGTCTCCTGCATTTTAATGAACTCTCTCTGGGGCATCTGTTTGAAACGTTGGATGGGCCAACAAATGGTCCAAAATTATATTCTGGTTTTATTGGGAAGGCGCTCCTTACATGTGAAACTTTGCCAGTGACACCTTTCGAAATTATTCACGGCGAGTTACCAACAACTGATAGACGTGACTTAAGTAAGGATCAAATGTACTTGCTAGAAATATCCCAAGCGGTGCGATTGGGTAGTTGTTCTGATGAACTGGCTAGACGCAGTCCTGGTTCATTATCACATTCACGCTGGCTGATAACAGCGAACAGAATTCTAGGACTATATGTTAGTTCTGCAGATCCTTCTTTGAAGTGGAAACAAATTGCTGAGTTTGTTATGAAAGTTTACACTCCCAACTGGTTTAATATAAAGTCTAAACACTCGCTGAAAGATGGAGCTAAGAATGAGTGGAATATTATTTCTAGATCCAGGTATTTATCTCAAGACCTCAAGGATGTCGTCGATATTCGTTCTTTGCTCATTCTGAGAATATCTTGCTGTGTAAGTTGAAGGATGAAAGACCACACATCAGAGAACTTGCTGCACGACGTATAATTAAATCTAGAGAGTCATCTTCCAATGTTAAGTCAGTACGTGTATTTCTCCCACCAAGACTGAATTTTGAAGCTGCTGACTATACGGAAATGATTGACTGGTCATCAATTACTATTACTTCTCCACCAATCATCCGTGATATATCCATTGCCGTATTTAGTTCCATTGTGCGTGATAAGAAAAATCCAGAATGGGTCTTTGTTCACTTCCCATGTCATACACAGGCAGTTGAACGATGTGTCAAGTTAGTGACAGAAGCATCCGCTAAGGTTTATGGGTTTCAAAGTAGAGACGGGTTCATCAGATCCACATTTTTTCTAGATCAATTATGCCTGAATTCGACCAAAAGGCTGATTTCCAGCCTCTTCTTGCTGATTAAGTGGAAGTAAACTTTTGGTATCAGCATGTCATAACTTTCTATGGTTACAATATTCTTAACAAATATTATATTAATATATTGTGACTCAGCTATTATTTAATAATTTTTAGGCAATATAATTAATTGTACAATACAATAAAGCCATTAACAGCGTTTGTTTTCATATATTTTTCATGTTTGATTTATTTCTATAACCCATAAAAAGTGCACTTTCCTTTAAAAATTGGAGAATTTCAATTGCGATGTGGGAACAGAAGATATTCATCGATCGAAAAAATATTTTACACCTTTCTTATTGAACCCAGTGGGCACCTCTTCCGCACTATTAGAATAGTAATATTGAAAAATAATTATATTTCCTACGCCGAGTAAAAATTGCCAATTTTTACCTAAATTTCCAAAATTCAAGTGCGATGCGGGGGCAGAAGATATTATCCAATCAAAAAAATATTTTACACCGTGTTTATTGAACCCAGAGATAACCCTTTCCGCACTATTAGAATATCTATTTCGAAAAAAAGTGTTTTTCGGCCCACCCTACTTTGGATGTGTTCTTGGGGGGTACAGCAAACCAAGCAGCTTCCACACGTTGCCAAAGTTGATCTGGTGTGGCAGCTGGGGATGTAATCTGGGTCAATCGTTGAGCAACCATGGACCACATGTTTTCTATAGGCGAAAGATCCGGAGAGTGAGCTGGCCAGGGAGGCAGTTAAATCTGGCGATTGACGAAGAAGCCTTGGACAATGCGTGCCACGTGTGGTCGCGCATTATCCTGTTGAAATATGGCTGTGGGCAAGCCCTGAAGGAAAGGAAGGACAACTGGCTCCAACACCTCGGAGATGGAGCGCTGGCTTTTTAAAGTACCGGCAATGCGTACTAGAGGAGTGCGAGAGTGATATCCAATACCGCCCCATACCACAATACCAGGTGCAGTACCAGTGGGGTGGTGCATAACGCAGCTGTTCAGCATCCTGTCCCTACGGTGTCTCCAGACTCTAATCCGACCATCGTGGTGTTGCAGACAGAAGCGTGACTCGTTAATAAAGGCAATTTCATTCCATTCTGCCGTCCACATCCTTCTTTCATCGCACCATTGGCGGCGGAGACGTCTGTGGTTCTGCGTCAAGGGTAGACGAAGCAATGGACGTCTTGCGGACAGACCACTCTGCTGTAAACGGCGTCGAATGGTACGCGCAGACACTGGATGATGCGTTATAGACTGAATGTGCTGTGCTATGGTTCGTGATGTGGCTGAGCGATCCGTCACTGCCATACGCACAATATGCTTGTCATCAAGTGAAGTGGTGCATTGAGGTGGATGCGATCGAACACGTCGGTCCGTCGTACCCTCCTGCATCCAACGATCACATATCCGTATTACAGTTGTTTGGTTTCGTCTAACACGACTACCGATTTCCCTGAAAGATAATCCACAATCTCGGTAGGCCACATCCTTCCTCTGTCGAACTCGGATACTTGATCAAAGATGATCGCTGTTTTCTACGAGGCATAATTGATCGGTTTTTTTGAAAAAACCACAAGAAAAACACAATTGCCGTACTTGAAATCGTTGAAATCTCCAAGCCTTAAATATCGCTTCGAAGTGGCGCCACAGGTGCGCGTGATGTGTGTCTGCGCTGAAATTCTAATCATTTGCATATCTCACCTCCGCTAATGCATGTTGTAAATTTCATATCTTTTTCATGCTTCCTTCAGGGTGTTGCATTTACGGTGGCCAGCAGTGTATTTAAGAGGGAAGGTCAAAAATTAACCGCACTTTCACCATAGCATATCTTTAAAAATGTCTCACTTCCTTTTGTGCATGCATGTTTAGAGTTAATACTACTTTGGTCACGTTACCGATATTTGACCTTGATAGAGTCATTTTGTTTGCTTCTGCTTCAGTGTAAACATGTACGCTCCCCTAGCAGTATGCACCAATGATCCAATTTGTCTGCTATGAATGTGTGACAGAGGTTCAAATTCATCGGAAGCTTACAACCCAACATTGAGATAGTTCTCTACCACGTAGATGTGTATGAGTTAGAAGTGTGTATGAGTTAGAAGTGTGTATAGTGTGAGTAATAATTTTACTATATCTCCTTAATGGTGAGAGCTAAAAGGAAGTAACTCTACTGCTATTAATGTTCAAGGAGCAGATCTGTGGTGGTTCGAAACAAATACGTTTATTTGTTATTCTGGATTAATTACAATGATAATGATATATACATTTTAGTAACAATGATGATAAAAGTAATAAACGATACCCATGGATGCATCCGTTACCTAAAGAAATAGTAGGAGAGAAAACGTTAGTAACAAGAGTTTAAATGGTTAGTGAAATCAGAGCTCGATACCATGGCGGCAAAATCCGGGCTCTGGAGAAACGCTAGCTTTTTCGAGAGACAAAGAGAAAGCCTAGCAAAGTTGTTCTTTAGAAACTAGAATCCCAAGAATGCCCTCTTTCGGACTGGGGGTTATCCCCTCCCTTCCTTCCTTCGAATGGAAGCAGACCCCTCCATACCGAGTTATTGAAAACCCACAGCGGATTAGCCGAAGCTAGGGAAAGCCTCTAATGAGAAATATTAGAAGTGGGCCTAGTGACACGCCGTCCGAAAAACCCTTATCTGCCCAGGATGAACACGATAGGGAGTGGACGTGGTCGACCCGGGAATGTGTGCGCTGAAGATATGTGGTCCGGCTCATTGATGTCAGTCAACCTTAGGTCCGTTTTGAGCCGGAAAAGTTTTCTTCATAGATTCGTGCCGAGGGGTGATCAGAGACGCACACCCAGGCATCTCCTAGGAACCTATCGGCGTTCCTGAGTAGCCCAACGGAACAGCAGGCTTCCCCAACATCCCTGTTTATCCGGTACCGTGGACAACCGATACCATCATCTATGGAGTCTTGCAGACCCTTGCCGTCCGCCAGATAGCCTTCTTTCGTTAGCGTACAGGTATTGGCCTAGGGCAGCCGGGGAGTGGTCCCGACACCGCTAGTTTCCGTGTGGCACCTAAGGAGGTTCCTGTCGCTACTTGATCGCAGGAACAGCGGCATCGCCCTTTGCCAGTTCCTACGACCCAAACCGATAGCCTGCTGGCTAGAGCGGCTTCGCCACGTTAGAGACTGACATATTCCTCATACACGGATAGACCCATGATCTGCGGAGTTGTTATCCCCTCCCAAACAGGTTGCTATTACGCGCACTTAGCGCCAAGCGCATTACCAGGGCAAGTATGTATCGCCCTCTTTGGGATTGAACCTTACAGTGTGTATGAGTGTATAGAGTTAGAACTAGTAATGTGTACCCTAAAGAGCAACGATTCAATATGTCTGGTAGGAAGTAGGGATGCGACATCGATGTCGATGTTTTCAAAACATTGATGTTTTATAAAAAACATCGATGTATTGGAGTCGATGTCGCATCACTTTGCTAAACTAGTTGTAAGAAATGGGTAAAAAAGTTTAAATGCACTGAATTTTAAAAACATCGATGGTTTTGGGCTATGTACTGTTATCAACATCGATGTTTTACTTTTGAACATCAAAGTTTCAAAACATCGATGTTTTGCTGTCGATGTAGCATCACTAGTTGCTAAACCAGTTTTAACAAATGGGGCAAAAATATTAATTACACTGAATTTTAAAAACATCGATGTTCAAAAATATCGATGTTTTGGGGGCGATGTATTATCAACATCGATGTTTTAATTTTGAACATCGATGTTTCAAAACATCGATGTTTTGCTGTCGATGTCGCATCCCTAGTAGGAAGCTTACAACCCAACACGGATATAGTTCTATACCCCGTAGAAGTGTGTATGAGTTAGAAGTGTGTATAAGTGTATAGTGTGTAAGGTTGGAAGTGTGTATAGAGTGCGTTAGAACTAGTATTGTGCACCATAATGAGCAACGATCCAATTTGTCTGGTAGGAAGGTGTGCCAGGGGCTCAAATTCATAGGAAGCTTGCAACCCAACATGGAGATAGATCTCTACCACGTGGAAGTCTGTATGAGTTAGAAGTGTGTATAAGTGTATAGTGTGTATAAGTGTATAGTGTGTATAAGTGTATAGTGTGTATGAGTGTATAGAGTTAGAAGTGTGTAAGAGTGTATTGAGTTAGAAGTGTGTATGAGTATATCGAGAAGCTTAAAAGAGTCCGACAAGCGTGATGCACGAATAAGGAGGTGGAGTTTAGTCCATCTCTCCCATTGTCGAAAATGTTCAGCAGGCTCTAGAAATAGTGCTGGCACACCGGCGAGTTACCATCGATTGTGTAGCAAGTTCTTTGCTTGTTAGACTTACAAAGAAGTGAGGGAGGCGTTACATGAATGGTTGGTTGATCGACCGAAAATCTTCTTGGACGGAATACTTAAGGTTGTGGACCACTGGACCAAGTGCATCGAAAAGGAAGGAGACTATATAGAAAAATGACGAACTTGTTCAACCAATACATTTGTGACAATATATTGAAAAGGGTAATTGTTGACTCCCCCTCACAGATGTTCACAACAATGTTTTTGACATTTTTAATAATGCACTTGCTTACATCATTAAACAAATATTTAGATTAACAATGATACAATATGCACTTATGCCGTTAGTACCCCGTCGAATTCAACACACATTTTATTTCATTTAACAAAAATTACATTTAATCAATGTAGTATGTGCCGTTCTGTGTTCGATGACTTTTCTCAGTCTCCGGTATCAGCAGAATCCCGCTCTCATAGTAGTTCTGATGTTTATAGCTAAGGAACAGTTTCATGTTAAGGAACTTCCTGAACCACTTTCGGCAAGTGGAATCGGCAACGGCACCATCACTTTACGCAGCAGATATTTTCTTTAACGTCCCTGAAGCATTCTGGTCTTTTCGAAAATAAAAATTCATCATATGTCGAAAAAGCTCAAAATTTTCTGTCATTTCTATATTGATTTACGAATTTTAAAAAACACAACCCAAATGCACAATTTTTCTGAAATTCCTTCTCGTAAACATCAAACTTTACACGTGTGATGTTTACAACACTTCGTTTTGCGATGCAATTCCATCTAATGCCAAAAAGAAGGACTAACTTTTGCATCAACCCTAATACAAAAGCGTTACCTTATATTTTGCTTCACCTTCTAAGTACGATTAAAGCAAATCCCAAAACAAAACTCAAATCGCGTCAGTATAGAACCACAGGATGACAGAATCTCTTGACTGCCGTTACTAATAGAATTGAAATTTATCTGAGAAATGTGGTTTACTTCATGAAAATTATATTGCTGGGACTACACAAGCAGAAATGCCATCTATATATATAATTCTCTTACGTGGCTCACGAAAAAGACGTTATTTGTAATCGCGTTTTGGCAACACTGTACGATTGTTTGTTTATCGAGAAGTCTCGCGCATCGATTGAATTTATAGCGTTATCGGATGAAATTTTATTGAAAAAAAAAAGGAAATTTTAATGAGCTGTTGCAGTTAGTTTATAATAGAAATCAAAGAAAGCGGAGGATCTTTTCAGGGCCATTTAAAAAACGGTCCTTTTCAGGGCCAACAATTATAGTTCAACAAGACGATTGCACTACAACTTTCGGCAACACACTCAATGAAAAAGTGTGGGTCGTTTGAGTGCTAGGAAAATGTACACACAAACAACATGCTAAGTATTCAATTTCCAAAGCAACGCTCACATTTCGAGTAAAAATTTGCACAAAGTTTTCATTTGAATTCTGATTTTAGAGATACTGTATATATTTGTTCTGTAATACAGCAAATTTAGATTTGAAAAACATTTTTTTGGTAACATATTTTGTAAAAAATCCCTTCTGCTAGGACACATGTCTTCATTGATTCGAGCGAAACGAGCATAGGTTCGCGCAGCGAACCAATGAGGATTGAGAAGCAATCCTCCGGGGGTTGACGAGCGTTAGCGAGCAGGGGGCAGGCCCCCTAGTGATATATAATGCATTGCATGTGTGCTGCATTAGGCTCACTTTCATGTAAACAGTAACAATAATAATTTGGAATAGAGGACAAGCAAAAATATTTCTTTTTTACCACATAGCAATCGAAGACCAAAAATGAATAAAGCGAGAGATCAAAGTCAATAGAATTCTGAGGCGAACAAGGTAATTGTATTTAATTAGATTAGAAGTCGTGTCATGAAAGGGAAAAAACGATATAGATTATCAATATATGTTCTGGGTATTGTCGCTCTAGTTTAGCTCAAAGATTGTACTCCTACAGAGATTTCGAGGACACGGTAGCTCGGTTGAAAAAGTAACTGATAAGCAATAGTAGAATTGCCTGCTGGAAACTCGGTCCAACCAAAGACCGACGTGTACGAAAGGGGCTGGTGCATCTTAAATCTGTTGTGACCTCAAATTGGCGTGGTGTGGAAGTTTGGATATTCAGATGCAAGATCAGGTATCGACCTAGTCTTCTGACCTTGGTTGAAAAGTACCCTCGCCGATAGCCAGTAGCGTCATTCCAGCATGAAGTAAATTTTGTCACCTATTGAAGTTTTTTTAATTCTTCGGATTTCAAAATATCCCCCTTGAATGATTTTAATTCTGATCTACTTTTTTCGTATAATTCTTGAAATCTGCTGTATATTGTAACTTTTTGAAGTGGTAGCTGTACGAGCCTCTCAGAAGAAACAACTCGCAGGTGGCTCTGGACTAAATATTTTATTGAATAATATTTGAATTTGGATGATAGGGTTTTAGTTCGTGATATCATACAGGTAGGGTCCATAGTCTTGGGACTGCAGGATCTCTCAGAACAGTCGAGGCTGACTGTGCGACTAGGGTGAGGCCTTCTCCAACAACTCTAGTCGAGTAAGGTCCGTAGCTCAGGTGAACTCGAAAATTTGATGACCGCTCAGTTGAGCCTTTCTCCGACAACTCTTCGGTCGAGTAAAGTCCGTAGCTCAGGTGAACTCGAAAATTTGATGACCGCTCAGTTGAGCCTTTCTCCGACAACTCTTCGGTCGAATAAAGTCCGTAGCTCAGGTAAACTCGAAAATATGATGACCGCTCGGTTGAGCGGGATCCGCTATTCGGCTGACCTTTCCAAAATTCAGGTCCGCTCCAAATCAGCAGGATGAACAGCTCAGATCTGAGCTTCTCTGCGTCTTGGTCGACGTACTCCGGGGTCGGGAATTTCTCAGTCCACGAACAGCAATCGTGACTCCCAGGCTAGGTTAGCCTCTTTCCAGTGCTCGGTGAGCACTTACGTTCATTCCAATGCACCGGACTAACAACTCAGGTTTGAGCTTTCTCCAAGTCGATTCGACGTACTCCTAGACCGGGAATTTCCCAGTCAACGAAGAGCAGTCGTGACTCTCACAGGCGCAGGCTCTCCTTTTACAGTGCTCGGATAAGCACGTATCCCCAGAGAACGGGGTAATCATGAACGGGTCGTCCACTCCGCTCGGATGAGTCTTGATCCTCGGGTCTGTTGACACCTCTCTCCGCAATCATTTTCGCTTCTCACTTCACTCCGAAAGTCTCATGGGGGTTTTTGGGGCTCCCCTCTCCTTTCATTCGTCACACTTGTCCTCTCGCCGTTGGATAGTTCCAAATCGGGCTGTCCATTGGAGGTTAATTTACTTCTTCAGACGGCTGTGGCGGGAACTTCATTAGGCGGGTCGGCTAGCGGCGAGTACAAAGGTCTTAGCGGTCCCTCTGTTCCTGGAAGCGGCGGAAATGAACTTCTGACCTGGGGCACGTTATCTTCGTCCCGCGGTCGGCCACAAAAACATCTCGCTTTCCCTCCGCGCCGGAAACCAATTGTTGACCGTCGCCTCTTGAATTGCGCCAGTCCTGAGCGCTGGTTTCATGCGTTAGAGTGTCCCCAATGCATCTCGTCTTCCGTTCATTTCAAATTTTGGTTCAAATGTTTGATCTACACTTTTTTAGCAGAATTGTTTTATATTTTTTACTTAAAAATTGCTTTTGTTTTATAATTGAGTGTGAAATATTATTTAACTAGGGGGCCCGCCCCCTGCTCGCTCACGCTCGCCAACCCCCGGAGGATTGCTTCGCAGTCCTCATTGGTTCGCTGCGCGAACCTATGGTCGCTTCGCTCGCCTCAATGAAGACACGTGTCCTAGCAGAAGGGATTGTTTACAAAATATGATATTCCAAAAAAAAATGTTTTTCAAATCTAAATTTGCTGTTTTACAGAAAATATATACAGTACCTCTGAAATCAGAATTCAAATGAAAACTTTGAGTAAATTTTGACTCGAAATGTGAGCGTTGCTTTGGAAATTGAAAACCCAGCATGTTGTTTGTGTGTACATTTCCCCAGAACTCGAACGACCGACACTTTTTTATTGCGTATTGTAGTGCAAGCGTCTTGTTTGGTTGGCCCTCAAAAGGACACGATTTTTAAATGGCCCTGAAAAGATCCTCCACTTTCTTTGATTTCTATTAAAAACTAACTGCAAAAGCCTAACTAAATTCCTTTTTTTTTCAATAAACTTTCATCCGATAACGCTATAAATTCAATTGATGCACGAGACTTTGTGGTAAACAAACAATCGTACAGTGTTGCTAAAACGCGATAACAAATAACGTCTTTTTTGCGTGCCACGTAAGAGAATTATATATATAGATTGGGAGATAATTTTATTTATAAACATACAAACTAATATATACGAATCAAAAGTTTCACAATAAGTAGCAAATCAATGGATAGTACCTATCAATAGTTGCTAATTTATATAATCTAATCTTCTACTAATTATTTCTAATTTATCTAATAGTTATTTCTATTCTATTAATTTTTCCATTTTTCTACTAATTATTTCTAATTTTCTACTAATTATTTCTAATTTTCTACTATTTATTTCTAATTTTCTACTAATTATTTCTAATTTTCTACTAATTATTTGTAATTTTCTACTAATTATTTCTAATTTCCTGCTAATTATTTCCAATTTTCTACTAATTATTTCTAATTTTCTACTAATTTCTTATATTTTTCTACTAATTATTCATAATTTTATACTGTTTTTTTTTCTAATTTTCTACTAATTATTTCTAATTTTCTACTAATTATTCATAATTTTATACTATTTTTTCTAATTTTCAACTAAATATTTCTAATTTCTGCTATTTATTTGTAATTTCTACTAATTAATTGTAATTTGCTGCTGATTATTTCTAATTTGCTACTGATTATTTCTAATTTATAACTGTTATTTCTAATTTGCAACTGATTATTTCTAAATTGCTGTTGATTATTTCTAATTTCTATAATTATTTCCAATTTTGTACTAATTTTATTTCGAATCTTCGGCTAATTATTTCTAGCTTTACTTATTATTTCTAATCTTACTATTCATTTCTATTTTATATTATATATTTCTAGTTTCTACTAATTTTTTCTAGATTTTCCATAATTATTTCTAATTTTCTACTAATTATTTACTAGAAAACATACCGATCGTCTTTGATAGTTTCATAACTACGGGGTTCTTGGATTTGGGAGTTTGATCCCGGAACGTCATCAGTAGCCCATTGTGTAGCTCCAGTACGTCCAACCTACCTACCGACAGGAATGTAGTTGACCTCTGATCAGACGTCTTTTAGAGATTTGTGAAACCGTGTTAGAAGAAGGCTGATATACTCGTCAATGGCGATCGAAAGTCCCCCCCTCCCCGAAAAAGCATTCTTATCACTGCTGTCGCAATCGGCACGAAACGATAAACTTAGAACACAAATCCGTGCTTAGAACACAAACTGTGGAACCGATTTGTATACGTTATCCCTAGTCCGCTAAATTAACAAATGGATCCGTTCAAAACCTCGTGACTCGACTTCCAATTCCTAGTAATAGGACTTTACCAACTTTAGACCAGGGAAGACTGAACTCTTTAAAAAGTAAAGTTAGAACTATGCAATTTTAAATTACTAGACTCCTAATTATGTTACGGGGGTCCGGGACACATTGAAATATAATTTTTATTAATTAATTTTGAATTTTGAATTCTTTTGTACTGATTACCCATTTAACTAGTAAACAAAATCACAACACAAAATTTATCCAAAAGTTTTTAAAAATTTTTAAATTAAAAGTTTTTGAAAAAAAAGAGGGGTTATTTTAATTGTTAAAACTCAAAATGTTCTTGATCAATTTTCCAAATTCTTGCAGTAAATTATTCACAAATTTATAAACTTTAATTTTGATTCAGCAATTTAAAAAATATCGATTTAATAAAAAATTAAAATATTTGAATAAAAAATTTTGAAAATTGAAAGGTACTTTTTTTTTAAAGTCATATTTTGAAAGTAAATTTTGGTTTCAAATTTGCTGAATCAAAATTAAAGTATAATGTTTGAAAATGATATATTCCAAATTTCAACCCTTAAACTTTATCGGTTTTCGACTTATAGCAATTTGAAGACAGGAAATCTTGAAAAAAAGTATCATGGAGAAAAACGCATTTAAAGTTTTAAAGACATATGTTGTTGCCATGACAACAACTGTCAAGAGTGTTAGATTTTCAAAACAACGCACCACAAAAATTATTATACTGTATCTCTAGTTGTAATTAAGATAGAAACATGATTTAGACGTCCTTTTAAGCAGAAAAACACAGAGAATTTCTTTTAAAAAAATGAAAAAAATTAGAAAATTTGACGATTTTTGTGTTTTGGACCCCCGTAATTGGCAATGATTTTAGCAACATTAATACAGGGGGATAACGCATTCTCGTTTGTCATCTTACGAAAAAGATTTTCGTTTGTTTTAGTTAGCATTACAACACGACGCTGATCAAAGTTAGAATTAAAATTTTTATTTATGAATAATTAATAAAAATCTCCATAATTTGCTTTCTTGACAAAGGGTGAGACATACACTACCCTAGAATAATGGACCCGACGCCAGCGGATTTGCATAAAATTCGACTGCTTGTTTGGGAGTATATTTCGTGGTATGGCCTGAAACCTTTGCATGTTGTTCATGCTTAATTAAACGCTGACGCTTACATCAACATTTTGGACAATCAGGTTCTTCCTGCTCTCTGACAATTTTATGGAAAGGACGAATGTCACTTCCAGAAAGACAACGATTCATGTCACGTTGCAGCCTCTGTCAAGCAGTGGTATCAATATATGGATGTAAAACGTTTTACCTGGTCTGCTCAGTGTCCCGACCTAAACCCCATAGAACATTTGTGGGACGAGTTAGAGCGACGCTTACGGACCAGGAAACCACGTCCGAAATCTACAGCTGAGCTGGGGACATTCTTGCAGCAGGAATGGACATAAATTCCCAAAGCTGTGTATCAAAACCTTATTGAAAGTATGCCCAGAAAGGTAGCTAGTGTAATTGCAGCATGTAGGGGACCCCCCCCCCCTATTAAAGCATGTATTATTTCCCGTATAGCATCACATCTTGCTGTCCAGTCCATTATTCTAGGGTAGTGTATATACGGCCTCATTGTGTCCGTGGTAGCCCGGTTGGAAGAGTTACGGATTCGCAACGGAGGGGTTGTGAGTTCGAATCCAACAAAAGACCGTCGCGTACAAAGGAGGCTGTTCTATGTTCTGTGGTGAGATCCACACCCTTTAAGGGTTATTGTTGAGGGAAACCCGTGGGAAAGGATTCTATTGAAGCACGCCGCTTCTTTGTGGACCATCTCTCCGATTCTACGCTATCCACACCCTTAGGGAGTTTCTCGTGGGAACGGAATGTGTCGGCGAGTCCGGACATTTTTGGACTGACCGACAAACGAGCCAGTCGGTTCCTTTGATCCGTACCCTAACGAGAAGGAATTTGTCCCCAGCTGTAGGGTCAGGTATAAGAAGGGGACTGCAATAGACTTTCTGGACTTCTTAGTCGGACTTCTGGAGAGAGCGTACGGTGTGCCTCTTTCGTATGATCTGTGATAGATCACTGTGCATCTAAACGAGTGATGATTTTCACTCTCCTCAGTTTTGGAACTGCATTCCTTCATGTAAAAAGTGTAAAGTAATATTTTATCTATCCAAGATGTAATAAACATATTTTTATTCTAAAAATATTCTATGTTTGGCTGGGCATAACGTCACAGTTCGATGTTTCGTGGCATCAAATGTCTCCAAGTTGGCTTGGTGTAGATCTTTAGAAACTGGGATGCAGGCTTAAGTGTGAGTTTAGTTATCTAACCGTGGTTTAAAATTACGTTGTCTTAACCTTGAATCTTTCCATTTGAGTTTGATACCGGACCATCGGCAATAGCATGTACTGTTGCTTTGGTTCGACGTTAACTAAATGCCGAAATACTTTTGCGTTTTTTACTTCTGTTTAGAATTAATATTTGAGCTCAGTTTAATTAGGGGGGGGGTATTAAGTTCTTTAATGCCAAGTTTCTGTTTTATTATTACTGAGACGGATGTATCTCTGAATAGATTGGAAGGTTCCTGGTTCGAATCCGGGTCCGGGCATGGATGTTTGTAAGCGTATGGTGTAGAGTAGGGATGCGACATCGATAGCAAAACATCGATGTTCAAAATTAAAACATTGATGTTCAAAATTAAAACATCGATGTCGAGAATACATCGCCCCCAAACCATCGATGTTTTTAAAATTCAGTGTATTTAAACTTGTTTCCCCATTTCATAAAACAGGTTTAGCAGCTAGTGATGCGACATCGGCTCCAATACATCGATGTTTTTTTTCTAAAACATCAATGTTTAGAAAACATCGACATCGATGTCGCATCCCTACTTATCAGACCCTTCATCCTTGGTCACTTTGGTCTAAAATTATGTTCAATTTGCTGATTAAAAAAATTATGCTACTTGATTATTTTTAAAATTTTTATAACGCTACTTTTTTCATTTAAAGATAAAACATCGACAACGTAAAAACATCGATAAGTATAAACATTGATGTTACCAAAACATCGACCCCAATACATCGATGTTAAATACATCGATATTTTTAAAAAACATCGATGTTTTGAAAACATCGACATCGATGTCGCATCCCTAGTGTAGAGGCGGCTGGTGCACCTTAAATCTGTCGTGGCCGAAAGTACTCACGTTGGATTAATGTGGAAGTTTGGAGAGTGGGGTGCCAGCTCAGGTGTTGCTTCGTCATTTGACCGTGGTTCAAAATTACGAGGTGTTGTCCTAGGATCTTTCTCTTAAGGGATTGATCCCGGACCGTCGTCAATAGCCCGTTGTGTTGCTCTAGTACGACGTTAACTAAAATTACCACTACTGTATTTCTGAGTTGTGAGATAAATTAATTGACCTACTATTCTGACTCTGAGTGTTTAAAAATGTAAATTTTCACGGGGATTGAAGTATATATCAAGGGTATATTTCAATGCGTCCTCTTTATTTAAGATTACTCAGCGAAATAAAATATTAAGCAATTGATTGCCAATAAGTGACTTTTAGAGTCCCCTTGTATTCCTATCCCAATTGGCTGTACATCTAATTAAATATATAACTTCCAATTTTTCTGTTTATTTTAAGCACAAATAACTTTAACTATATAACTAGTGTCCCTAATTAGTATATTGGACAAACATTTGTCTTTGTCTTTGTATATTTAAGTGTGCAAATACTAATACTTCTAAAAGAAGTGGTTGTTTACTATACTTTAACGAATACTAACTAATTAAACAATGGATTAAATTACCCTCTACCTGAATTGAAGTATTCCATTTGAATAACACCATGCTAATTTTTGCTTTTATTCAATTTATGGACATACTGATTTGGATGACGATTTGTGGTACAAGATTTTTCCCTCAGTCACGTAACATAAATTCAAATTCGCGCGATAGGAAAAATGGTATGAAGCTGCCAGAACATAAATATAATTTAATAGAAGGGCGATGTCTCTAAAACGTATGAGGTAAGGTAAAAAATTATCCACACTTTATTATTTTCTTTTAATCTTTACACAAATATTGGACTTGAATACTTTTTCATTTTTCTGCACAGTTTCCTTCCTTTTCGATGCACGAGGTCCAGCGGTCGAGAAACTTGTTTATTCCCTCCAAGAAGAAGATTCTCATTGGTTCGTCCAACCATTTATACCACTTATATGTCAGTCTCAACCTACAGATAACTCGCCACATTGTCGATGGTAACTCGCGTTTGCCAGTACCATTTCTCGAGTTTGCTGAATCTTCTGGTCAGTGGTGAAGGTGGACGGGCGTCCTGCTTCTTCGTGCATCACGCTTGTCCAGCCTCTTTTAATCTTCTCGATACACGAATGCACACTTCTTCGTGGTAGAGCACTGTCCCTGTATTGAGTTGTAGTCCTCCGATGTAGACCTCCCTACCCTATAAATCACTGCTCTTTGTGATACACACTGCTATCGGAGCGGCCATGTTGACACTGAAGTAGAAGAGATAAAAATGCCGGTATCGAGGTCAAAGTTTGGTAACGTGACTGCAGTATTATCAACTTGAGCATGCATGCTGTGGTGTTTTGGGGCACCACAGTATAACAAATGGAATTGGATCAAGTCGAATACCTGTATAAGTTTTTTTTATTACACTTATGAGGTTTGAATTTACAACTGGAACTATCTACACGCCTTTTATACAACTCAATTAATGAGCAAATGTTCTTAAAGAAGCAGTAAGTTTCTTTTCTGGTAGTTTGTCTTTTTGTTTTCCCCGGGGTTCGATTTCCCCGTATAACTTTCCAGAGCTATATTGTCCACCCCCTTCCTCTGTGACTTCTCTCGCTCGAGTCCTTTGCCTTCCTTCTCAGGGCATCAACCTCTCTCCTGGAATCCGTCGCTTCTTTGTCAAATGACACTTCCCACACTCAAGGGGTGTCGAATCCACACACGTGAGGAAAGGTCGTGAAACCGTTAGCCGGCGGTCCTAAAAAAACAGGTGGAAATCGGGGTGCACAAGAGTCGGGACGCCAACCCTGAGTTATTACCACACGTGTGTCTATCGGCTCCCTTCTCGTGGAAACGTTTCTTATTCCAGCCGCCACGATCTCACAATGCACAGAAGGCATTGTGTCATACCGATAGATCTGATAATTAGCGATAGTGCGGATAATGTTTTATTTAATCTTTAACTGCTGTCATGGGTTTCACAGACCCCGAGTCATTTTTGACAGGTCGTTTCCACCCCTTAAAGTGAATATTGGTCCCTGTCCTATTCAGTACCTTCCTACTACGTCCAACAGAAGCCACATTCCAAGACTGGTTTGGTTGCCCCAACTATTTCGTATTTCACACTATTTGCAATTCCCGCGTGGTCTCTTAGACCCCTTCACAGCATTTGCGTTACCGTTCTTGTTGAATGAAATCGTCTAAGTTTAAGCAGGGAATTTCGGCAGAGAGCCTAAAATGGCAACAAACTTTCTATGAAACGACGTGTGTATCTTACGCAAAAAGGAATTCCGGCTATCGTTGATAATTGGCTGGAAATAGAGTACTGGGATAACGAAATTTCGGATAATATTATTGAAAGCGAACACGAAACGGATTCGGAAATTTATGCAGATTAAGACATTTCAAGTGCGTCTTCTTAAGAATATTTCTACGGAAAAAATATCTTCAAATTGGATGGATGGGGGGAACCTAGTCGTGCCGTTAGAAACCCAAAACACAACATAGTTTTACAGTTTCTAGGGTTGAAACGTCCTGCAAAATTAGGTCCGAAAGTTGAGCCTGAAAAGACATGGAATCTACTTAACTTATGTTGTTATATAAAATATATTTCATGTTAAGAATTGAATTATCTAATTTTAAAATGTATAAATAATTATTATCTAAAGAATCTTTCATTAATATAATATGTTAATCAACTTTATACACACTTCAGTGAGCAAGGTCTGAGAAACCCCTCCACACTAGCTACTTGACGGTTTGTGATATATCAGTTAAGAGTTAACCTGGTGCAGGAGTACGCACCGTTCCATTTCGCAGAAGCAATCGAATCGAAAAGCCCGAACTAAATCAGAGATTTATCAGAAACCCTTTCTGTTATTATTCTTTCATACCTATGTCAATAAACATACTTTTCTTGCTAAAATGCTAAAATCAGAATCCTTTTATAAGCCGCGACTGACCTTCAAATTCGTCCCTTCAGTGAGAAAAAGCAATGTTTTAACAGGACAAACGCTAACTCTTATTCAATACCAGGAGGTCAAGTTCCTTATAAGAAGTTTTTTTCCACCCACATCCGACATTTGATTCGGATAGAAAAGAAAAACAGGAAGACACCCGAGTTTCAAAACGGAAAAATCGCACACAGTCTATTTTCTCGCAAAGAGGAATGAATACAATTCGGAAAGCGACGAAAAAGGGAAAGCTTATATCTTTCATACGTTTCCTCCGGGCTGTGAGTATCCTGAGGAGTGCATTTCCATTCACCGTCATTCATCATCCATGATGTGCATTTTCATTCAAAGCTATTCAGTGATGGTCACCCATTATAGCCGCGAATGCCCTCAACATCCAAGGGACTGGGGAGATCGAGAAGACATTTTGGAGTGCCTAGTGGTGCACTTTTGGGGAACTTTGGAACATTTTGGGCGTTGGAATGCGATTTCGAGCAGTTGAAAGATGGGGCGAGAACTGTTTTTAAGTTCGGGAAGAATATTTGAATGGTTAGAGCGTGTCTTCGAATTGATCAGATTATGCAACGGTGAAAGTTGGATTGTTTTCGTGGGTGGGTGTGTTTGGGATTCCATATATACCAAAATACGTGATTATATCAGAGTAGCCCGATTTGAGGAGAAGCGTATTAAGAAGCGGAGGGTTGCGAAATTAAAACTACGAGGGCTGTTCAATAAAGAATGATCATAATTTTTTTAAAGGTGATTAAAGAAATCAAGAAAAATAAAATTTATATTGAATGTGTAGCAAGATAAGTGGAGAATAGATAGCGCAAGTTTCACGCTCATGACGTCATTGCTGAGGCCTTGGCAGACGGCCAAGAATGCCTAGTTTTTCTTTCGCCTACGGCAAGAATGGATGTGACACGCGAAGTGCAATAAACTGCATTGAAATTCTGTTTTCGCCTTAAAACATCGTCAGCTGAAGTCTGTGATGCTACAGGAAGATTATGGGGAGAGTCGAATGTGTTTCCCATCCTCCATATAGTCCTGATGCCATGCGATTCTTTTCTTTTCCCGAATTTGAAGAAACACCTCCGGGAAAAGCGGTTTATATCATCACAGGCAGTGGTAAAAGTTGCGTAGGCTATTTTGAAGGACCTGTCAAACAATGGCTTACAGCATGTGTTTGAAGACTGGAAAAGAGATAGGATAAGTGCATTGCATGTAATGGAGAGTATTTTGAGAATGACCATAAAAATTTGGAGGATTAGTTTTGGAAATTATTTTTTATTAATTCATGATCATTCTTTATTGATCTATATTGATATTATCCTTTGGTAGGATATACGGACGATCTCGTATATCCTACCGCAAAGACCGTCGTTATCGTGTTGTGGGGGATGGGTTTGTACATGTTAAGTTTGTCGTGTCCTGAAATGTCCTTCCGCTCGAGTGGTGTGGAAGTTTGGAGGGTGGGGTGCCTGATCAGGTGTTGATCTTGTTATCTGACCGTGATTCGAAATTATATTAGGTTGTCTTGGGATCTTTCCTTTCGTGTTTGATTCCGTACTGTCGGCAATACCTCGTTGCGTTGCACCCTTACAATGTTATTTAAACACGTATATACTTAAATTCATGAACTGAACCCTACTTTGAACTGGGCTTTGTGAACGTGAAACCATCCTGCATGGTAGGTATTGGCATTAATCCTTCTTTGCATAGTGGTGGAAATTTCCATCATAACATTGAATGCCCAAAAATTATATAAAATAACAAGTTCACTTTAAGTTGATCGTGTCTGGATACCTTTTTAATGTCCATTGCATAAAAAAAACATAGCTGTCAAAAATAAGCAAGTGTCACTATCAGTAAAACGAGCTTGAAGTTGTCATTCCGCTGTTTGTTGTAGTTGCAATAAACGTATGATTTCGTTTTTAATTTTATTTTATTATATTTGAGTTTCTATTGTGCTAAAAAAGTGAAAATGAGTGAAAGAAAGGTTTGTAACATGTGTTTCTGTTATTTTTAGAGCAATTTCTGAAAAAGTTTGCGTTTAATTTAAAAAATACCACATGATACCATCCTATTGTTTTTTGCTAAATTTATACTATAAATATATACTAAGATTTTTTTAACCATTTTTCCTTTCATTTTGAACATGAATTACTTCACCTTGATTTATTTCACCAATAAAGAAAAAATCATGCAAAGAAGGGTTAATGTCGCATTTCAGTAACAGGTTACTATCGAAGGTCCGGGATCAATTCCGAAGACTAAGATCCGATTTTACGCATGAGAAGTATAGTATATCATAAAAGGCCATTGTCATGTGTTAAAATGTGACAGATCAGGTTAGACCTCGTCATCTGACCGCGACTCAAAATTACAGGTGTTGTCTTCGGATCTGTCCATTTGGAACAATAGCCATCATGGAACATCATGGAACCATAGCCCGCTGTATTGTGCGACACAGTGCGATGTGCACTCACCTACCTACCATTTATTTCCCAAGCTGTAATCATGTTGGCTTGGTGTGGAAGTTTGGAGAGTAAAGTGCTGCTCAGGTGTGTACTAGGAATGCGACATCGATGTCGATGTTTTCAAAACATCGATGTTTTAAAAAAAAACATCAATGTATTGGGGTCGATGTTTTTGTAACATCGATGTTTTACTTGTCGATGTTTTTACGTTGTCGATGTTTTATTTTTAAATGAAAAAAGTACCGTTATAAAAATTTTAAAAATAACCAAGTAGCATAATTTTAATAATCAGCAAATTGAACATACTTTTAGATCAAAGTGACCAAGGATGAAGGGTCTGAAACGTAGGGAGGCGACATCGTTGTCGATGTTTTCTAAACATTGATGTTTTAGAAAAAAACATCGATGTATTGGAGCCGATGTCGCATCACTAGTTGCTAAAACAGTTATAAGAAATGTTGAAACAAGTTTAAGTACACTGCATTTTAAAAACATCGATGGTTTGGGGGCGATGTATTATCAACATCGATGTTTTGTTGTCGATGTAGCATCACAAGTTGCAAAACCAGTTTTAAGAAATGGGGGGAAAAGTTTAAATACACTGAATTTTAAAAACATCGATGGTTTGGGTGTGATGTATTATCAACATCGAGGTTTATAATTTTGAACATCGATGTTTTGCTGTCGATGTCGCATCAATAGTTGGTAAACCAGTTTGAAGAATTGTGGAAAAAAGTTTAAATACACTGAATTTTAAAAACATCGATGGTTTGGGGGCGATGTATTATCAACATCGAGGTTTTGTTGTCGATGTAGCATCACAAGTTGCAAAACCAGTTTTAAGAAATGAGGAAAAAGTTTAAATACACTGAATTTTAAAAACATCGATGGTTTGGGGGCGATGTATTATCAACATCGATGTTTTGTTGTCGATGTAGCATCACAAGTTGCTAAACCAGTTTTAAGAAATGAGGAAAAAGTTTAAATACACTGAATTTTAAAAACATCGATGGTTTGGGGGCGATGTATTATCAACATCGAGGTTTTGTTGTCGATGTAGCATCACAAGTTGCAAAACCAGTTTTAAGAAATGAGGAAAAAGTTTAAATACACTGAATTTTAAAAACATCGATGGTTTGGGGGCGATGTATTATCAACATCGATGTTTTGTTGTCGATGTAGCATCACAAGTTGCTAAACCAGTTTTAAGAAATGAGGGGAAAAAGTTTAAAAACACTGAATTTAAAAAACATCGATGTTTTTGGGTCGATGTCTTATCAACATCGATGTTTTAATTTTGAACATCGATGTTTTGCTATCAATGTCGCATCCCTAGTGTGTACGTGCACTTCAGCATCTCTTCGTGGTTTAAAATGCTACTTGTTGTCTTCGGATTGTTCCAGGATCGTCACCAATAGCCCGTTATGTTGCTCCAGCGTTACGTTAAATAATCTTTATGCTATGGCATATAGACAATTGTTACCACTAAAATTTCGTTTACATCAGCGGCATGGTGTAGATCTGTGAGTACTGTAGATGTTGTCCTCGTTTTAAGTGACCGCTTTCATCGATCACCATTTACGAGCTGTCAGAGACTGACCGTCTAGAGTAGGTATTCCCAACAGGTGGTACGCGGCAACGCTTCAGGTAGTACGCAAGGATGATACGAGCGACCGAAATGTTCTACGAAGTTTGTTCGATTCTTTAGTATGTACAACCACGTTATGGCTATTTCTTATGCCATTTGGTACTAGTTACTTGTGTGAGAGTGGTTTTTCTGAACTTTTGTGTGTAAAAAATAAATATAGAAATAGAGTAAGTTTTGAAGATGACTTAGGAAAGAAGTTGAGCTCCATTGCTCTTGATATTGATATTTTAATAAAAGACAAACAACAATTTTCGCACTAAAAATTGATTTTTGATTACGTTAATCTTCATTTTCTTAGTTTGTACTAATTATTTAAAATTAGTTGTTGTTAGACCTGTGAGTAAAAAATAAAACTGTAATTTTCAATAATCGTTTTATTTTTTTCCCCTTTATTAAATCATCATTAATGCGAAATACAAGTGTATTAATCATAAAATATGAAGCTTTCTTAGTATTTTAATGGTACGCCAAAAATTTCTAAACATTTCAAATGGTTCACAATTACTAAAAGGTTGGGAACCCCTGGTCTAGAGGGTTCCTCCCTCTGTTCAGTACCCTACTATGTTTATCGTTAGGACGGCAGTGCCGTGAGGTGTGAACGTTTCGAGGGAGAGGCGGAAGGTCGCTCCTGTGATATCTATCTCACGCCAAATGAAACACCACACAATACTATGAAAGGAAAGCGTTAGTCGTAAATGCCACTTAAGGCTCTATCGTTCAAGTTACGTAATTAGGTAAAGGGGGTCGGACATGCGGGCGAAAGAATCGTTCTGTGAGAAGATTGAAAATATCTAATTGCCGCAGCGTAAAGGTTAACTACCTGTGGATCTTTGTAAAACAGATAAAACGTTAATGAAATGTATTTTATTTTAAATACTTTTTGAAATTATGAAAAAACTCGCTGTGATTTACAATTTATTTTTGAAGAAACATCGGATTAGCAACCGGAGGATTGCGACATCGATGTCGATGTTTTCAAACATCGATGTTTTTTAAAAACATCGATGTATTGGAGTCGATGTTTTTTGTAATATCGATGTTTATACTTGTCGATGTATCATTTTTAAATGAAAAAGGTAAATTTTTAAAAATAACCAAGTAGCATAATTTTTATAATCAGCAAATTGAACATACTGTTAGACGAAAAAGACCAAGGGTGAAGGGTCTGAAAAGTAGGGATGCGACATCGATGTCGATGTTTTCAAAACATTGATGTTTGATAAAAACATCGATGTATTGGAGCCGATGTAGCATCATTAGTTGCTAAACCAGTTTTAAGAAATGGGGGGAAAAGTTTAAATACACTGAATTTTTAAAACATCGATGTTTAAAAAAAACCGATGTTTTAAAACATTGATGTTTTGGGGGCTATGTATTATCAACATCGATGTTTTAATTTTTAGCATCGATGTTTCAAATCATCGATGTTTTGCTGTCGATGTCGTATCCCTAGTTCGAAAGTCGATCCCACCAAAGACCGTCGTTATTCTTGGGACAGGTGCACGTTAAATCTATCATGGGCCTGAAAGTCCTCACGTTGGTATTGAAGTCAAGTTGCTTAGTGTGGACCGGAAATTTAGAGAGTGAGGTGCAAGCTCACGTCATCTGACCGCTGTTCAAAATGACGAAGGTGTTGTCCTCGAATGTTTCCTTTTGGAATCGATCCCTGAATGCCGTTAATAGCAACTTGTTGATCCAGTGCAACGTACATTCAATTACACACCAATAACGTTAAATCTGTCGTTGCGTCAAATGCCATCATGCTGTAATGGTGATCTGTGAAGAGTGGAGGTGCCAGTTCATGTGTGTCCTCATCAGCTGATCGTGGTTCAAAAATATGAGGTGTTGTCTTCGGATCTTTTTCTTCGCGATCGATCGCGGACCTTCGACAATAGAGCTGTGTGTGTCTCCAGTGCGACGCTAAATCATCTACCTACGTATTCTCCGTAATCCGTTAGTAGTTTAGAAAGTCGGCGAAACAATTTCTATGGCCTCTCGTGAGTCTCTCGATGCTCAAATGAAATTTCCTTTGTGGATTTCGGGTACTACGTTAAAATGATCAATCCCTACATAAGCTGATACTAATGGAATCCTTTCTGATTGTCACGAATATCACTAATTCTCGAATGAGTTACATAATTATCAACATAATACTGCATTAAATGAGATCGCAAAATGAATTCCACGAACTCACTCCGCAAAATGTGATAAATTAATTATTATTATTACATTACAACTAGGTTAATGCATTAAACTGAAATGCAATTCTTCCCCATCAAGTTCTGAAATAATGTTTTTTTTTTCTAATGGCGGGCACATTTGACTTAAGTCATTGGCCACTACAAGGCCGGAAGTGATGGCCACTTGTGAAGGAGCACCCAGTGGGAGGACCATTATTACCCCTAACAATTTATCCTTCGTAATTTTGAACCATGTTCAGATGACGAAGCAACACCTGAGCCGGTATACGCTTACAAACATCCATGCCCGAACCCGGATTCGAACCGGGGACGTTCCGATCTAGAGGCTAACACCTTAACCACTATACCGGTTGGTCGGCTTGAAATAAGAAGTCTTGATTGTTTTTCTGCCCAACCTTTCAAATATGATTCCTGATTTGACCTTTCCATGTGGTTCCATGCACGTTTCTCTCAACATTGATCATTCGGATGAGTACACAACATTCTAACCCTTCTTTTTGTTGTCTCGACGAGGTATCTCGTCGTTCGAAAAACTCATCTGACCCTGATCTCATCATCAAGAAAAGCGTCTTTATTTGGAATTCAATTGATATTCTTCAAGACGATCTATCTGGACATCGGCCTAATTGGCCAGATCCTGATGAACTGACTCGCCGAAACTTTTTAAGGGGTTAGGACGTTGTTCTTAACTAGTCTTAAAGATGTCA
The DNA here is from genome assembly GCA_947359465.1 of Metellina segmentata. Taxonomy (NCBI): domain Eukaryota; kingdom Metazoa; phylum Arthropoda; class Arachnida; order Araneae; family Tetragnathidae; genus Metellina; species Metellina segmentata. The sequence continues at coordinate 97,219,310 of OX375882.1, forward strand.
TTTTGCATAAATAGTGCCATTAATTCAGTAAACAACCTGTACAAAAATTAAATAATAAATGTTTTATTTAACCATCCTGGCCATTGTTTCGACTATGGATTATTACATTACCAAAATTGACCAGATCTCGATAGATGAGATGGTAATTTGTAATTAACGTCGTACTAGAGCAACACAACGGGTTATTGACGACGGTCCGGGATGAATCCCTTAAGAGAAAGATCCGTGGACAGCACCTCGTAATTTTGAGCCACAGTTAGATGACGAAGCAACTCCTGAACTGGTACCCCACTCTCCAAACTTGCACACCAACCCAACGTGAGGAGTTTCAGCCATGACAGATTTAAGGTATAAGCCACCTCTACACCATAAGCTTACAAACATGCATGCCCGGACCCGAACCAAGAACCTTACGATCTAGAGGCTAACACCTTAACCTCTATACCGATTGGTCGGCTATCGATAGATAATATATCTCGTCATTAGAAAAAATCCGACCAGATCTTGATCTTGTCGCATATAAAAATCTTCAACTTCTTAATGACCATATATCTCGTCATCAGCACTATTGGTTATATCATAATGTATGAAATATCTCGTCAAAAACATTTGGAGGATCAAAAGTTATTTTAAACGAAATGTTGCCTTTACATAATATAACACACTGTATCTGATAATCTTTGAAAAAATACATAAGCTAGTTTTTGCCATATCAGACACTTTTAATATAAAAATACATAGAAGCAACCAAAAATTAGAACTGTGTTAGGCGGTCTTAATCCCAGATCCTAAGAAATTGAAACCGACTTTGTGGTACTACATTGCTTGAATTTGGGTTTATGATCCGGAACGGTTCCAACTCATCGGATTCCCGAAAACGGGAAAGATCCTAATGTAGGCTCAAGGATGGATTCCACCATTCGCATTTGTAACAGCGAATCAAAAGTCCCATCGAGATACAATTGAGAATTGAGTTATTTACATATGTAGCAAAGAACCACAAGGACTCGTTAAGATTGGTATAAGAGCATGGATACATAGGGCGTCCCTAGTGGATGATTTTCTCAATCCCTAACCCTTAGAAATTTTTTTAAAACACTTTATGTAACCATTACCATTAAACAGTGTTTTATTTTATCGCAGAATTACATTTCATGTATCACTAGAATTACTTTTCATGTAGTATTAAAATTATTATATTGCATGTATATTATTAGAATTACTAAAGTCCCATCGAGATGCAATTGAGGATTGAGTTATTTACATATGTAGTAAAGCCCCATAAGGACTCGTTAAGATTGGTATAAGCGCATGGATACTAAGGGCGTCCCAGTGGACGATTTCCTCAATGCCTAACCCTTAGCAAATAACTTAAACACTTTCTGTAACCATTACCACTAAACAATGTTTTATTTTATCATAGAATTACATTTTTCATGTATTATTAGAATTACATTTAATGTAGTACTAAAATTATATTACATATATTATTAGAATTACAAAAGTCCCATCAAGATACAATTGAGAATTGAGTTATTTACATGTGTAGCAAAGCCTCCTCAAGGACTCATTAAGATTGGTATAAGCGCATGGATACTTATGGCGTCCCAGTAGATGATTTTACTCAATCCCTTACCCTTACCCTTGCAAATAACTTAAACACTTTCTAATAACGTAACCATTACAATTAAACAATGTTTTATTTTATCACATAACTACATTTCATGTATTATTAGAATTACATTTCATGTATTCTTATAATTATCTTTCATGTATTATTAGAATTACATTTCATGTATTACTAGAATTACACTTCGTGTATTATTAGAATTTCACATTTTTTATTCCACTTCTTAGAAAAATACTTAGAACTACTGTTTATGTGTTTTTAGAATTACATTTCATGTATTAGTAGAATTGCTTTCATGTATTAGTAGCATTTCTTTTCATGTACTACCAGAATTGCTTTATGTTTAAAGAAGAGTTGGCATCTATCTGTCTGATCTTTATGTAAATCTACAACTTTTGACCAATCAACATCATACTTGGTACACATACTCTTGGGAATCCTGTGGGTAACGTAAGCTAGATATTAACCCTCGTTCTTGATGTTCAGAAGGGGTTAAAAACAATTTCAGGAAGTCGAAATTCGACACACTTGCTCATATCTTTCGTTTTCCACAGTTCTGCCTTTTGTTAATGACATTAATTTCGTTTTTGTTTGTATTTGCGTCCATTATTTTACTTGTTGCAGATATGTTATTTAGAAGTTCAATTTTACAGAATTATTTTTATTTATTTTCTACAAAATATCACTAGACATGGGTGGTACACACCTTTTAAAGTAGGTTAGGTGTGAACTTATTTTTAAATGACCGGTAAGGTTTAAATATTTTTTTTAAATAAGATAGGTTGCGTTAATTAAAACAGGTAACCATGTGATGCAATTAAATAATATTTCTAAATTTTGGCACATATTTAAAAAACAGGACGATTAAAAAAAATTAAATTTGCATTTGATTTTCGTGTTTCACGGGTACTATTGAAAACTGGGGGTACTCTATAGTCAAGTAATAACCATCATTTTAATAGGTACACCCGTCAAAAAAAAACGACTCACACGATCGCAATTGCACAATTTACATTGCAGAACAAAACGGAAGGTAGCAATCAATAGGGCTGATTGTTTTCTACAAATATCAGTGTTTAAAATTTGTCTACGGGGCCGTCTTTATATTAAATTGGGTGCTTGCTCCGATATTTTCAATACGAACCTTCATTTTTTATCACAAATTTGGACTTTGCACACAATTGATGAAAAAATAATGACACACGGCTTAAAATTGACCGAGAAAATCCTTTAAAACCATCGATGAAGCGTATTAAAATGGAACTCCGCTGCAGAAAGGGCGATTTCTGATAAGATAGTCCGATTCCGTAAGTATGTGTATTTTTCAACGACTGTTTGAGGAAGGTTTGTTTGAGTGTGACACGTAGATAGTGTCGTTGTGTCCAATAAGTGGATTGTTACAACAATCCTAACATATAGTAGTATAAGTAGGTTGTTAATTAAGTTTCAGAAATACCTGAATTATGAAGTTAAATTATGCCAAGCCCGTGATGAAAATACCCTTCATACAAAAGCTTTACAATAAATCATTTAATAATATTATGCAATCTCAATATAAATATTAATATGATGTATAGTGCCGTCGCAGTAAATGATTTGACTGTTTCTTACAGGAGGCTGATAGTTTGTTGACAATATTTCCACACAGTCAACAATATGCAAAGTTGCAGTGGATTTACATTTCCGAGAAATTTCTGTTTTCACTTTGTGAACAATCCCCGATAGCTATAATTATCATCGAATTTTGCAAACAGTGTCACTGCGCTACTAATTATGCACGTAATGAGCTGAAATTTGAAATTCCGATGTTTCAGTAACAGTTGAATCGCATGGTGTCAAAATGTTTTTATTCATAATTTTTATGAATTTTAATTTCATAATTAATAAAAAAAAAATGAAAAATTTTTCTTGGTAGTTTAAAGGTTTATAGATTGTGTTTGGGTTTTGGGGTAGCAAAGGATGAAAAAACAATTTCCAAGAAAAATTAATATTTTTAGCAAATATGTAATAAAAAACGGGAAACATCAATTTAACATTAGGAAATGTAATTTTCAAACACTTACAAATCGGTGAAAAATCCAATAAACTTGATGAACTTATTTTATTTCCGCCTGAAATTGTGTAGAAACCGAATTTGTGATAAAAGATGAGGGTTCGTATTGAAATTATCGGAGCAAGCATCTAATTTAATATGAGGACAGCCCCTTAGACAAATTTTAAATATTGATATTTGTAGAAAACTTCCATCCCTATCGATTGCTACATTACGTTTTGTCATGCGATGTAAATTGTGCAATTCTGATCGGATGAGTCGGTTTTTTTACGGGCGTACGTGGATTCCATTCAGAAACTGAAACTATTGAGTGAAAAACGTACCTATCTATTTGCTTTAAAACTGAATGTCTATTGGAGTAAAGCTAATTTTAAATACGACTGCTGATCTTTTGTATTATCCCAATAAGAAATTATTGGAACTGGCACTTTTGAAAATTTGAAATTTTTTGTCTCAGGTTACAGGAAGGTCGATGTTGCTTACTTTAACTTGAAGCTGTTCCGAAACGACTCAGATAAATAGGAACTATTCGTTGAAAGCAGTGGTTTACTATTTTTAAAAATACTGTAAAATCAACCTTCTGGATGCAGCTTCAGTCTACGTTTATAGCGAAGGCAACGGCCTTGGCGCTTTTTTGGCGCATTTCTACTAGCGAGTTACGGCAGGTTAACGCAACCCATCTGTATTACGGCTTTTGCGCTTTTTTATGGCAACCTCGGCAAAAGGAAATTTAAGTTTTCATTTTGAATAGTCTAGAAAAGGGGGGGGGGGGTTCTTTCACACAAAATTCGTAAAACTGTAGTTTGATTTCATTGGTTCATATGAAATAATTCCTCCCTTTGCCGACTTTAGAAGTGAGACACAAAAAGCACCAAGGAAGTTGCCACCGCTATAAACATAGACTGAAGCTGTACCAACTTCTGTTTTCTGGAAAACTGTAATCGATTGAGTATGCTTTGTCTGCACTGGGTAGATTTAATTTTAATTTTCTTTTAAACAGGGGCACCGTTATTCCACGTGCTATAATCTTCAATAAAGTGAGTGGTATTTGCTTGCTACAGCTCGGAAACAAAGATCACGCTAAAAGTGTTGGTACAAAAAAGTCCATACATCAGAGCTGCACCATAGTCTTTTTTCATTTGAATGAATAACTAATGTTCATATCGATATATGTTTTATTTTTGAAAATGGTACTTTTTAGAATAAATTTTTCTCTTATGTCAAGATCAATAAATTTGTTCCATTTATACACTTATAATTCCAAAAATCAACTTTATTGTTCAAATGTTAGCGAAAATTTTATTCAGTGACAAGCATCCTTTCAGTTGTCAGTGTAATGTGAAAGACACACTGTTCTTTTTCGTAAGATTTTTCACAATCTGATTCTTGACAATGATTGATGCAGTAACAGCTTTGTTGAATGCATGACTTATATCAGACTGTCATTGTCTAATAAAGATTATATTCCAATCACTCAAGCATAAAGAATACTTTCAAAGGTTATTAAAAGATGAGGCGTTTGTATTCACTCTTAAATATCGATTTAGTGTATATTTTGCTTAGCCAACATTAAAGATTTTTCTATTTTTAGCCCTTATTAATTCAATATCAATAGAAAACTCTAGCCAGAAATTTTTTTTTAAATTTGCTACAGCTGAACCCTTTTGGTGCTATCTTGTCTTAGGAAGAAAAAAAACATTACATCTTGATGAACGAGATATCTCGTCATTACATGACAATTGTTCTCGTCACCATAAAAAAAATCGGCAATATGATGAGACATATCATCATTAGCCAATCCAGTTCATCAAGGCTTACAGGTTCGATGTAACTATGGAAATTCTTTAACCTTCCTGGTGGTTGTTTCGACGAGATATCTCGTCATTAGCAAAACTGACCAGATCTTGATGGACATGACATATCTCGCCATTAGAAGAAAACTGACCAGATCTTGATCTCGGCGCCATCTAAAAACACTCGATGTCTTTTAGACGAAATATATCGTCTTTAGTAAAATTTGTCAGATCTTGATGACGAAATATCTCGTAGAAGCTGCTTTGAGGGTTAAGGCAGATATTTCCGTCTAGAGTATTTATGTGTAGTAGAATTTTGGTAAAGTCTTGTATGGGACAGAATTTCACATTGAACACACCAGATTACCTGTGAAATGTTTGCGTTTGCTGTCCAAATGCTTTCCCGTGATCCATATTAGAATTACATTAAATTCTAGCTTATCGCCATTTTGAAACGTTTAGTGTTTAATCTAATTCACCAATCAATTTCCATTTATTAATTCGGAAATTACTACCGTGGTTTTTCTGTTGTCGAAATGTCGAATATTTAGCGTGACATAAAATGTCTCAAAAAGAACCTGACTAGTCTACCTTGCGCGAACAATAATAGACTCTATAATATTTTGTCTTTTAGAATATTAAATAACAACTGTTAAGGCATCCAATTTGGTATTGCTGACGCTATGGGCCATTTTCTGTGTTTTAGAAGGATGTTTTGCTAATAGCTAAGACATAACTATAATCTATAGATGTGTTAATATAGTTTACATATAACTATGTCATATATGTTAGAACTTACTATTTGACTTCAATAAATTGTTGGTTTATACGATAGCCTTACCAGACTTACAATTTATAAACGACAAACCTCGTATAACATTATAGTGTATAATTATATTACTAGAGCCACCTTTAGAAATTAAAAATTTAATTGTTTCGAATTCAAGAACTTGGTTACATTGGTTTTTTTTTATTTCAAGTATGCTGCTTAAGAACAACGTAAATTCAATCACCTACTAACTTTTTTATTTCTTATGATATACATAGTGTAGCAAATTTTTAGTAAATAACAGGCAACACTGATGGTATCCATACCTGTTCTATATCCGTCTTCGTGTATTAATGATAGCAGTCACAAATTGACAGCCGTATTGTTTGATTGTACTTATTGTGATTATTCTAGAGATTTTTTGTTATTTATCTTTGACTTTTCACCAAAAAACGCCGATTAACCATCTCCTGGTTATTTTTTTTGACGGTCTTGCCTCTGCAGTGGTCAGTGGAGTAAAAACCTGTTCGAATTGGTCATCAGATCTGGGTATTGCTAGACTGTTTTTCCTACTATGATCTTCATTTCCTCGAAGCAATAAAGCAGTTTGGTCTAGAAGAGGCATCACATCTTCGGTGATATTGGCCAGATATGGATGAATGAGAAATCTCGTAGAAACCACGTATAGATTTAGCACATCGTTTTATTCATGTGTGGCATAGGAATGGATGGTAAGTAATATACAAAAGAGGGTAGCACTGACAGGTTTTTAGGAAGCAAAAGCATATACTTGACCTTGTTTCTAATTCCCTTCTATCTGCACATGCTAGACCAAGTCCATAAAATAATTCGTCTTGATCTCTCCTGGTGGTTGCCTCGACGAGATATCTCGTCTTTTGCAGAATTTTTTGAAATTTTGATGGACGAGATAATTTGTCTTAAGAAGAAAACATAATAGATATTGACCTCGTCATCATAAAAAAGAATCTTCAATATTTTGATGACAAGGTACCTTGTAACTAACAAACATTCGTCCGTTCTTGACGAATGAAACCCGCGTTTAAACCACAGGGCTTAAGGCCCGGTGCACACATCCGATTTTTAACGTGCGGCGCCGAAGCCCAACTATGCACACACAACCTTGAAATGACGCAAGTACCCATTTCGCGCCATTTGCAATGAATATCTATAGAAGAAAACGTGTTTATTTCGCTTACTTGGTGTGCAAAAAATATTTTTTGAAACAAAATAGACGTTACTGGATACATCCATTTATTAATTATTATTTATATTCTATTTATTTATGAAAACAAAGTACTTGAGCTAGGGAACTGCGGTACAAACTGCACGCAAGTAGGACGTGCGTCTCCGAATCGGCGCCAGAGGTACGTGTGCGCTTCTTCACTGGATCTAATGTCCACACGTTGAAAAACCGGATGTGTGCATCGGACCTAAAAGTCCAAAACCACCAAAGGCTTCTCAAAGATGTCATGGAAATCCAAACCGACACATGAAAGCATGTGAACCGTGGATGCCTATGGTTTCGCTCATTTAGATAGGCAGGTAGATACATTAATTTACGTCACACTTGAGCAACACAAAGGGGCTATTGTCGATGGTCCGGGGTCAAAACCCGAAGCGAAAGATCTTGAACATTTTGAACCACCGTACTTTGACGAGAATATCTGAACCGGCAGCGATTTTCCAAACCCTCATAGGTACTACAAATGGGGACGGGGCTAACCGTAACGGCAAATGATCGCGAGCGCTGGATAGGAATCTCCTTCACTACGCTAAAGACAACTGAAATCCTGTCTTATCCTGTTTGCAGTGTAATAAATAAAACATGTTAAATAACTTTTCTGTTTTCTTCTTTTCTTTTCAGATCCATGGCTATGGGTGGGTAGAGGTGGGAGCCGAAAATTGAATCATTTCATTATATAAGTTAATAATTATATAAGTTAGTGTTTTATGTATGCTTTTTGTTACATCAGAATGGTCCTAAACCAGGGGTGGATACGACACCATCATCCTAAAGCAAAGGAGACGGCAGAGGGGCGGGAAAATATCAGCTGGTAGTGAGTTCAGGAGTGGTTCTTAGATTATTTATGAAAAATCAACGGAAGCTTGAAAAAATATAAAATATACAAAAGGGTATTAAAAATTAGGAAAAGTAATTTAGAATCAAAAAGAATTAAATTGGAATCTTTTTAAAATAATTTGGAAGATCTAAATATTTTTCCGTTAGCTGGGTTCGAACTCGGGAAATCATCCTTAGCTGCCGACGCCAAACCGAAGGTAGGTGACTTTAGCCATTAAGCCATCGTTGCTTCAAGAAAATAAGATCTTTAAAAGAAGATATAATTTTATATTTGGTTTATTTCAGTCTCATTGGCAGTTATGGTTAGCCCCGCCCCCAGTTGTAGTATCTATGAGGGTTTGGAAAATAGCAAACCGGCACCCACTCTCAAAAATACCAAACCGCGCCTATGTGAGGACAGTTGAGGCACCGACAGATTTTCTTGCACCAGTTCTCTTTGTACGCGACTGTCATTTATCTGGATGCAAACTCATTAACATCTATTTTGAAATCTGAGAGCTTATTAGTATGGAAATTAGTTAGTATGACCACTTCTAAATCTAGAAGCTGTTATATATGTCTGTAATTTTCAATCACTTTGCACCTCTAAAGCAATAGCTGAGTGAATACCATATACCAATCATGACTAGGAGGAGTTATCCATGTAATATTACTGCAGATATTAGTCTATGTGAAAATTTCATGGGACGTTTATTGGGACAATGACGTTAGCCTCCAATGAATCTTCTTTAGCCTGAACGTAGACTATTTCATTTCCCTTAATGTCAGTCTTTTTACATATACACGTGGTGTTGTCCTCGGTTTTACACTTCGGGTTTGTTCCCGGACCGTTAGCAATAGCCTGTTGTGTTACTCTAGTGGCACATTAATTAAAATACCTATCTACTCATAAAGCTAGAAATTTTAATCTCAACCCTTCTTTGCATGATTTTTTCTTTATTGGTGAAATAAATCAAGGTGATATAATTCATGTTCAAAATGAAAGGAAAAATGGTTAAAAAAATCTTAGTATATATTTATAGTATAAATTTAGCAAAAAACAATAGGATGGTATCATGTGGTATTTTTTAAATTAAACGCAAACTTTTTCAGAAATTGCTCTAAAAATAACAGAAACACATGTTACAAACCTTTCTTTCACTCATTTTCACTTTTTTAGCACACACAATAGAAACTCAAATATAATAAAACAAAACTAAAAAAGAAATCATACGTTTATTGCAACTACAACAAACAGCGGAATGACAACTTCAAGCTCGTTTTACTGATAGTGACACTTGCTTATTTTTAACAGCTATGTTTTTTTTTATGCAATGGACATTAAAAAGGTATCCAGACACGATCAACTTAAAGTGAACGTGTTCTTTTATATAATTTTTGGGCATTCAATGTTATGATGGAAATTTCCACCATTATGCAAAGAAGGGTTAAAGATATATTAAAAGTCAAATCATTATGCTAATTAACAAAAATCGGAACTCCACTGTTAGCGTATAGGAATTACGAGTTTTGCTCATTAGCATAACAAAACATGTCTTAGCATGTGTATTTAACCAAGTTAGGAAAATGCACCTTTTAATATAAGATTAAATAGTTTTGCTTTCCGTACATATTGCAAATTTGAAAACTGCATCGGAATCAAATTCAAGTGCGAATGTGACACTTATTTTGGACAAGGGGCGTAACCTTTATAAGTACCTGATAAAACCACCGACATCTTTAAAAATTGTCGGAAAGATGTAAAAAGTGGGGTAAACAAATAACACCGATTAGCAAAACGTTCTATTTTGGACATTTCCGGATTTGGGACTTTGTATTGTATTATGTGCCTTTTTTATATTTTTGTTCACTTGTTTTAGTTTTTCTAAATGTATTTCCAAAATAACCATAATACAAAGAAAGTATAACTTAGTGGTTTTCAGTTTATCACCCCATTCTGGCTTCAACTTCAATCTTCAAGATTTTGACTTTGTGTGCTTCTCTTGTAAGTTGATGATGTGTAAAATAAGTGAATGTTTAAAATACTTTGTTTAAAAAGAAAAATCTTTCACTTCACAAATAATTTAAGAATAAAAATAATTGTAAGTGTATTTTTGAACAGTTGTTTTCTAGTATCAATAATGCAAATTCAATGTCAAAGTACGTTAAAAAATTGTTGGAAAATAATGTACATTTCTATCAGATATAGTTATTTATGAATATTTTCTAGCGTTATATGTGTAATATTTCTAATGTTATTTCAATTTCCTTACTTACTACAGAAATTAGATTAATTTCGTTTTCTGTGCTGCATTTTTAAAGAGTAAGATTTTCACTATTGCTTATATCTGTTAAATAAATAAATATCTGAATGTTGATTTTGACTAAATGAAAAGTATAATCTCAACGAAACATATTTTATAAATTAAAAATTATAAATTAAATTATAAATTATAAATTAAAATTGCCACAAACGCATAGTATGCAGGGGTAAATTACACGTATTAGAAGGTTACTAGTTACCTAAATTCATGAACGTTTATTTGACATTTTAACTAAACTTTTGGGGAGAGTAAGAATATGCGTAAAAAAAACTATCATTTCGAATTATGTAAAAGATATATTCATCGTAATTGATACAATGCCAGATTATTATTAAATATACTACCTTTTAAGAAAAGTGGAAGGAAATGTGCTTCCCGTCTGCTAGTATTTTCATTGATTTTACTTCTATGAACTGCCGAGGTTAAAAAAATATACTAACGCGCTATCGTTGTTTGATTGATGATTTGATTTGATTCACTGACATACAATTTTATTTATCAATATTATATAAGGAGTTTAAATTCTTTATTTAAGAACGAAGTTAAATATTTTCAATCAACTGGTGGTCTTAAAGAACAAAATGGTATTACAATTCACTAAATTTCAAGACTTTCAGATCACGTTTTGTCAGAAAAAATAAAACCAATTTAACATTGGTAGCAATGTAGTGTTATAGCTTTATCATACCACTTTTGAATATTATTTTTTGTTACTTTATTGTTGCAATAGAAAGTAATAGAAGTTAAAACACTATAATGCAAATCATAAAGATAAGTTTACCATGTTTTTCTGAATTCCCTAAAACCCATCAACGACAAACTTTATCTTTCAAAAACTCAAATATATCTCACAAACTTTTTAATTTTTGAAATATTTACCCTTAAAAATATTAAAGGCAGCATACGTTCTTCATAAAATTTTAAACATAAATACATAAAAGAAAACTATTTTTAATAATAAGCAACTAATTATTAATTAACTATTCAAAACATTTACGAGTACACCACCCTTAAAAACATTTATCTACGTTGTTCTACCTTTTTGTTACCAACAAAACTTCTGTTTATAAAATAATGTACTGATTCTTTAATTATATGCCTTATCTACTAAATTGATTAAATAATTTCAGGTAAATAATAAAACAGATGAAATATACATGCTACTCTTGCATTTTGGCCTGAAAAATTATATGAAAATGTATTTTATTTTAAATAAACTATTATCTCAAAAACATAAGCCATAAAATTCAGAGAATATTGTACTATTAAACCTAAGGATAGAATCACTATATATCCAAGCAATTCCATGTGTGTTTTCCAAAAGTTCATTTGTCCAGTTATGTGTTCAGTTCCCTAGTATAATTTGTTCAAGGTTTCTTAAACATTATCTTAACTTATTTTAAAGTTGACCTAATTTCAATATGATAAAACAGTTATTGAGATTTATAATTAGAGTTCAAAATTGCAAGAAATTTCTCATTTCTGAATTGTTTAAAAATTTCTGCAACTTGTTCCCTAGGGTTCACAATTCTAAGCGCAGCCTTTCCATAAAATTCCTCAGGTTCAACTATTGGAACCACAAAAATCTAGAATAAAGAGGTACAAATAAAGAAATACATTCCATGCATTAAAACCCAAAACACAAGCTTAAGAAAACATCAGATTTTAATTCAAACAACAACAAATATATGTTTTTAAAATCTCGCTGGTAAAATATAAGATTTAAAGACATCGAAAAAGTTAAGATTATAAGATAATACTTTCCTTTTTGCGATATGAAATGAAAAAACAGTCAACACGGGCGATACAGCATTCACTTTCGACTTTGTAGACACCATAGACAAAGTAACTCGACACATAACCTTCCTGGAATGTATCGTAGCCACGAAAACTTTGTGTTCATACCAGCTTTTCCAGATGAAAGCCCACAGTCATTTCCCAAAAACTTAAAAAACAATCAACAGGACAATACACTATGCACATCAGTTTTTTTGCTACCTTCAGGAGTTATCCGATACTCGTCCATCCTGGATAGTACTGGAATGTTCATAGCCACGAAGCCGTTGGGTTAACACAGGCTCTTCTAGATGAGACACCTCAATCCTCTTCCGAATTAAAATTAAAAATAAACAACATGGTGATAGACCAAATACATTAGTTTTTCCAGACTCCATCCGAAAATTGACACGATGGACATCCTTCATGGAATGCATTAGAATTGTCTGTAACCACTTATTCCAGGCTCCTCAATGTCCCATCCAGATAAAAGCCCAAGAACCTTTACTAAAATAAAATTTTAAACTGTCAGCACGGCGATACATCTCAAATTCAATTTAGTCTTCCTTTTCACCACATTATGCACATCGGTACAGGAATGAATTGGAAAATTCATAGTCACAGATCCGTGGGATTCACACCAGCTCCTCCTGATGAGAGAAGATCATTCCTTTCCAAATTAAAAGACAGCCAACACGGCGTTACACCAATAACCGTAGCTTTTTTTAGACACCATCTGAAGTACGTCTGTCCTGGTATGCATTGGATAGTTCATAGTCACAGATCCTGAGGATTCACACCGGTTCCTCTAGATGGGAGAGTCGACGATTCCCTCCCAAATTAAAAGACAGTCAACATGGTGTTACACCATTCGCCTTAGTTCTTCTAGAGACCATCTGGAAAGTGACACGATGCACGTCCGTCCTGGAATGCATCGGAATGTCCGTAGCCACGGAGTTATTGAGTCCGCACCGGCTCCTCCAGATGAGAGCCATCGCGGCCTTGATCTCCGGCATCCGCACCACATAGATTATGGGGTCCACGAACGACTTCAGCACGATCATGGAATTGATAAAGATCCCCACCGGGATCCGGAGCCAGAGGGGGATCTCCGTGTACGGCACCGGACAGTCCAGGCAGGTGAGGACGAAGAACAGAACGGCCGGCATCCACCCCAGGACGTACGTCCCCAGGATGAGCAGGGTGGTGATGATGGCCTTGACGTTTTTATGCAGCTGTCGGGACGACGGTGACTGGATCAGGCCCTTCTGGTGCTGGCGCACCAGGACGAACATGTGCGTGTACATGCCGGACATGAGGACCAGGGGGACGAAGAACAGCACCGACGTGGTCACCCTGAACGGGATCCTCAGGAGGAAGTCGTGTCTTGAGCAGTAGGAGGACTGGAACCCTTCATCTGGCACCAGGGCAAAGTAGGACAGGAAAAAAGTCACGGGTATCACCCACATGGTGACGATCGCCATGACGGCCGCCTTCCTGGTCACTGTCGCCGCGTAGTGCAGGGGCCGGAGGATTCCGATGTAGTGGTTGACGGCCAGCGCCAACAGGTGGAGGACGATGATGACCACGCCGCCCAGTCGGAAAGCCTCGAACACCAGACTGAAGCAGTACTTGAATCGACCAAGAGTGAGGCCGAACACCTTCGGGAGGAGGCTGTTGATGACGAGTCCGATTCCGATCAGCAGGGACGCGTATGCGTCCGCGACGGATAGGGACAGGCTCAGATACAGGGTGGGCGACAGCCTCCTCACCCACCGGACACTGAAGACGATGACCAGGTTGAAGATCATAGACAGGAAGCACGCGGTGAGCATCACCGGCACGACTGTCTGGTAGAGGATCTTGACATCGATTCCGTCCTCGAAGACCTCTTCGATGATTGCGGAGGTGTTGAACTCGGACACCTGTTCGTCGTCGGGGGTCCGCACGACGAACTGGGGGGTGTCGTTGAGCCGGGGGCAGGGTCGTTGGAGCCCGATACAGTCCGCCCAGTCGAGGTCGAGGTGTTGGTTGGCGTCGTAGTCGCGGAAGGCCAAGCGGGAGGCCGCGTGACGGATGCGGCGTTCGGTGTGCGACAGCGCGGGGAAGGGATCCCGCATCTCCGGGGCTGGTCTCGGCGGGGCTTTTCCGAAGACGACTAAGACATGCGGAGGAAGAGAGCGAATTTCTCCGGTCCGCGAGATGGGAAGAGGCGTCGCTGCTGATGCTGCCCCCTGGGTGCGCAGATTGAGGGCTGGTCCTACGTATCTGAATCCTCCTACTATTGCGAGTGGATACGGCAGTTAGTTTTATCGTGAATTGAGGAGAATGTTTTTTTTTTTTTAAGTTTTAAAACTTAACGTTTTGTGGGGATTTTTTGCTGCCTAAACTATGCAACCAAATCATTTCAAATTTCGCATATCTATATATGGCTATTACGGGTATTCATAGGCATCTGTGTGTTGATCATTTTCATGACGAATCCTTCTCTATGAACACGCGAAGTTCCGTAAACGTTGCGTTTTACTTCTTGCATAAGTTGCTATTTGACTTTTATTGGCTTTTTATTTGATGATTTCTGATTGATTTCTGTAGTGATTTTTTAAAAAAGTATTTGATGAAATGATAACTTGTACTACGATTTTGCAATAAGATATAAATTTTTTTTTCGATTTTTAGTTCATTGCCCCTGCAAGTGGTTCTAAGGATATCCATCAAGATCAGACAAATTTTGCAAGTGAAGATGTACATCAATATCGAGATGTTGCTACTTTTTTGTGATCAAAAAATATATCAAAAACTTCTACTGACGAGTTATATCATCCTACAAAATCCGGTCATTTTTTGCCAGTGGTGAAATATAATGCCAAGACCACCCAAAAGGATAAACTGTAAAAGGATTGTCGAGATTCTGACAGTTTCATAAACATTATTCCAACCCTTTGTTAAATAACAGTTAAAGAAAAACGTACTTTCAGTACATTTAAGGGGAAGCATATATAATATTTAATAGTACTTTCCTGCTAATCTACGAGAGCTAAGGGGCCCATTTGGGAAAAGAATCGGATTAATAACCGGAGGGTTGACAGTTCAAATCTAGCCAAAGATTAGTCGTGTAACAAATGGGGCTAGTTCACGTTAAATCTGTTGTGGCTTCAAATATTCTCACGTTGACGTGGTGTTGAAGTTTGGAAAGTTGGGTGCCAGCTCAGGTCTTGACTCCCCATCTGACCGTAGTATAAATTTACATGGTATGGCCTCTCCTTGAGGATCGAATCCGAACCTTAGTCAACATTCCTTTTTGTTGCTGAGTTACGACGTTGGTTAAAATACCTACCTACCTCATATTTTTCCTATCGAGATTATTCGACCAACGGGTATAGTGGTTAAGGTGTTAGCCTCTAGATTGAAAGGTTCCTGGTTCGAATTAGGGATGCGACATCGATATCGATGCTTTCAAAACATCGATGTTTATACCTGTCGATGTTTTTACGTTGTCGATGTTTTATTTTTAAATGAAAAAAGTACCGTTATAAAAATTTCAAAAATAACCAAGTAGCACAGTTTTTATAATTAGCAAATTGAACATACTTTTAGACCAAAGTGACCAGGGATGAAGGGTCTGAAAAGTAGGGATGTGACATCGATGACGATGTTTTCTAAACATTGATGTTTTAGAAAAAAAACATCGATGTATTGGAGCCGATGTCGCATCACTAGTTGCTAAACCAGTTTTAAAAAATGGGGACACAATTTTATATACACTGAATTTTAAAAAGATAGATGGTTTGGGGGCGATATATTATCACCATCGATGTTTCGTTCTCGATGTCGCATCAATAGTTGCTAAACCCGTTTTAAGAAATGGGGAAAAAAAGTTTAAATACACTGCATTTTAAAAACATCGATGGTTTTGGAGCGATGTATTATCGACATCGATGTTTTACTATTGATGTCGCATCCCTAAGTTCGAATCCGGGTCCGAGCATGGATGTTTGTAAGTATATGGTTTAGAGGCAACTGGTGCACCTTAAATCTGTCATGGCCGAAAGTCCTCAAGTTGGGTTGGTGTGGAACTTTGGAGAGTGGGGTGCCAGCTCAGGTGTTGCTTCGTCATCTGACCATGGTTAAAAATACAAAGTGTTGTCCTTGGACCTCTCCCTAAAGGGACTGATCCCGGACCGTCGTCAATAGCCCGTTGTGTTGCTCTAGTTGGATGTTAACTAAAATTACCATTACCAATCGAGATTGATCCCGGTCCATCAATAATAGCCCGTTGTGGTTCTCAAGGTAACCCAGTGGGAAGGTCAACGGATATGCAAAATTTACAAAACTCGGTCCACCGGGTTGTATGGGGGGGGGGCTGGTGCATGTTAAATCTACTGTAGCCTAAAATAGCCTAATGTTGTCGAAGTTTGGAGAGTGGAGGTCCCAGCTCAGGTGTTATTCTCGAAATATGACCTTGGTTCAATATGACGAGTCGTTGTACTTGCACCTTTCCCTTCCGAATCAATCCAAGAGGATCTCCAACAGCCAATTCCTAACCAACCGGTCTGATGGTTAAGGTGTTCGCCTCTTCATCGGAAGGTTCCTGGTGCGAATCCGGGTGAGTGCGAGGGTGTTTGTAAGTATATGGTTTAGAGGCGACTGGTACACCTTAAATCCGTCGTGGCCCAAAGTCCTCACGTTGGGTTGGAGTGCTAGTTTGGAGAGTGGGGTGCCAGTTCAGGTGTTGCCTCGTCATCTGACCGCGGTTCAAAATTACTAGGTACTGTCCTTGGATCTTTCCGCCGACCAACCGGTATAGTGGTTAAGGTGTTAGCCTCTTGATCGGAAGGTTCCTGGTGCGAATCCGGGTGAGTGCGAGGGTGTTTGTAAGTATATGGTTTAGAGGCGACTGGTACACCTTAAATCTGTCGTGGCCCAAAGTCCTCACGTTGGGTTGTCGTGGTAGTTTGGAGAGTGGGGTGCCAGTTCAGGTGTTGCCTCGTCATCTGACCGCGGTTCAAAATTACTAGGTACTGACCTTGGATCTTTCCGCCGACCAACCAGTATAGTGGTTAAGGTGTTAGCCTCTTGATCGGAAGGTTCCTGGTCCGAATCCGGGTGAGTGCGAGGGTGTTTGTAAGTATATGGTTTAGAGGCGACCGGTACACCTTAAATCTGTCGTGGCCCAAAGTCCTCACGTTGGGTTGTCGTGGTAGTTTGGAGAGTGGGGTGCCAGTTCAGGTGTTGCCTCGTCATCTGACCGCGGTTCAAAATTACTAGGTACTGTCCTTGGATCTTTCCGCCGACCAACCGGTATAGTGGTTAAGGTGTTAGCCTCTTGATCGGAAGGTTCCTGGTGCGAATCCGGGTGAGTGCGAGGGTGTTTGTAAGTATATGGTTTAGAGGCGACTGGTACACCTTAAATCTGTCGTGGCCCAAAGTCCTCACGTTGGGTTGTCGTGGTAGTTTGGAGAGTGGGGTGCCAGTTCAGGTGTTGCCTCGTCATCTGACCGCGGTTCAAAATTACTAGAAGCTGTACTTGGATCTTTCCGCCGACCAACCGGTATAGTGGTAAAGGTGTTAGCCTCTTGATCGGAAGGTTCCTGGTGCGAATCCGGGTGAGTGCCAGGGTGTTTGTAAGTATATGGTTTAGAGGCGACTGGTACACCTAAAATCTGTCGTGGCCCAAAGTCCTCACGTTGGGTTGTAGTGGTAGTTTGGAGAGTGGGGTGCCAGTTCAGGTGTTGCCTCGTCATCTGACCGCGGTTCAAAATTACTAGGTACTGTCCTTGGATCTTTCCGCCGACCAACCGGTATAGTGGTTAAGGTGTTAGCCTCTTGATCGGAAGGTTCCTGGTGCGAATCCGGGTGAGAGCGAGGGTGTTTGTAAGTATATGGTTTAGAGGCGACTGGTACACCTTAAATCTGTCGTGGCCCAAAGTCCTCACGTTGGGTTGTCGTGGTAGTTTGGAGAGTGGGGTGCCAGTTCAGGTGTTGCCTCGTCATCTGACCGCGGTTCAAAATTACTAGGTACTGTCCTTGGATCTTTCCGCCGACCAACCGGTATAGTGGTTAAGGTGTTAGCCTCTTGATCGGAAGGTTCCTGGTCCGAATCCGGGTGAGTGCGAGGGTGTTTGTAAGTATATGGTTTAGAGGCGACTGGTACACCTTAAATCTGTCGTGGCCCAAAGTCCTCACGTTGGGTTGTCGTGGTAGTTTGGAGAGTGGGGTGCCAGTTCAGGTGTTGCCTCGTCATCTGACCGCGGTTCAAAATTACTAGGTACTGTCCTTGGATCTTTCCGCCGACCAACCGGTATAGTGGTTAAGGTGTTAGCCTCTTGATCGGAAGGTTCCTGGTGCGAATCCGGGTGAGAGCGAGGGTGTTTGTAAGTATATGGTTTAGAGGCGACTGGTACACCTTAAATCTGTCGTGGCCCAAAGTCCTCACGTTGGGTTGTCGTGGTAGTTTGGAGAGTGGGGTGCCAGTTCAGGTGTTGCCTCGTCATCTGACCGCGGTTCAAAATTACTAGGTACTGTCCTTGGATCTTTCCGCCGACTAACCGGTATAGTGGTTAAGGTGTTTGCCTCTATATCGGAAGGTTCCTGGTTCGAATCCGGGTCCGGGCATGGATGTTTGTAAGCGTATGGTGTAGAGGCGGATGGTGCACCTGAAATCTGTCGTGGCCGAAAGTCCTCACGTTGGGTTGACGTGGAAGTTTGGAGAGTGGGGTGCCAGCTCAGGTGTTGCTTCCTCATCTGACCGCGGTTCAAAATTACTAGGTACTGTCCTTGGATCTTTCCGCCGACCTACCGGTATAGTGGTTAAGGTTTTAGCCTCTAGATCGGAAGGTTCCTGGTTCGAATCCGGGTCCGGGCATGGATGTTTGTAAGCGTATGGTGTAGAGGCGGATGGTGCACCTTAAATCTGTCGTGGCCGAAAGTCCTCACGTTGGGTTGACGTGGAAGTTTGGAGAGTGGGGTGCCAGCTCAGGTGTTGCTTCCTCATCTGACCGTGGTTCAAAATTACGAGGTTTTGCCCTCGGATCTTTCCCTTAAGGGGAGTTAGTACCTTTGAGACCTTGCGTTGCTCGCGAAAACATACTTTTTTCGATTCATCATAAATAATTGAGTTTTTTATATTGTAGTATAAAATTGATACAGTTTAAAGATAATTGTATAGCTTTTAAAAAACAGCAGTCATATTTGTAATTAAAAAAATATTTTTATATAAAACCTAGCAAAATTTATACATAATTTCTTCGTTTTGAAATTTACCCACTTAACTTTCCCTCAAGTTTAAAAAAAAACTAATAAACGTAGAGTTAAGAAATTTTGTATGGTTATTCTAAAAGAAGATCTTAGTTCTCTGAACTATGAATTTATGTATGAGAGCTATAGTTTTTTATTTATAGATCCATACATAACAAAAAAAATTTCAAAGTTGACTTATTTTAATACTATTAATTTTTATAAATATTTGTACTTCAAATATCACAAATTCCTTAGTTCACAGAATTAAGACATTCATTTGCTTCAATTTGGTGCAAACATTTGGGTTTTACAGTACATCTTTCAAAAGTTATCTTGTGGGAAAGTTAAGTGGGTAAATTTCAAAACGAAGAAGTTGTGTATAATTTTTGCTAGGTTTTATGTAAAAAAATATTTTTAATTATAAATATGACTGCTGTTTTTTAAAAGCCATACAATTATCTTTAAACTGTATCAATTTTATACTACAATATACAAAACTCAATTATTTAGGATGAATCGAAAAAAGTATGTTTTCGTGAGCAACGCAAGGTCTCAAAGGTACTAACTCCCCTTAAGGGACTGATCCCGGAACGTCGTTAATAGCCCGTTGTGTTGCTCTAGTATAACGTTAATTAAAATTAACAATTGCCAACAGCCAATTTTGTTGCTCCAGCGTGACGTTAAGTAGCTACTTACCTGCAAATCTGCTATACCACTGTCATGCAACTTGTAGATAAGAGTATATCGCTGTAGACAAGTCTCGTGATTTTTTTAAATAGCAGATCGTTGTAAATTTACTTTACAGTTTATACTTAATGTTTATGGTTTATTTATATTACTTAGATAGGTATCTTAAGTAACGTCACACAGAAGTAACGCAGTGGGCTTTTAGTGACGGTCCTGGATTAAATCAGACGGGAGGACCCCCGAGGACAATATCACGTAACTTTGAATCATGCTCATGACGATGTCCTACCTGAGCTGACACGGCACTCTCCAAACGTGCAAACCAAGACAAGCTCAGGACAATCGAGGCCACGACAGATTGAACGTGCACCAGTTCGGTGGTCTCTGTTGGATTTGAACAGTTAGAATAGGCTACTCTTCCATTGGGCTACAGCGGCCATTTCGCTGATTGTTGACGGGGTTACATCGCTACAAACAACGGAAGGGAGGTATTTTATTTATCGTCGCACCGGAGCAACACAAAGGGTTATAGGCGAGGTTCGGGATCAATCAGATTCGAGGACTGCACCACGAAATTTTAATGACGAGGCAAACAAATCTTTTTTTTAAATTTATTAACATAAAAGAAAGCAATATTTACAACAATTTGGCATAGGTACTACTAACTAGGGATGCAACATTGATGTCGATGTTTTCAAAACATGGATGATTTTGATAAAGAATCGATGTATTTAACATTGATGTATTGCAGTCGATGTATTTGTAACATCGATGTTTATACTTGTCGATGTTTTTACGTTGCCGATGTTTTATTTTTAAATGAAAAAAATACCGTTATAAAAATTTAAATAATAACCAAGTAGCATAATTTTTATAATCAGCAAATTGAACATACTTTTATACCAAAGTGGCCAAGGGTCTGAAAAGTAGGGATGCAACGTCAATGTCGATGTTTTATAAAAAAGCATCAATGTATTGAAACCGATGTCGTATCACTAGTTGCTAAACCAGTTTTAAGAAATGAGGAAAAAAGTTTAAATACACTGAATTTTAAAAAAATCGATGGTTTGGATGCGATGTATTATCAACATGGATGTTTTAATTTTGATTATCGATGTTTTGCTGTCGATGTCGCATTCCTACTACTAACTACAAGAATAATTAGGTAGGTGCATACATAACAATGTTTATTGTTTGTTATTATTAATTATTTATCAACTTATTGGGGAAGAGAAACACAACAAACGAATTAAGTCCTTAAGCCGACTTCTTTTTTTTCCAGTTAGGGAAAAAGCTCTTTCTGATGGGACAGATGTCGCCATCCTTGACAAATACTTAGTTGCTCGGTTAATTTTCTGAATTTTTACTATGGTGCTTTTTTTATTCAAAAATAAAACAACGACAATGTTAAAATATCGATGTTAAACAAACATCGGCGCCAATAAATCGACGGTAAATACAACAACGTTTTCATAAGACATCGATGTTTTGAGAACATCGACATCGATGTCTCATCCCTACTTTTCACACCCTTTACCCTTGGCCACTTTGGTCTAAAAGTATGTTCAATTAACTAATTATTAAAATTAGGCTACTTGGCTATTTTTTAAATTTTTTAAATGTATTTGAATTTTAAAATGTAAAAACCATTTTTCATTTAAAAATAAAACATCGACAGCGTAAAAACATTGATAGGTACAAACATCGATGTCAAAAAAACATCAGCTCCAATACATCGATGTTTTTTTTTTATAAAACATATGTTATACATATGTTTTATAACATATATGTATGTTATAAAACATATGTTTATGAATATTAGTTATGAAAACATATGTTTTATAAAATATATGTATGTTATAAAACATCGATTGATTTTATAAAACATCGATGATTTTTATAAAACATTGATGATTTTTATAAAATTATCGATGATTTTTATAAAACATCGATGTTTTTTATAAAACAAACATCGTCATTTCATTTCATCATTATTTTTTACATCGGTGTCGAATCCCTAGTTTGTATCATTAGTTAAAAAGAATTATCCACTGATATTCCCTTTCTGGTAGTTAGTTGAACTTAAGCGCCAATGGGAGCAACACGATGGAATTTTGAGGACCGGTCCGGAATCAATAACGAAGGCAAAGATCCAAGGATGCACCTCGTAATTTTGAACCACAATAAGATGAATACTTGTGTTTTGTAGTTAGCGCTAAAATCTGCGAACAAATTAAAATATATTTAAACGCAATAAAACAATATAGATACACTCATTAACACTAATTAGCAACCGTTGTTAGAGCGTTGTAAATTCAAATCCAGACATAGACTGTCGTGTACAAAAGGGCTGGCGCACGTTTAATCTGTCGTAGCCTCAAATGTCCTCGAGTTGACGTGTTGTGGAAGTTGGGAGAGTGTGAATGCCAGATCAATTGGAATCTCGTCATTTCACCGAGTTTCAAAATTACGTGGTGTTGTCTTCGGATTGTTCCCTTCGGTTTCGATCCCGGACGCGATTTTCCAAACCCTCACAGATACTACAAAAGGGGGCTGGTCTAACCGTAACGGCCAATGAAACTGAAATCAACCAAATATAAAATGATGTCTTCTTTTAAAGAGCTTCTTTTTCGAGAAGCAACGATGGCCTAATGGCTAAAGTCACCTACCTTCAAATTGCCATCCGCAGCTGAGGTTGACTTCCCGGGTTCGAAACCAGCTGGTGGAAGAATTTTTAGATCCTCCAAATTATTAAAAAAAAATTCCAATTTAATTCCTTTTGATTCTACATTACTTTTCCTAATTTTTAATACCCTTTTTATATTTTTCCAAGCTTCCGTTCATTTTACATAAATAATCTAAGAACCACTCCTGAAATCACTACCAGCTGATATTTTTCCGCCCCTCTGCCGTCCCCTTTGCTTTAGTATGATAGTGTCGTATCCACCCCTGGTTTAGGACCATTCTGATGTAACAAAAAGCATACATAAAACACTAACATATAATTATTAACTTATATAATAAAAGGATACAATTTTAGGCTCCCACCTCTACCCACCCATAACCATGGATCTGAAAAGAAAAGAAGAAAACAGAAAAATTATTTAACATGTTTCATTTATTACACTGCAAACAGGATCAGACAGGATTTCAGTTGTCTTTAGCGTAGTGAAGGAGATTCCTATCCAGCGCTCACGATTATTGGCCGTTACGGTTAGCCCCGCCCTCTCTTGTAGTATCTATGACGGTTTGGAAAATCGCATCCCGGACGGTCTCCGATAGCCGGTTGTAGCGCTCCAGTGCGACCTAGATGAAATACCTACCTACCTACATAAACACTTTTTAGCTACATTTGATACAGGTAGTTTAATGAATGTCGCACTTGAGTAACGGGTTATTGGCTACCGTCCGTTATTAAGTCTAAAGGGAAAGATACAAATCAACCTTTTAGAGATGTATATACAGACAGAATGATGCTATATATAACTTAAAAAGCCATATACATGTATTGAAAATGTAACATAAACTGACGACATGTTACATTGATCAAATATGAACAGCAATTGAAACTCAATACGATAAAACGAATGGTTATTTTATTCATTCTATTTCCTTCCGCTGAGACATATATTAGGTTAGGTTTGAATATTTCAGAAACTAATCAAGTGAGTGATGTTAAACTTTCCTAGCTTGAAATCGGTATGCCTCCCAGGGACAGAAGAATCATTTCCAGGAAATACTGCCCTCTGAAAATGACACCCACATGAAACATTAATGATCATAGATGGCTAAAATAAAATATTCAGTCTCTAAGATTCAAGAATGAATATTCTGAGTGAAGCATGTAGGAGGGACATACAACCGAAAGATGAATTTTTCGACATGAGTATAACAGAAATGAAATGTGTGGTGTGACAAAAATATCACATATTCGTATCCCCCCCCCCCCTTCTTCGTTCTTATTCAATCTGTATAAAACACATTTAGTCAGATTTTTGGAATTTCGTAAAGCTTGTTTGTTTAATGGAGACTAAAGTTCTGAAAATGTTCCTTGAAAACATTCAACAAGAAGTTAGAATAACTGAAAGGTAAAATAATCTTGAAACAAACTTGACTTCCAAATGAAACTTTGTTGTGTTTCTCTAGTACGATGTTAACTAAAAATACCATTACCAAATGAAACTTTGTTGTGTTGCTCTAGTACGACGTTAACTAAAAATACCATTACCAAATGAAACTAATATGATTACTCAAACATAATCTAGACGACCAACCGGTCTGGAGGTTAAGGTGCTAGCCTCTAGATCGCAAGGTTCCAGGTCCAAATCCGGGTCAATGCATGGATGTTTGTAAGCGTATGGTGAAGAGGTGGATTGTGCACCTTAAACCTGTCGTGGCCGAAAGTCCTCACGTTGGGTTGGTATGGAAGTTTGAAGAATGGGGTGCCAGCTCAAGTGTTGCCAAATCATCTGACCGTGGTTCAAAATTACGAGGTGTTGTCCTCGGATCTTTCTCCTAAGGGATTGATCCCGGACCGTCGTCAATAGCTAGTTGTATCGCTCAGGTACGACGTCAATTAAAAGTACCTTACCTTTCCAATCAAAGACCATCACGTACGTGAGGGCTTGTGCACTTTAAATCTACCGTTGCTTGAAATATGCTAACGTTGGAGTGCTGTAGAACTTTGTAGAGTGGGACGCTAGATCATGTGTTCAGGCCTCGTCAAGCTAAAGAGGAACCTCGTCATTTGACAGCTCAAGTGGAACCTCGTCATTTGACCGTGGTTCAAAATTTCATGGTGTTGTCCACGGATCATTTCCCTTAGGGGATTGATCCCGGACCGTCGTCAATAGCCCGTTGTGTTGCTCTAGTATGACGTTAATTAAAAATTACCTACATTACCATGCAGAAACTAGAGGTAAGGTCATTTTAAATAATGACGTACCAGAGCAACGCAACGTGCTATTGACGACGGTCCGGGATCAATCCCCAAAGTGAAAGATCCCAGGACAACGTAATTTGAACCACGGTTAGATGACTGCAAAATCTAGAAAAAGCACGTGTTTCCTTAAATAGGGAGTTATTTTTCTCTAAGTGAGAACGTAAAAATTATATTACAAATCTGTTTCAGGTGTCCTTCTCGTTAGTCCCGTTGGGTTGGCGTGGAAGTTTGGAGAGTGGGGTGCCAGCTCAGGTGTTGCTTCGTCATCTGACCGTGGTTCAAAATTACGAGGCGTTGTCCTCGGTTCTTTCCCTTAAGGGACTGATCCCGGACCGTCGTCAATAGCCTGTTGTGTTGCTCTGATACAACGTTAACTAAAATTACCATTACCATTACCTTATCGTCAGATTAGATTAGGGCAGTTAATTAACGTCGCATTGACTCCGTATACCATCACATAATATTGCTTTGGAGCTAATAAGAAAATCAACAATCAACACAGCGGGCTATTGTGTTGATTGTTTCATTATTGGGTAACATTGTTGGCTATTGTGCAACAGGGATCAACACAACGGGCTATTGGCGGGCGACGTTCCGGTATCAAACCCGAAGAAAAACATTCGCAGACAACACCACGTGATTTTGAACCACGGTCAGATGACGAGGTTTCGTTTGAGACGGCACCGTAATCTCCAAACTTCTATTCACCTCCAACATGAGGACATTTGATTCCATGAGAGATTTAACGTACACCGACCCCTTTGTACACGACGGTCTTTGGTTGGATTCGAACTCGAAACCCTCCGGTTGATTATCCGGTACTCTTCCAACCGGGATACCACCTCCAAATAAACTCAAGTATGAAAAATATTCGTGAATTATTTTAGACTCGTATGAAATGCAAAAAATATTTCTCCTGGAAAATTATTAATTATTGAAAAAATTACCCTTAAAAAATTATGTTACCCCAATTAATTCGTCTGATTGTGGAAATAAATTATATCATCGCTGTCGGTCTCCATTATATATTCCTGATGGAGTAAAGAGCTTTTAAAATACACTTAGTCCTCTAATCTTATATCATTAATCAGTCTGAGAAAAGCGGGATAAAGTAGAGGTCATTAATAAGGTTTCCCTTTTGAACTGTGTGGGGAATCAGAAGATAATGCGGCGAATTGGAAATAATGAAACAGCTGCAATGGAGCAAAAGTAAAAATACATGTGATATTTTCATGGGAAAATTTAATATACTCTACTCTACCATTATGGAACGGACAGCAAGATGTGATGGTATAAGGGAAAGATACATGCTTTAATAGGGGGATGGTCCTTCACCTGTTGCAATTACCCCAGCAGCTCTTCTGGGAGAACTTTCAACAAGGTTTGGATTCACAGCTATGGGTATTTATGTCCATTCCTGCTGTAAGAATGTCGCCAACTCTACTGTTGGTTTCGGACGTGGTTCCCTGGTCCGTAAGCGTCGCTCTAACTTGTCCCACCAATGTTCTATGGGGTTTAGGTTGGGTCTATGAACAGGTCAGAGAATACGTTTTACATCTATACCTTGATAGCACTGCTTGACAGAGGCTGTAACATGACATGGAGCACATTAGCCCATTCCATAAAATTGCAACAGCGTAGGAAGAACCTGATTGTCCAAAATGTTCATGCAGGCGTCGGAGCTCAATTAACAAGGCACAACATGTAAAGGTCCCAGGTCATACCACCCTCGCATATCCTGAACTGCATTGCAGGCATACACCACCCTACAATAATGTATCGGACATCAAGATGTGATGGTATAAGGGAAATAATACACGCTTTAATAAGGGGATAGTCCCCCGCGCGCTGCAATTACACTAGCAACCCTTATGGACATACTTTCAACAAGGTTTTAACACACAGCTATGGATATTTGTGTCTATTCCTGCTGCAAGAATGTCGCCAGCTCAGCTGTAGATTTCGGACGTGGTTCCCTGGTCCTTAAGCGTCGCTCTTACTCGTCCCACAAATGTTTTATTGGGTTTAGGTCGGGACTCTGAGCAGGCCAGTTAAGACGTTTTACATCCAGATCTCGATACCACTGTTTGACAGAGGCTGCAATATTACACGGAGCGTTGTTGTCTTGGAAGAAACATTCGTCCATTCCATCAAATTGTCAGTGCGTAGGAAGAACCTGATTGTCCAAAATCTTCATGTATACGTCGGCGTTCAATTTACTATGAACAACGTGCAAAGATTACAAGGCTATACGACGAAAACACCCCCAAACAAGTAGTCGGATTTTATGCAAATCCGCTGGCGTCCGGTTCATTATTGTACGGTAGTGTATATTCTTAAATATAAATTAACCGATAATAATAGAATGCCCGTACTGAAGTTATTCTGGTTCCACGATATCGGATTAGCAATATAAGGGTTTTGAGTTTGGAACTCGATGCAATCCGAGACCGAGGAGAAGCTGCTGCATGCTAAATCGATCGTGGTGTCAAAGGTTTTCTCTTTGCCTTAGTGTGAATTGATTGATTCGTATTTGAATTGACGTTTGACTAATGCCTAATGGGAAATCAGAGTAAAACCATAATCTGCAGCAACGGTTAGATATTGAGATCAACACCTGCGCAAGCACCTTACTCCATATAGTATGTATCAAAATAGCTTACAATGGTAACCTTTTTAATGTTTCTAGAATAGTGTGATCATAAACAGCAGTAACGCAACACTTGTTTCGTCTGCTGGGCGGACTATAACACTCATCATCTGATTGGTTCACGGGACGGGAGAGGACGCCCATTCACTATTTCATCATTTGATTGGTCCAGTGATTGATAGTCTGATAATACTAGACTGGCAATTTCGCCACTTTTGTCGTCACTCTATAAAACTACGGATTCGCACACACACACAAGATGTCACAAGATGTTACATCGAAAAACGAGGGGATCACATACCAAATCGGACAGCCATGCCAATGTTTCACTGAACAGTCACGTGACTACTAGTGGACATCTTGGTCGCACTCTTTGAAGCTACTCTCAATAGCAATGCTCAGTTTACTTATATTCCAAGTCTATTTCCACTCTCTCTCTATCCAATCAAATTAATTACCAACCAATCCCCACTACGCCAACGACACTTGTGACCACAATAGATTAACAGGCATCAGCCCCAACCTACACGATGTGATATAGATAGAAACTCCGTTGTGCTAGACCTTTAGGAAGGGTCACTTGCAGGGCACGTGCCCACTCCATTGTGTCATCGGAATGCCGAATAGATTCGGATTTTTTATTGCTTGGCGCCAGTTGCCGTCCTTCCACCACGCGCTTTACAACGACTTGAGAAGAACAGGTGGTGTTCGTCCAGATGATCTCTGATTGGTTTTTGACGCCCTTGGGTTATTTTTAGACTGCGAAGAGACATTGGAGACGACGGTTAGAGATTGTTGGATGGACCGAGCCAGAAGCAGTGGTTCACCAGTGGCAGGTTGGTTCATATATATATGTATATATATATATATATATATATATATATATATATATATATATATATATATATATATATATATATATATATACTTTTATGTATTGTTGTAACGATGTTTATGTGATGATGTAAATACTGAAATACTGTATATATTTCTTAATGTTCTTGGAATGACTGCTAATCCTAAACATTATCATCTGGACTTCCACAGAACCAGAAAACTTCAATACGTGCACTATTATTATGGATTAATTTTATATTTATAAATTTTCATTACCCAACAATAATGGACCGGACAGCAAGTTGTGATAGTATAATGGAAAGAATATATGCTTTCATAGAACGATGGTCCTCCCCCCCCCCCCCACGTGCAGCAACCCTTCTGGGCATACTTTTAACAAGGTTATGATACACAGCTATGGATATTTGTGTCCATTCATGCTGCAAGAATGTCGCCAAATCAGCTATAGATTTTGGACGTGGTTCCTTGGTCCGTAAGCGTCGCTCTAACGCGTCCCACAAATGTTCTATGGGGTTTAGGTTGGGACTCTGAGCAGGCCAGGGAAGACGTTTTACACCCATATCTTGATACCATTGCATGACAGAGACTGCAGTATGACATAGAGAGTCGTCGTCTTGGAAGTAACATCCGTCCATTCCATAAAATTGGCAGAGCCTAGGAAGAACCTGATTGTTCAAAATGTTCACGTAGGTGTCGGCGTTCAATTTATCATGAACAACATGCAAATGTCAAAACCCATACCACAAAAAACACCCAAAACGAGAAGTCGAATGCTATGCGAATCCGGTGGTATTTGGTCCATTATTGTAATGTATAAGTATATTAAATTTCCCAAAAAAATTTACATTTACTTTTAGTTTTGTTATCTTTATTAAGATTTCCAACTCCTCAAATTACCATATGATTCTCCACATTTCGGAAGGGGGACCTACAGAAATAATGACCTCTATTGTATCCAGTGTTCACAGACTGATTGATCATATTAGATTAGATGAAAAAATGTGTTTTAATAGTTATTTTCTCCATCAAAAAAATATTATGGCGACCGACATAGTAAATACCATTAGCTCTCATGGTCCGATGAATTAATTGGGAAAACATAATTTTTAAGAGCTATTTTCTCAATAATTAATACTTTTTCTTAGAAAAACATTTTATTGTTCATCTCATTCTAATATAAGTACAATGGTATATATACACTACCCTACAATAATGGAACGGACGCCAGCGGATTTTCTTAAAATCCGGCTGTTTGTTTGGGAGTGTTTTTCGTGGCGTGGCATGGGACCTTTACATGGTGTTCCTCATCAATTGAACGCCGACGCCTACATGAGCATTTTGGACAATCAGGTTCTTCCTACGCTCTGGCAATTTTATGGAATGGACGAAAGTTAATTCCAGGACTACAACGCTCCACGCCATGCTGCAGCCTCTGTCAAGCAGTGGTATCAAGATATGGATGTAAAACGTCCTCCCTGGCCTGCTCAGCGTCCCGACCTAAACCCCATAGAACATTTGTAGGACGCGTTAGGGAACGACGTCCGAAATCTACATCTGAACTGGCGACATTTTTGCAGCAGGAATGGACACAAATACCCATAGCTGTGTTTCAAAACCTTGTTGAAAGTATGTCCAGAAGTGTTGGTAGTGTCATTGCAGCATCTGAGGACCATCCCATATTAAAGCATGTATTTTTCCCTTATACCATCACATCTTGCTGTCCGGTCCATTGTTGTAATGTGGTGTGTGTACAAATATTTGTCACTCCAGAGTTTATTTGGGGCCGCAGTAGCCTGGTTGAAAGTGTAACGGATAAATTATAGGAAGGTATCGAGTTCGAAACAGTCCAACCAAAGACCGTCGTGTACATGGGGACTGGTGCACGTTAAGCCTATCATGGCTTGAAATCTCCTAACGTTTGACTGTGGTCTGGAACTTTGGAGAGTTAGGATGACAGCTCAGGTTTTGACCTACTCATCTCACTATGGTTCAAAATTACGTGGTGTTGTCCTTGGATCTTTCACTTCGTTATTGATAACGGACCGAACTCGCTAGCCCGTCGAGTTTCAAACAAGGCTATGTTAATTAACTACTTACCTATAAATGAACACAACACAATTTTTGGTAAATTAATACGCCGTGGAAACTAAGTTGTGGTAGTTAAGGACTTTCAATAAAACCGAACTATAACAAATTACCAAAGTTTTTAATTGCTTCCATTCCTAGATTCCTCCCCTCCATTGTAAATAGAATAAGTATATTAACCTTTCCACAAATATAGAGTATTTTAGTACGAACCGTGTTTCTAACTGCACTCATTAAAGAATTTCGTTTCAGGGTCGATACGACTGATAGTACTCGCATTTTAAGAATTCGCGAATACTTTCGTGGAGATGTTCGCTTTAAAAATCTCTTAACGAAATTAAAATTAAGGACCTCTGTTCGAAAAATGTCCTCTCAACTCTAACAGATTACTTCACTATGTACCTATACAGGGTATTTTAAAGCCCCCTGCACGAACTTTAAGGGATGTAGTGAAAATAAATTTAACCGCATTAATAAAGGGATATATTTTTCAGTAGGTAGGTAGTTAATTAAAATCACACAGGAGTAACTGAACGGGTTACTGTCGACAGTCCGGAATCTCTTTCGAAGGGAAATACAACATCTCGTCATTTTGAGACACTGTCATGTGACTGGATCAACCCCTGAGTTAGCTTTTCCAATCTTCAAATTTTGACACCACGTTAACGTGGGGACATTTGCGACAGATTCAACGTGTGCCAGCCCCCGCATACTTGAAGATATTTGGTTGGACCTCGTTTCGAACTCGAAACCCTTTGGTTTCCACAACGTTACTCTTTCGACTGAACTACAGCGAATTAAAGACCGAAGAAAAAGCGACTTGATTGAGGGTGTCTGAAGCTATGGTGAACGAGGTGAAAGAGATTAAAACACGAAAGCTGTTGTAATATGAATTTTATCCCAGCTGTAGTGATTAAATGACTAGCTTATGAAAAGATAATTATATTTTTGTGGTTTAGTAACATATACATGTGGGATATGGTTTTACGAACGAGTAGAACACCTGCCACTTCCTGTGTGTGAAAAAGCACAACGACAACCCTCCGATGACAGAAGATGTTCTTGGAGATTCCGCAGAGACAGTTTCACAAAATGACTCGAGACGAGTTTGGCGGAATGCCATGCCTGATGAATACTCGAAGTAAAGATAACTTATTTCTAGTGTTTAACAAACGATGTTTAACTTGTACATAAGCTCCCTCCATCGATTGTAAATAAACATGTTTAATTGTTAATATTTTGACTACAGCTATAGATATCACTGGCGTTATTCTTTCGTGGCTTGATTCTGATAACTTTCAAGTTACAATTGCTGTACTGGCCGTAGTCTAACTTCTTTCGTGGCTTGATTCTGATAACTTGCAAGGTACAACTGATGTTTAATCCCTAGTCTAAACTCTTTCGTGGCTTGATTCTGATAATTTTCAAGGTACAACTGCTGTACTGGCCATAGTCTATTCTCAATCACGATTTGATTCTTATAACTTTCAAGGTGCAACTGCTGTACTGGCCGTAGTCTAAATTCTTTCGTGGCTTGATTTTTATAACTTTCAAGTTGCAACTGCTGTACTGGCCATAGTCTAAATTTCTTGTTGGCGCGATCAAAGTGTGTACAACTGCTGTACCAGCTGTAGTCTAAAGGTTGATGATGTCACTCCCCTCCCTTTTACAACAAATAAGAGTTTAAGTATTCTACGAGAATAGTTCAAAAATTATCCTCATTTTCGCAAAAACACATCTATAGGTTTGTCTGACAGCCCTCTGATCATGCATACTTCGAGTTCATACTACAGTGATCACGTTACTAAAGAGTGACCTGGATAGCTTCGTTGATTTGATTTAGTGCAAACACGGACACTCTGCTAGTAGTGGACTCCAGAAAGAGCAGTGATCCCATTTCTCGAGTAGGAAGGTGTGCAGGAGCAGAAATGCATCGGAGGATTACAACACAATTGAGGGACATTACTCTAACATGTAGTAGTGTGTATGAGTGGATCGATGAGCATAAAAGAGGCAGGACAAGCATGATGCACGAATGGGGAGCAGGACCACATGCCCCATCGACGAAAAGATTCAGCAAGCTTGAGAAATGGTACTGGCAAACCGGTGAGGTACTATCGACACTGTAGCAAGTTCTTTGTAGATTGGACGGGCAAAGTCGTAACGGGAGCGGTGCATAAATTATTGGGTAACCAATCGAAAACCTTCTTCTTGGAAAGAATACGCAAGCTTGTGGACCGCTGGACCAAGTGCATCGAAAAGGAAGGAAACTATGTATAAAAATTATCAACGTGTTCAATCCCTACATTTGTGTAAATAGATTTAAAAATAAAGTGCGGTTAATTTTTTACTTCCTTTGTACATACATATTCTAGTGGTGAAAGAAATATAATTTTAATTGGCTTTATATATGGCACAAGGGTTCTCAAACTTTTATTCTACATATATCGCCTTGAAATGTTAACATAACTGGCGTACCTTTTCTATAGATAGATAAATGAATAGAGAAAAAAAAATAATAAAGCTACTGGAACAAAAAAAAATATATAGATATATAGTTAAATTTGTTTTCTAAATTAGTATATCGATAAACCAAAAACGACAGCTAGTTTGATAAATTTGAAAAGTTACAAACATTTTACTTTTAAGCTTTTACGGTGGGTACCCCTGAAATTCTATCACCTATTCCTAAAAAGTACATGCATCTCATGTTGAGAGAGAGCGATCCTGTTGCACTGCACTATTAATCAGTTCACAAAAAAATAAAGAACAAATCCGTACACTTAAAACTAGTTTTATGAATGCATAGGCGCGATGCTTGGAACAAAACATCAGTTGGCCTTCAGAAACAAAGCTGCGACATTCTACGTCATCAGCATTGTCCTGATAGGAGGCAAGGGACTGATGACGTATTGATAACTTACATCAATCATATTCACGTAAGAAGATAGGGGACCCAAACAGGGGGGTGGTTGAAGGTCATTTCCTTTCGTGATTGGATTACCAGTGCCCAGATCCTTTCCTTAATATATGATTTTATCGGTCTCTGAGTTAGGGGACTGTTTGTTATTTGTGTTGATAGTGATCATGGATACTTGTAGATAAATATGTTATAATTTAGGCTTGGAATTTAAAATATCAGAGCACGTATAAACCTTGCTACCTCTTTTGTTAATTTAACCCTTTAATTGGTTTCGACGAGATATCTCGTCCATTAAGATTTGATCAATTTTGCTAGTTGCGAAATATCTCGTCATCAAAATCTTCCAAATTTTTTTATCGCGTTGGTGAGGTGCGGAAGTTT
Source organism: Metellina segmentata (assembly GCA_947359465.1). Classification (NCBI taxonomy): domain Eukaryota; kingdom Metazoa; phylum Arthropoda; class Arachnida; order Araneae; family Tetragnathidae; genus Metellina; species Metellina segmentata. The sequence goes on from OX375882.1 coordinate 97,253,500, forward strand.
GGAGAGTGGGATGCCATATTAGGCGTTGTCTCGTCATCCAACCGTGGTTCAAAGTTACGCGGGGTTGTCCTTGGATCTTTCTGTTTGGGATTGATCCCGGACCGTCGCCAATATCCCGCCTTGCTGCTCCCAGTGAGAGAGTCTTTGATTAAATAACTACCTCACCTACCAATTTGTTAATGATCACGAGATCTAGATCTGCTCAATTTTATTCTAATGACTAGAGTCGATGAGATCTCTATGGACGAGATATCTCGTCCATCAAGGATCTGGTTACACTTGCTAAGGACGAAATACCTCGTCGAGACAACCACGAGGATGGTTACAGGTTAAATATGTAGCTGCTAACCTAGTATACTCTTTAGATAACTGAATAATGTAAGATATATCTGTGTTCAGCGTTAACCTATTCGTCTCAATTTTTAACTTGAAAGAATGTAATATGTACGCGCTCACGTTAACTTAATTACCGCTTGTTAGCTTAAGGGTTTCAGTGCTCAAGTTTAATATAGTTACCACCTCTGTTAAATGAAAAGAGTTTAATACGTCAGTGCTCATCTTTAGCCTATTTATATCTTTTGTTCACTAAAGTGTGTATTACGTCAGTGCTCAAAATTCCACAAGTTACCTCTTTTGTTCCATTTAACACTTTAATCCTATATCATTCATGGCATGGTGTGGAAGTTTGGAGAGTGGGGTGCCATCTCAGGTGTTGTCACGTTGTGTTGTCATCGGATCTTTCCTTGGAAGATTGATTCTGGACCGTCGTCAATAGCCCGTTAAGTTGATCCAGTACGACGTCAATTGAAATACCTACTTATATCAGTACCAAGAGCGTTAGCTTTTGTAAAAATGTTTTGAAATGCCAGTGCTCAGCGTTAGCCTAGCTGTAAGAGTATCGGGTTGACAACCGAAGGATTGCGAGTCTGAATATAGATTCAATCAAACACTGCCTCGTGCGCGGGGGCTGGTGCACGTTAAATCTATCATGGCCTTAAATGCCCTTAGGTTGGCGTGTTGTGGAAGTTCGGAGAGAGGGGTGCCAGCTCAGGTTCTCACCTCGCTATCTGACCATTGTTCAAAATTACGAAGTCTACTTAGCTCTTTCCCTTCGGGATTGATACAGGACTGTCGACAATAGTTCGCTATGTTGCACCAGTGCGACCGTTTCTTACCTACATACATTCTCAGCGATAACCGGCTCGCCGGTTTATAATCGTTGGGTCGTTTCATGAAACTGATCATCTGTTTGCAATAAAAATATATATTGATTCCAATAGCAACTGTGGAATTAAAAAATTCTTCAGTTATGATCCTCTTTTGAAAAAATGCCCCTTCTAATTTTAGGTTTCAAAAAAATTTCTAAAGTGAATTTTCAATGCATCCCATCACGTGTTGGTAGACCGGGCGATGAGTAAGATTATAAACCAAAGCTAGAGCAAATGAACAATCTGGTACAAGAAAAAGCACCGTCCAACTCTCAGCGGACGACCACCTGTCAGTACTTAAAAAGCAATTGCGCAGATCATCTCCAGTACCTTTTCGTCACTGATACCTCAGTCAAACACCAGGAGAGCTTCTTGCCAAAAACGTGCCCCAGAAAACCATCTCCGTATTAGGGAGCGACATCGACAGCAAAACATCGATGCTCAAAATTAAAAAATCGTTCCAAAAAAATCCATGTTTTTAAAATTCAGTGTATTTAAACTCTTCCCCCCATTTTTTTAAACTGGTTTAGCACCTAGTGATGCTACATCGACAGAAAAACATCGATGTTGATAATTCATCGCCCCAAAACTTTCGATGTTTTTAAAATGCAGTGCATTTAAAAGTTTTACCCCATTTCTTATAACTAGTTCAGCAACTAGTGATGTGACATCAGCTCCAATACATCGATGTTTTTTTATAAAACATCAATGTTTTGAAAACATCGACATCGATGTCGTATCCCATTTTTTCAGACCCTTCACTTTTGGTCACTTTGGTCTAAAAGTATGTTCAATTTGCTGATTATGAAAATTGTGCTACTTGGTTATTTTTTAAATTTTTATAACGGTACTTTTTTCATTTAAAAATAAAACATCGACAAGTATAAACATCGATGTTACAAAAACATCGATCCCAATACATCGATGTTAAATACATCGATGTTTTTTAAAAAACATCGATGTTTTGAAAATATCGATATCGATGTCGCATCCCTACTCCGTATTGACCGGCCATTTTAAAAAGGTGATATTCTTTGATGAACCGAAATCCTCTCCTACCTGCACATAGTGCAGCTTATCACCAGTCTCTCCCTCACATTTCCTGAACTGCATTGGAGGCATACATCACCCTACAATAATGAATCGGACATCAAGATGTGATGGTATAAGGGAAATAATACATGCTTTAATAAGGGGATAGTCCCCCACGCGCTGCAATTACACTAGCAACCCTTATGGACATACTTTCAACAAGGTTTGGATACACATATATGGATATTTGTGTCTATTCCTGCTGCAAGAATGTCGCCAGCTCAGCTGCAGATTTCGGACGTGGTTCCCTGGTCCTTAAGCGTCGCTCTAACTCGTCCCACAAATGCTCTATGGGGTTTAGGTCGGGATTATGAGCAGGCCAGGGAGGACGTTTTACATCCATATCTTGATACCACTGCTTGACAGTGGCTGCAACATGACATGGAGCTTTGTCGTCCTGGAAGTAGCATTCGTCCATTCCATACAATTGCCAGAGCGTCGTAAGAGCCTGATTGTCCAAAATGGTCATGTAGGCGTCGACGTTCAATTGACCAGGAACACCATGCAAAAGTCCCAGGCCATACCACGAAAAATACCCCCAAACAAGCAGTCGTAGTTTAAGCAAATCCGCTGGCGTCTGGTACATTATTGTAGGGTAGTGTACGTGAAGACATCTTTAAGGTCCCGTCTGCCACTGTCCACGAAACTTTTTTGTGCAGACTCAATGACTTGGTGTATTTAAATAGCCTAATGATCATTCATAAATTTCAAATTTTATTTTGAAGTGCCAACCTTATTTCATACAGATCATTAGAAAACACATCGTTCTAAAAATAACTGCGCTCCACTACTCAATATATGTTTTCCAGTGTACCATACTGTTTCGTAAACATTGAAACATGATGACTTGCTTTGTTCGAGGGATGCTTTAATCGTTCCCTTTCGTGCATCTTTTTTCATCAAACACAAGGGAAAGCAACATTGGAATTAATAAACTATGTATTTTCTCGAGTAAAATATTGGTGAGTGATGTTCAGCGGAACATAAATATAAACATCTCGGGTTTAAATTAGCACAATTTATTTACAAGTAAAACACCCTGAGAGCTGCCAAATTAAAATGTACCCCAGAAAACTTTCTCCGTGTTAACCAAGCTCCAATCTGGCCACTTGAAACAGATTATATTATTTGATGGTCCAAAATCCTCTCCCACCTGTACAAAGTACAACTCATTATCAGCATCTCCCTCACATATTCTGAATTGCATAGGAAGCATACATAAAGACATTCCTAAGGACTCGTCTACCATAGCACAAAAAACTCTTTTCGCGCAGACTTAATGACAGTTTAATTTTTAACAATTGGCAGGTAGATATATAATTAACATCGCACTTTAACAACGCAATGTGCTATTGTCCACGATCAACCCCCGAAGTGAAATATCCCGAGGACAACACTTCTCCCCCTTTGTTCAGGACGTTCTTTTGTTGAATTCGAACCCTCCGGTTGCTAATCTATTACCCTTCTAATCCTGAAAATCGCTGGGTTGTTTCGTGGAGCTGATCCCCCCCTAAGCAACAACAATTTAGGATTTTTGTCAACTGAAGCACTCCCTAGAAAGCCCCCTCTGAAAATAAAATGCTATTATAACCGCCTCTATTTCACGTACCCACTGATGAGTTCCCCATAGAGATTTGACGGGCGTTTTTACGTTCAAGTCGTTTTTTATCCCTATAATGTCCTTCCATAAACCTAATTTTTCACCGCTGTCGATTTCCCTCTCTTCGAAATGTCGAGAGATTATCGACCAGCGCATCCGAATCCAGCGAAATCATAATTTTTCCGATATTAATTCAAAACACTTGCCGAGGGGGGTTGGTGTGCAATCAGGATTCGCATTCATATCGACGCCAATGCCGGGAAATACCCCGTCAGTTTTAAAAATCGCGAAACCGCCTCTGCATCGTGAATGAAGGAAGGCAATTATTTGTGTAAATTCTCGCAGTGGAAGTGCTTGATTTGTTGTTGGAATTCCACATGTCGTTTAGGATCTCTCGAACACTCATTAGGTTGGTATTTACGCATGCAAATTGCCTGCTTCTCGTTGGGAGTTATGATGGGGTCGAAAGTAAAATTGGAATTCGTTGCTTTTCTTACAGTGTACGCTTGAAATTTTCAGTTGAAACAATGAATATTTTGCGAAAAAATAATCTTGTGTTTTCATTTGATTCCCCGGCGTTTATCTTGCCGTTTTTGTCTAAACGCAAACTAATTAATATTTTCCGTTAATAAAAGGTTTAGAAACTAGAGAAAATAAATTATATATATGCAACTGTTTTCATGTCAAATGTTTACTACTATACACTACCCTACAATAATCGACCGGACAGTGAGATGTGATGGTATAAGGATACATGCTTTAACAAGGGGAATGGTTCCCAGCGTGATGCAATTACACTAGCAACCTCCTTTCAACAAGGTTTTGATACACAGCTATGGGTATTTGTACCCAATCCTGCTGCACTAATGTCGGCATCTCAGCTGTAGATTTCAGATGTACTTCACTTGTCCGTAAGCGTAGCTCTAACTCCTCCCACAAACGTTCCATGGGGTTTAGGTCGGGACTCTGAGCAGGCGAGGGAAGACATTTTACATCCATAGCTTGATACCACTGCTTGACAGCGGCTGCAACATGACGGAGCTTTGTCGACCTGGAAATAAAATTCGTCCGTTCCATCAAAATGCCAGAGCGTAAGAAGAACCTGATTGTTCAAAATGTTCATGTAGGCGTCGGTGTTCAATTGACCAGGTAGAACATGGAAAGGTCCCAGGCCCTACCACAAAAAACACCCCCAAACAAGTAGTTGGATTTTATACAAATCCGCTGACGTTCGGTCCATTATCGTACGTTAGTGTATATCGTTATAAACAAAATTTACCAGATCTTGATGGAAGATATATTTTGTCTCTTACAAAGCTCACCATATCTTGATGGAAGAGTTATCTCGTCACTGACAAAATTGAACAGATCTTGATGGAAGAGATATTTTGTCTCTTACAAAGCTCACCATATCTTGATGGAAGAGTTATCTCGTCACTGACAAAATTGAACAGATCTTGATGGAAGAGATATTTTGTCTCTTACAAAGCTCACCATATCTTGATGGAAGAGTTATCTCGTCACTGACAAAATTGAACAGATCTTGATGGAAGAGATATTTTGTCTCTTACAAAGCTCACCATATCTTGATGGAAGAGTTATCTCGTCACTGACAAAATTGAACAGATCTTGATGGAAGAGATATTTTGTCTCTTACAAAGCTCACCATATCTTGATGGAAGAGTTATCTCGTCACTGACAAAATTGAACAGATCTTGATGGAAGAGATATTTTGTCTCTTACAAAGCTCACCATATCTTGATGGAAGAGTTATCTCGTCACTGACAAAATTGAACAGATCTTGATGGAAGAGATATTTTGTCTCTTACAAAGCTCACCATATCTTGTTGGAAGAGTTATCTCGTCACTGACAAAATTGAACAGATCTTGATGGAAGAGATATTTTGTCTCTTACAAAGCTCACCATATCTTGATGGAAGAGTTATCTCGTCACTGACAAAATTGAACAGATCTTGATGGAAGAGATATTTTGTCTCTTACAAAGCTCACCATATCTTGATGGAAGAGTTATCTCGTCACTGACAAAATTGAACAGATCTTGATGGAAGAGATATTTTGTCTCTTACAAAGCTCACCATATCTTGATGGAAGAGTTATCTCGTCACTGACAAAATTGAACAGATCTTGATGGAAGAGATATTTTGTCTCTTACAAAGCTCACCATATCTTGATGGAAGAGTTATCTCGTCACTGACAAAATTGAACAGATCTTGATGGAAGAGATATTTTGTCTCTTACAAAGCTCACCATATCTTGATGGAAGAGTTATCTCGTCACTGACAAAATTGAACAGATCTTGATGGAAGAGATATTTTGTCTCTTACAAAGCTCACCATATCTTGATGGAAGAGTTATCTCGTCACTGACAAAATTGAACAGATCTTGATGGAAGAGATATTTTGTCTCTTACAAAGCTCACCATATCTTGATGGAAGAGTTATCTCGTCACTGACAAAATTGAACAGATCTTGATGGAAGAGATATTTTGTCTCTTACAAAGCTCACCATATCTTGATGGAAGAGTTATCTCGTCACTGACAAAATTGAACAGATCTTGATGGAAGAGATATTTTGTCTCTTACAAAGCTCACCATATCTTGATGGAAGAGTTATCTCGTCACTGACAAAATTGAACAGATCTTGATGGAAGAGATATTTTGTCTCTTACAAAGCTCACCATATCTTGTTGGAAGAGTTATCTCGTCACTGACAAAATTGAACAGATCTTGATGGAAGAGATATTTTGTCTCTTACAAAGCTCACCATATCTTGATGGAAGAGTTATCTCGTCACTGACAAAATTGAACAGATCTTGATGGAAGAGATATTTTGTCTCTTACAAAGCTCACCATATCTTGATGGAAGAGTTATCTCGTCACTGACAAAATTGAACAGATCTTGATGGAAGAGATATTTTGTCTCTTACAAAGCTCACCATATCTTGATGGAAGAGTTATCTCGTCACTGACAAAATTGAACAGATCTTGATGGAAGAGATATTTTGTCTCTTACAAAGCTCACCATATCTTGATGGAAGAGTTATCTCGTCACTGACAAAATTGAACAGATCTTGATGGAAGAGATATTTTGTCTCTTACAAAGCTCACCATATCTTGATGGAAGAGTTATCTCGTCACTGACAAAATTGAACAGATCTTGATGGAAGAGATATTTTGTCTCTTACAAAGCTCACCATATCTTGATGGAAGAGTTATCTCGTCACTGACAAAATTGAACAGATCTTGATGGAAGAGATATTTTGTCTCTTACAAAGCTCACCATATATTGATGGAAGAGTTATCTCGTCACTGACAAAATTGAACAGACCTTGATGGAAGAGATATTTTGTCTCTTACAAAGCTCACCATATCTTGATGGAAGAGTTATCTCGTCACTGACAAAATTGACCAGATCTTGATGGAATAGGTATCTCGTCGAAACCACTTGGAGGGTTAATTTTATTAACTAGGCATACACATGAAATTACAACGAATGAACTATCTTAAAAGTCTACGAAAGGGTCTCTGGTCGTTTTTCTAGAACACCCGTCATCTTTCAGAACCAAAATGAACATAATTGAAACAATACAATGACGAACACTATGCTGAAGTCGAAGCGTATTTTCTTTGTCATAAGTAGGAAAAAATCAAACTACTTTTCAAAGCAGGATTTTCGAAGTATTATTAAATAATTAATTCATAATTAAAATTATTTGAATTGAATTGATTTGAAACTTCTTTCCAAAACAATATTTTCAAATTATTACTAATTTATTATCAAAATGTTAGATGCACATGAACTGAAATGCGCATACATTTTAAGTGCAATTTACTACTCATCACTTTCCGTTGTCTTCAATCTATGTATGTAAAATGTTAGTTTATTCCTTACAGCTGAATTTGTAATTCAGTACTCATTCAAAACTGCATAATTTTAACTTGAACTGGGGTCGTCCTAAAAAGGAATTTTCGAATGATTAAAAAAAAATTATATGCCAGTAATATTTCCAAAAATTTTACGACCACTTATATTTGAAAGTCATATAATGAGTCACGAAATGTCAATGCTCAGTTGCGAAGTCGTTAATGCCGCACTAATGAGATACTGTGATGAAAGGACAAATTGTCTGATTTTAGAGATTCAGCAGAAGCTTCAAACAAGTCATACGCGTAATCTGAGTCAATAATGGAATAGTTTATTTATAGAGATGAATAGGTTAATAGAGATTATGTACTGAATTAGCTAGAATGTATGCAAATACAAATATATTTCAGTTCGATAGCAAAAAAGCATGTTTTATTTTCTAAACTTTAATATTATTGAAGTACAGTTATAGTTGGTCGTGAACATCGCAGTGGCCGTTCTTGAATAGCAAATGAGCACGATGCGGAGAAAGCGATGGTGTTGTCTGTAGTAAACCCCACATTCATTACAGTTTTGAGAAACGACCACGATGCGCAGAAAGCGATGATGTTGTCTCTAGTAAACCCCACATTCATTACAGTTTTGAGAAACGACCACGATGCGCAGAAGCGATTGCGTTGTGTGTAGAAAAATCCACATCCATTACAGTTTAAAGAAACGACCAAGATGCGCAGAAAGCGATGGTGTTGTCTGTAGTAAATCTCAAATTCAATACAGTTTTGAGAAACGACTACGATGCGGAGAAAGCGATGGTGTTGTCTGTAGTAAACCCCACATTCATTACAGTTTTGAGAAACGACCACGATGCGCAGAAAACGATGATGTTGTCTCTATTAAACCCCACATTCATTACAGTTTTGAGAAACGACCGAGATGCGCAGAAGCGATTGCGTTGTGTGTAGAAAAATCCACATCCATTACAGTTTAAAGAAACGACCAAGATGCGCAGAAAGCGATGGTGTTATCTGTAGTAAATCTCACATTCAATACAGTTTTGAGAAACGACCACGATGCGGAGAAAGCGATGGTGTTGTCTGTAGTAAACCCCACATTCATTACAGTTTTGAGAAACGACCACGATGCGCAGAAAGCGATGATGTTGTCTCTATTAAACCCCACATTCATTACAGTTTTGAAAAACGACCACGATGCGCAGAAGCGATTGCGTCGTGTGTAGAAAAATCCACATCCATTACAGTTTAAAGAAACGACCAAGATGCGCAGAAAGCGATGATGTTGTCTCTAGTAAACCCCACATTCATTACAGTTTTGAGAAACGACCACGATGCGCAGAAAGCGATGATGTTGTCTCTAGTAAACCCCACATTCATTACAGTTTTGAGAAACGACCACGATGCGCAGAAGCGATTGCGTTGTGTGTAGAAAAATCCACATCCATTACAGTTTAAAGAAACGACCAAGATGCGCAGAAAGCGATGGTGTTGTCTGTAGTAAATCTCACATTCAATACAGTTTTAAGAAACGACCACGATGCGGAGAAAGCGATGGTGTTGTCTGTAGTAAACCCCACATTCATTACAGTTTTGAGAAACGACCACGATGTGCAGAAAACGATGATGTTGTCTCTATTAAACCCCACATTCATTACAGTTTTGAGAAACGACCGCGATGCGCAGAAGCGATTGCGTTGTGTGTAGAAAAATCCACATCCATTACAGTTTAAAGAAACGACCAAGATGCGCAGAAAGCGATGATGTTGTCTCTATTAAACCCCACATTCATTACAGTTTTGAGAAACGACCAAGATGCGCAGAAAGCGATGATGTTGTCTCTAGTAAACCCCACATTCATTACAATTTTGAGAAACGACCACGATGCGCAGAAGCGATTGCGTTGTGTGTAGAAAAATTCACATCCATTACAGTTTAAAGAAACGACCAAGATGCGCAGAAAGCCATGATGTTGTCTCTATTAAACCCCACATTCATTACAGTTTTGAGAAACGACCGCGATGCGCAGAAAGCGATGATGTTGTCTCTATTAAACCCCACATTCATTACAGTTTTGAGAAACGACCACGATGCGCAGAAGCGATTGCGTTGTGTGTAGAAAAATCCACATTCATTACAGTTTAAAGAAACGACCAAGATGCGCAGAAAGCGATGATGTTGTCTCTATTAAACCCCACATTCATTACAGTTTTGAGAAACGACCGCGATGCGCAGAAAGCGATGATGTTGTCTCTATTAAACCCCACATTCTTTACAGTTTTGAGAAACGACCACGATGCGCAGAAGCGATTGCGTTGTGTGTAGAAAAATCCACATCCATTACAGTTTAAAGAAACGACCAAGATGCGCAGAAAGCGATGATGTTGTCTCTAGTAAACCCCACATTCATTACAGTTTTGAGAAACGACCGCGATGCGCAGAAAGCGATGATGTTGTCTCTATTAAACCCCACATTCTTTACAGTTTTGAGAAACGACCACGATGCGCAGAAGCGATTGCGTTGTGTGTAGAAAAATCCACATCCATTACAGTTTAAAGAAACGACCAAGATGCGCAGAAAGCGATGATGTTGTCTCTAGTAAACCCCACATTCATTACAGTTTTGAGAAACGACCACGATGCGCAGAAGCGATTGCGTTGTGTGTAGAAAAATCCACATCCATTACAGTTTAAAGAAACGACCAAGATGCGCAGAAAGCGATGATGTTGTTTTTAGATTGTTTATTTTATTATTAGTGTTTACTGTGTATGTATAATATAGTATGTATTATTACTTTGGCTTAACATCAAAACGATAAGTTTTTGTTTTTGAATACCCTCGTAACATTACAAATTAGATAGGAGGGATAAATAATCTAAAAATTCAAATCATATCGATAACAAATTAACAATAATACCATCTTCCATGTATATGAAAATAAGACGTTTATAAACTTAGTATGTAATTTACTAGCGTTGCCATCAATGTGAAGGGTGTGCTGAGAGACACTTGACAAGATCAGAAATGTCGGGTTCAAAATTAATACGTTTCAGCCTTATATATATATATATATATATATATATATATATATATATATATATGTAGGAACGGAATTCTTTCGCCTCCCCACCTACTATCGAAAGGAGAAAGGGACTATTTCATCCAGGAAACGGAACACCACGAACGCTAGGGGGAAAAAGGCTTGATCCCTTGCCCGCGGCGGAGGGTCTTCAGTTTTTTGTGTGATCGGAGAGAGTCGAGACCTGTGTGGCCGCTCTTCCGTGCTTTTTTTATGCGAATCTATTGAGACCTCTGTGGCTCATATGTGTACCATCTTCAATTATTTTAATAAATGTTATGTTTTACAACACGTGGACTCATTCCAAAATACCATATCAAGTAATAGCTACAGTGCCATTCCAGTGTTGACATCACAAAATGGGGGCTGGTGCCGGGATTGCCCCATGCAAATTGAACGTGGACTAGAACCCTAGAGAGCCATCATCATCGCAAACTGTGAGTACATTTTGCTCATTTTTAAGATAAAGATGTCATATTTTGGTAAAGCAAGAAAGGACGATATTTACCGTCTTGCAACGGAATTAGATATAGAAATACCCTCAAATGCGACAATTTCGAAATTAAAAAAGTTAGTGACGAACCAACTCGATTACGATGAGGAGTATACAAAAACACTTCTGGATACAATAATAGTTGAAAGAATCGAAAAAGAGCAGCTGGAGAAAGACAAACAGCAGTTAGAGAGGGAAAAAGAAAAAGAAAAAGAATTACGCCAATTTGAATTGGAAAAACTGAAACTGCAAAATGCGACACAAACAGTTAGGGAAAATCACATGACAGAATCGAACACTGCATGGGATAGAGGAAAGGAATTATCAAAGATAATTAAATGTTTTGATTCGAATGAATCCAATGATATAAGTACGTATTTAGCGCTGTTCGAGAGACAAGCGACGAAAATCAAAATCGAAAGTGAAGATTTTGTAACGCATTTACTAGGTTTATTACCCTTAGAGATAGCACAGATTATAACTCGCGAACCGGAGGAAAGATCTAATGACTATGAACACATAAAAGAAATCTTACTCAAAAGATTTAAACTTACATCTGAACAATTCAAACAAAAATTCCTGAATCATAAAAAGGAAAGTACAGCCACTTGGCGAGATTTTGCGTTTGAAATAAGTCATTATTTTGACGAATGGTTAAGAGGACTCAAAATAACAAATTTTGACGAGCTCAGGGAACTAATGGTATCCGAGCAGATAAAACGTAGAGCGCCGTTTGAAATCAAAACACACTTCATAGATGACTGGCATCAATTAAAATGCGCAGAAGTTATAGTGAAAAAGTTAGAGAAATAGGAGAGTACAAAGTACACCTCTTTTGTTACCCACGAGGGACAGTATGAGTTTTTAAAGACACCTTTTGGATTGTCAACCAGTCCAAGTGTATTTGAAAGATATATTTTTCATGTTTTTAAGGATTTGTTAAAAGATAAAACTGTTATTATTTATGTAGATGATATTATCATACCAGCCATGAATGAGGTAGAGGGTTTAGAAAAATTAGAACGTGTTTTAAATACGGCGTCAATGTACGGATTAGAACTAAACTTAAAAAAGTGTCAGTTTCTAAAACGAAAGATAGAATTCTTGTGTGTGGGTTACGTAGTAGAAAAAGGAACTATAAAGCCTTCACCTTTAAAAACTGCAGCCGTACGGAACTTCCCACAGCCCAAAAATGCCAAACAAATACAGAGTTTTCTGGGGTTGACCGGTTATTTTCGAAAGTTTGTTCGAGATTATGCCAAGATAGCGAAGCCCCTCAGTGATTTACTTCGTGATAATAGGGAATTCCATTTTGGGTCGAAGGAGAAAACTGCATTTCACGAATTAAAGCAGGCCTTGACTGGCGAGCCGGTGCTACAAATTTTCAGACAAGGACCGCCACTGGAACTTCATTGTGATGCAAGCTCACACGGATTCGGAGCAGTACTATTGCAACAGGCAGATGACGGAAAGATGTATCCAATTCAATACATGAGTAAGAAGACAACAGCACAACAAGAAAAATACGGCAGCTATGAATTAGAAATTCTAGCAGTGATCGAAGCTTTGAAAAAATTCCGGAATTATCTACTCGGAACCAAATTTAAAATAATGACGGATTGCTCAGCCTTCCAGCAAACCATGAGCAAGAAGGACTTAACCCCTAAGATAGCGAGATGGGCGTTAATCATGGAGGAATTCGAATACGAAATAATTCATCGACCAAGTGCTCAAATGAGACATGCAGATGCTTTGAGCCGAAATGTCGCTGTGATAGTACCGCAACCAACGGGTGAAGAAATAACGTGCAAATTAGCAGCAGCCCAACGACAAGATGAGTATATTCAAGTTATTAAAGAATTATTGATGAGAGGGGAGAAGAACGACTACTTGATCAAAAACGATGTATTATATCGATATGAAAATGGAAGTGAACTGCCTGTCGTCCCCGAGAGGATGCAATCAGATATTATAAAGGAATTCCATCAAAAAGGACATTTTGCCGTGGCGAAGACCGAGGAGTTAGTGAAAAGAGATTTTTCCATTCCAGGACTCAGGAAAAAAGTGGAGAACGTCATAATGAACTGCGTTAAGTGCATCTTGACGAATAAGAAAAGGGGCAAGCAAGAGGGTCAATTAAATCCAATACCCAAAGGGAGTGTACCGCTTAGTACATACCATATTGATTTTCTGGGACCTCTGGCGACAACAAATAAACACTATCAACACATCTTCGCTGTGATAGATGCCTTTACTAAATTTACTTGGCTCTATCCTGTAAAATCAACTTCTACACGTGATGCGTTGGAGAAGCTAGAATCGCAGTCACATATTTTCGGAAATCCGTCAAGAATAATTTCAGATCGAGGCACCGCATTCACATCCAAAGAATTCGAAGGTTACTGCGACGAAAGAAGCATTGAACACTTCAAAATCACCACAGGAGTACCTCGAGGAAATGGTCAAGTTGAACGAATATTTGAGACTGTGATACCGGTACTGACGAAATTAGCGATCAACGAACCAGAAAAGTGGTTTAAATATGTCAACTCAATTCAAAGAATTTTGAACAGCACCTCTAGTAAAAGTACAAAAATCACACCATTTGAATTGCTAACAGGAGTATCAATGAAGAACAAAGAAGATCTGAAGGTCAGAGAAATGTTGGAACAAGAATATGAAGAATGGTTCATAAGAAACCGAGAAGGACTTAGGGAAGAAGCTAAGGAACAAATCCTAAGGATGCAAGAAGAAAACCGAAAACAGTATAATCGGAAGCGGAAACCTGCAAGAAAGTATGCAGAAGGAGACCTGGTAGCGATACAGAGGACCCAATTTGGAGCAGGACTCAAATTACGACCAAAATATCTGGGCCCATACGAAATTATCAACAGGAAACCACACGACCGTTACGAGGTGAGGAAAGTGGGCAGTCACGAAGGACCTATCAACACGTCCACTGCTGCCGAACACATGAAACCATGGACTAATTAACTTTAAAGAACTCTGGGAAAGAGAAACTAATGTGGAGAGAAAAATTATGTTTATTTTCAGCAATTCTCTCAAAAGTGAAATAGATACTTTTTTTTGTTTTTTTTAATTTTTTTCAGGTCCCATTGTACGTGCCTAAATGAGTGCAGTGATGTTCGGGGCGAACACCGTCAGGATGCCCCAGTGTAGGAACGGAATTCTTTCGCCTCCCCACCTACTATCGAAAGGAGAAAGGGACTATTTCATCCAGGAAACGGAACACCACGAACGCTAGGGGGAAAAAGGCTTGATCCCTTGCCCGCGGCGGAGGGTCTTCAGTTTTTTGTGTGATCGGAGAGAGTCGAGACCTGTGTGGCCGCTCTTCCGTGCTTTTTTTATGCGAATCTATTGAGACCTCTGTGGCTCATATGTGTACCATCTTCAATTATTTTAATAAATGTTATGTTTTACAACACGTGGACTCATTCCAAAATACCATATCAAGTAATAGCTACAGTGCCATTCCAGTGTTGACATCACATATATATATATATATATATATATATATATATATATATACAAAATAACAAAAAATAACCAAACAGCCGGGGTGCATTAACCAGAAACCGAAACTCGAAACTACCCATGTAAGCGCGCTGAAGCTGCAGACATAGCATGGTAAGCAATATAATTTCAAGAACACAAAGATTTCCAAAAAAAATGTAACAAAAGTCTTAAAAAATAATAAAAAATGCTGCTCATATGTAGCAAACACCATTTTATGTTGTTTGGGTCAGGCTCCTCCCTGATGACGCCCTGATCCACCAACATTTCTTCATTTTTTATTATTTTTTAAGACTTTTGTTACATTTTTTTGGAAATTCTTGTATTCTTGAAATTATATATATATATATATATATATATATATATATATATATATATATATATATATATATATATACAGGGTGGTCCCGAATTCATGGTACAAACTTTAATGGTAGGTACAGGACATTGTAACAATGATTTATTGTATAGGAATGTATAGTCGCAAGTGACGCGGTGAGGCGTAAACAGGGGAAATAAAAGGAAAGAGAAATGGAGTGATCGGTTGGTATCATTGCCGGTAGAGGGCAGTAGATGTCTAGCCGCTGTTGAACATGATGCATCGCAGTAGGGAAAAGCGCCATTCACAATTGTGCTGCCGTAGACGATGGGTGACTTTACGTATGCAGAAAAAGCAGACATGCATTACATGTACGGCCGTGCAAATGGTAACGGCAGAGCTGCGTTACGAATGTATCGCGCGGAGTATCCTGATCGACGAATGCCGGATCATAGAATTTTTCAACGGTTACATCGTCAACTTTGTGAAACAGGTGCGTTCGACGTCAACAGACATGGCGCTGGTCGAGTAAGAGCTGTACGCACTCCAAGGCTGGAAGAAAGCATCTTGAACATTGTGGCTGATAGACCCGAGTCAAGCACAAGAACTGTTGCGCGTGACGTAGGTGTGAGTCATCAGACTGTATGCAGAGTGTTAAACGAAAATCGCTTACACCCCTTCCATTTTCAGAAAGTACAAGCATTGAATCCGGCAGATTATCCTCGCCGCTTGAACTTCTGCCTGTGGGTGATGCAGCAATGTGCGTTGCAGCCGGATTTCGTAGATTATGTGCTATTTACAGATGAAGCGACATTTTCACGGGAGGGTGTCTTTAATGCGCACAATTCCCATGTGTGGGCAACCGATAATCCACATGCAACGCGTCGACATGCGTTTCAACAACGTTTCAGTATTAATGTGTGGGCTGGTATTGTGAACGACTTTTTGATTGGCCCATACTTACTACCCACGCGGCTCACTGGCGGAAGCTATCTTATTTTTCTGAAAGAAGTGTTACCACAACTGCTGCATGATGTTCCGATCGCCATTCGTAACCGCATGTGGTTTCAGCACGATGGGGCGCCAGCACACTTCAGCATTGATGTACGGAATTACCTGAATGCCACGTTTGGTACTCGATGGATTGGGCGTGGTGGACCAGTCCCTTGGCCACCCCGATCTCCCGATTTATCGAGCCTCGATTACTTTTTATGGGGACATCTAAAGCATCTTGTTTATGAGACTCCAGTTGACTCAGATGAGGATCTCGTCGCTCGCTTATCTGTAGCTGCTGCAGGTGTGCGTGAAATACTAGGCATCTTTGAACGTGTACGCCAATCGCTCCACCGACGCTGTCAAGCATGTATCGATACTGGTGGACGCAATTTTGAACAATTACTGTAAACATGACACTTGTCAACAACGCTTTCAATAAAATCTTTGTTTTTCCTTTCGGCCGTTATTTCCCCTGTTTTCGCCTCACCGCGTCACTTGCGACTATACATTCCTATACAATAAATCATTGTTACAATGTCCTGTACCTACCATTAAAGTTTGTACCATGAATTCGGGACCACCCTGTATATATATACATATATATACATATATATACACATATATATATATATATATATATATATATATATATATATATATATATATATATATATATAGCCACGGAATTCTATATTTCTATATTCACACTTAACTGCGTTGTCATTTAGGATGGAGGTAATACAAGTTAACAAAATTGAATATTACCCATTAAATAGTTATATCTTTCAATCAGCCCCTGAGTCCGAATAGACCCCTAACGATACCGACGTATTTGATGAACCCTGACTTAGTGTCACGTTAATTCAACAAACCCTATGTATCTACCTCTAAATGTAACTAAACTCATTTTATCCATTTAAACTCAATCAATCGTTTAATAAAAAGTCAAAATGGTATCCCTATTGTGTCAATCGTATTTCGAAACTTCATTATAATTCCCTGGACTATATTTATACATTCATCAAAAAAACATTTAAACTGCAACTAAGCATATAAAACAGTTTTAAAAATATTTCCTCGTAGAAATTTCTTTTCTACGACTGTTAACTTCCAGACTCCGCGTGGGACATGAGGAAACTGGAACACAAACATTCCCTTTATTGAAACCTAGGAAGGCGAGATAAGCTCATTTACGGTAATCTTCTTTTAATGATGACACCAAATCAAAAAACATCTTTAAATAGCTTAATGATCCGTCATCAAGTTCAGATTTTATTTTCAAGCCCGAACCTTATTTCATTTAGATCATTAGAAAACAAATCGTTCTAAAAATAACTGCGTCTCACTGCGAAATTTTATTTCCCGTGGACCATACCGTTTCGTAGACATTAAAACCTGATGACCTGCTCTGTTTGAGGGATGCTCTAATCATTCCTTTTCGTGTATTTTTTTGCATCAAACAAAACACGGGTAAACAACATTGGAAATGATTAAACTGTTTATTTTCTCGAGTAAAAAGTTGGAGAGGATGTTTAGAGGAATAAACATTTCGGGGTTTGAATTACCACAATTTATTTACGAGTTTTACAAAATAAGAAGTTAGTGGGGAGGTATTTTAACTGTACCAACCCAATGGGCTATTGGCAACGGTACACGATCAATCATCAAAGGAAAAATGTGAGAATAACAACATATTTTGAACCGCGGTCAGATGAAGTACAACATAGCTGGCACCCCACTCTCCAAACTTCTACACATGTGATGCCACTACAGAATTAACGTACAATATTCCATTGTACATAACGGTCTTATGTAGGATTCGAACTCGCAACTTTCCGGTTGATATAACGTCTCTTCCAATACAACAAAATAAGATAATACAGTAAAGCCACGTTCACATGAGGCGTTTGGCGAGGCTATCAGGGTCCCGTTCTTCAAGTTCGCAAAGATAGATACTTGTATTAGAGTAATAAATAAACATAATTTAATGGAGGGACCTCGCTAAAGCAGACAAGCTCCGAAAAGGGACTCACGTTGGGTTGGCGTGGAAGTTTGGAGAGTGGGGTGCCAGCTCAGGTGTTGCTTCGTCATCTGACCGTGGTTCAAAATTACGAGGTGTTGTCCTCGGATCTTTCCCTTAAGGGACTGATCCCGGACCGTCGTCAATAGCCCGTTGTGTTGCTCTAGTACGACGAAACTAAAAAATTACCAATTACCGAAAAGGGACATACATAATCTTCTTTTCACAAGGAAGAAAAAGGTTACATAACTGATGTCGCAGTTGGCAACGTGCCAGGAAAGGGTTGAGGATCCTATGGCGTAGTTGGGAAGACGCTGATAGTTGAGTTTGCTGGCAACAAGCCAATAGGTCTATTTGTTATTAACACTCCAATAATTCAGATTGCTGTACTTGTAAAAAAAATACACTACCCTACAAAATAATGAACCGGAGAGCAAGATGTGATGGCATAATTTAAAAAATACATAGTCTTTCATAGAGGGATGGTCGCCCAAGTGCTGCAATTACATTATCAACCCTTCTGGGCATACTTTCAACAATGTTTTGATACACAGCTAAGGGTATTTGTATCGATTCCTGATGCAAGACTGTCTACATCTCAGTTGTAGATTTCGGACGCGGTTCCCTGGTCCGTAATCGTCGCTCTAACGCGTCCCACAAATGTTCTATAGGGTTTAGATCGGAACTCTGAGCAGGCCAGGGAAGACGTTTTACATCCATATATTAATACCACTGCTTGACAGAGGCAGCAACTTGACATTGTCGTTCTGGAAGTAACATTCGTCCTTTCCATAAAATTGTCTCAGCTTAGGAAGAACCTGATTGTCCAAAATGTTCATGTAGGCGTCAGCGTTCAATTGACCAGGAACAACATGCAAAGGTACCAGGCCATACCACGAAAAACACCCCAAACAAGCAGTCGGATTGTATGCAAATCCGCTGGCGTCCGGTCCATTATTGTAGGGTAATGTAGTTCTCTCTACCTTGCTAGGTGGAAACGGAAATATTTGCAATTCAGACAAGATAGGTCGGCTGGCAGTTAAATAACGTCTCACAGGATCAAAACAGAGGGTATTGATGACAATGTGGGGTCAATCTCCAAGGGAAAGAATCGAGGAAATCACGCAATTCTTTACCACGATCAGATAACGAGACCAACACCTGATCTGGCACCTCACTATCAAAACGTTTCACACTCTCCTCCACAGTGAAAACATTTGAGGTCATCACATATTTAACGTGCACCGCCCTCTGCGTACACGACGGTCTTAGGCTGAACCAAGTTTCAAACATGCAACCCTCAGCTTGCCAAAACGTTACTCTGCCGAAACACAGAAAACAACAACGTTTTTTGTTTTTTTTTCTAATGGTGGGTACATTTGACCGAAGTCATTGGCCACTACAAAGCCGGAAGTGATGGCCACTTGTGAAGGAGCACCCAGTGGGAGGACCATCATTGCTCCTAACAATTACTTCGTAATTTTGCACCATGTTCAGATGACGAAGCAACACCTGAGCTGGTATACGCTTACAAACATCCATGCCCGAACCCGGATTCGAACCGGGGACCTTCCGATCTAGAGGCCAACACCTTAATCACTATGCCGGTTGGTCGGCGAAAACAACAATGTAAAAATGGTTAAATTATTTATTTCCGCGAACAAAAAAATAACTCTATCTCTCAATGGAAACGAAAACGTTTGCAACAGGGACTAGAAACGACGAAAGCACAAAAGCGGGTTTCCATTCAAAGCGATCAATGAAAAATAACGTATTGCATAAATGGAGCTGAAGAGATATTTATCTGTAAATGTTCCACTCATATTCTTTCGGCTATTACGCCGACTGAACCGAACGCCGTAAAGCCATTTTCTTAATCGATAACGTTCGCGATTGTTGCGAGAACTGAAATGCCGTTGGAAAGCGGTAGGATTTTCTTACTGTATTTCAAAATAACTTTTATGGGACATCATCGCAACGATGGGAAATTACTGGAGGAAACGGGGAAACCCTAAAAATGTGAGACGGGTTGAAATACCGAACGGTTTCGGGAACCCGGTTCAATTTTCAGTCGGCGTCTCGTCTTAGACGTGCTTCGTTGATTGTTTCAAGAATACATTGCTGAAATGATAGAATGCGCATACCAAGTTTCTCGAAACGAGACAGACCGCGGTAGCCCGGTTGGAAGATTAACCCTCTGACTGCTCAATTTGTAGACCGAAATCGCTTCAAAAATCGTGTTTTTTTTTTTTTTTTTTTTGCATATTAAAAATCTATATATATTGGAGAATTGAAATATGCATTTTTTTCTTTCTAGAAAAGACTTTTTATATAGAATTTTATCATGAGAAACTAAACTGTCAGAAGTTATTGTTAGCTATATGCACAGTAATTCCCGGATTTCCACGAAAAGGAACTGGAGGAGGAGGAATATTCTTCATATCAATTTTGCACCACTGCCTAACGCTTTGCAAGTTTATTGAATCATGATCAGATTCATCGCTATCTGAGGAGCAGTCCGAAAAATCTATATCACTATCACTATCAAAACTAAAATCACTTTCAGAATCTGATAAATCATCAGGAATATATACTCTGTCAATCGCTGAACGTTCTCTAGCAGCCATTTCTCATTACAAAAAGGCGCCAAACAAAGGCGCGAAGTTAGAGCGGTAAATACAAAGTACCTTCAAATGCCGCAATTTAGTGGACGACTAGCGACAACTGTTGACCAAAATCTAAATTTAACGTCTAACACTGTATGTAATTTATTTCATTGGTTAAACGGTGAAAAAGCGGGATGCGCTCCTCAATAAAGATAGAAAAACACCTGCCCGCGAAAATAGCGGGATGAGCAAATTTTGCTTCATTTGAGTTGCCCGTGAAAATCGCGGGATAATCAGCCAGTGGGTTAATGGATTGGAAATCGAAGTATTGCGAGTTCGAATCCAACTGAAGACTGTCGTGTACAAAGGGGACTGGTGTACATTAAATCTGTCGTGGTTTTAATTGAGGCGTTGCGGATACGAAGGGCGTACTCAGCATTAGGTGAAATATTTTTGGTTTATCAGACATTAGTGAATACTGGTATTAACTTATTTGTTGGTAATGGTATTGAGGGGGGGGGGGTAAAGGTAATTTTAGTTTACGTCCTACTTGAGTAACACAGCAGGCTATTGACGACGGTCCGGGATCAGTCTCTCAAGGTATCCGAACACGTTAAAAATGTCATTTTTGACCAAATATTCAAAACGCAGTTTTTGATCTTATTTCATAGAGTATTTATTTGACATTCCAAAGAATATTTGATTTTTTCTCCAAGTTAATTAGTTGAAGAGATATTACTATTTTAAAGGCTGGTTAGCCGGAAATAGGTTTAGAAACAATCGGAAATGTCCATTAAAAGACCAAAAACGTTCAAAATTTAATTTTAAAACTTATTTTTTTTTTGCAAATATAACTTTCGAAAGGTTTCTTAAATGTTTAAATGGTTTCTCTTTTGGAAATAGTGTGAACATTTTTAAAGAGAAGTGAAGAACAAAATTGTTTACACAAATAGTAAAAGCAAGAGAGAGCAAACGATACACTTCAAACTGCTTTTACTCTAAATTAATATTTTTGCATTATTTCTTCACTTCAAATGCTATAACACAAAAAGATATTTATGGATTCTCGTAAAACTTTTTGAGAACTTGTTCTTTATAATGTTTTCTAGTGAATGAACGATAATATTTATGATGAGTTGAAGAGTTTTTAAATTATGACCATTTATTTAAGAAATCTGCCTGTAAAACTATCAAAAATCCTGCATTCATTTTTCAATCTTGTCGAATTTTTTTTTAAATATTCTTTTAATTGTAGTTCATTTACTAGACAAATGCATATAGTTTATTTTGGAAGCTTTATTTTTCAAATTTATTAAATACATTTTCCTGTAGCACATTTGAAGTTTTTCGTAAATTTTCTTAAATTTTCATACATATTTATCAGTTTTAAAAATTAGTTACATGCATTTTAAATACTTTTTGCCCAATGCTATTTCTTAATAACACTAAACATAAAAATATCATTAAAATGTTTCTATACCACATTAAAAAAAAAGGACCTCCAACGTGTCCAGATACCTTAAGGGAAAGATCCGAGGACAACACCTGGTTATTTTGAACCACGCAACTTTTTTGTTGGGTTGGCCCTTTCTAACCATATAAAAGTAGGACTGACATCAACGATCTTATATCCTCAGAGCCGTAGACGTTCATTTACGCTGCGGCGCTTATATTTTTTCAATCGTATCCAGGAACGGTTCTTTCGCCTGCATGTCCAACCCCCCCCCTACATAATTACCTAATTTGAGCGATAGAGCCTTGAGTGGTATTTGCGACTGACGATTTCCTTTCATAGTATTGTGTGGCGAGAGACCTTCTGTCTTTCCCCCAAAACGTTCACACCTCATGATCGAGAGAGTAGAAAACCGAACAAAATGAGGGATCCTCTAGAACAGGGGTTCCCAACCTTTTAGTAACTGCGTACCACTTGAAATTTTTAGAAACTTTTGGCGTACCACCAGTTTTATATTTTTTAGAAACATATATCCAATGTCAGAAAAGTTCCCAATGGTTTGTTTTATTTTAATTAAAATGCTAAGAAAATTTATATTTTATGATTAATGCACTGATACGTCGTATTAATGATGTTTTAATTAAGAAAAAAATAAAACGATTATTGAAAATTAGTTTTATTTTTTATTCACAGGTCTAAACACAAATAATTTTAAATAATTAGTACAAACTAAGCAAACAAAGGTTGAAATAATCAAAAATTTCTAGTGCGAAACTTGTTGTTTGTCTTTTATTAAAATATCAGATAACGTCATTTATTACAATGTGATAAAAACGTTAAACACAAAATTTATTTCATATAATTCCAATTTTCCTATAGCAAGGTTGTACATACTAAAAAATCGAACAAACTTCGTAGAATATTTGGGTCGCTCGTATCATCCTTGCGAACCACCTGAAACGTTTCCGCGTACCACCTGAAACGTTTCCGCGTACCACCGGCTGGGAATCGGTTGGGTTGAATCCTTGCTCTAGAAGGTCAGTCGCTAACAGCTCGTAAATGGTGATCGATGCCAGCGGTCACTTAAAAGAGGTATAACATTCACAGTACACAGATCTATACCATGCCGCTGGTGTAAAGGAAATTGCAGTGGTAACAATTGTCAACCTGTCGCAGCGTATAGGTTAAATGAGTTTTTCTGGAAACCAGCATTTGTTGACTTCGCCCGTTGTATCCGCAACGCCTCAAATGTCCTCACGTTGGCTTAGTGTGGAAGTTTGGAGAGTGGGGTGTCAGCTGAGGTATTATCTGGTCATCTGACCATGGCTCCAAATTACTTGGAATTGTCCTAGGATCTGATCCCAGATTGTCGTCAATATGCCGTTTTGTTGCTCCAGAGCGAATTTAATTAAAATACCTACCTATCAAGGAATAACACCTGGATTGCCTTTTATCTTATAATTCAAGATGAAAACACGTGTAACTGATAGGCAAAATCTGGTTGCCGTGACAAAGACGGAGATATGAAAGAAAATTGCGTAAGGATCCACTGAACACAATCTGAAGTCTACGCTAGACCCTGTAGGAAGCATGGGGTAGGGGTTGAACATACTGTGTGTTGAAGATACTGTTAAATCTTTATATATTGTAAAGGGCGCTGTGTGAGCGCGTGGGGGTCATTGAGGCTTGAGACACGGAGGACAGAGGTACTCTCCTAGAGCTTAAGAAAACGCGGCTTCCTTAGCCCTAATTTGTACTAGGCTTCCTTAGCCTAGATGAGAGTGGTCGATCCACGACGTTGTTAAGTTTACTATTAATAAAGGTTGTTTGTGTTACAACGATTTGCTTGCATTCTAATACAGTCCACTAAAGAGTTCTCGGACCAAACCAGATACCATTGCGCATGACAAAAGCACAAAAAAAATTCGAGGCTGAAAGATAAATAAATAACGAAATAACGTCTCACTGAGGAACACATTGGACTATTTCGACGGTCGGAGATCAATCCCGAAGGTAAATGAAGGTTTTGAATCAGATGACGAGGTCCACTCCTAGAGGCTGAAACGATGGGCCATCATTATTCCCTGGTTTGGTTTTTGTGATGAAAATAAAAGACGTTAAAATGGAAACTGGCGTATCATTGAGATATACTCTAAAAACATCGTCGGTTGTGCTTCGGGTACTGTGCATTAAATTTTTTTTTGCCACCGAATTATATTTTTTCTGTTAGGGGATTCTTGGCTTTCATAGACTACTTCCATTCGTGTAAAAAAATTCTGTTTACCATCTAATTTAGAGCGATGATCTTAATGGGCTCAAAGTGGTGTTCTAAGGTCCTCAGAAGCAGGAGGCATGGATTGTAAAAACCCTTTTCGTTTAAGATTAGAGGGTAATTGAAAACATTTGCCGATTTTGCTTTTTTATGTATGTGTTTTATGAATTTAGGTACGCCTTCTTCAAAAGTATACGTAGTTCAAATATGCAATAGTTTTAAATATATGTTTCTACACAAGCCTAGCACTAACCCATACAAATAGAGCAAAACAAACTTGTGGGAAGACAGAACTATATGTTCCCATCTATGCCTTTTACAAAACCATAGCAGTAATACATATAAAAAAAGAGCAAAACGGACTTGCTAAGACTAAACGACAAGTCTCTACATTCACAAAACGATATATCCCTATATTCATAAAGTGACATGTCTTTACATTCGCTAGACTAAATGAAGGTAAGTCTGCATTAGTAAAACGGCGTCTTTACATTCGTAAAACCTACCTCTGTCTCTTCATTTGAATACTGACCTGTCTCTTTATTCGCAAAACGACATCCCTACATTCGCAAAACGATGTCTCTATATTCGCAAAATGGTATGTCTCTACTTTCGCGTATAAAAACATGCCTGTACATTCGAAAACGACATATATCAAAATTCAAAAAACCACAAAACGACATTTCATTATATTCGGAAAATGACATATCTGCAGAAGCATTGTACTAACCCATACACATAGAGCAAAACAAACTTGTGTGGAGACAGAACTATATGTTCCTACCTACGCCTTTTACTAAACCATAGCACAAACCCATACAATAAAAAGAGCAAAACACACTTGTTAAGACTAAACGACATGTATCTATACATTCACAATACGATATATATCTCTTTTCATGTAGCGACATGTCTTTACATTCGTAAAATTACATGTTTCTACATTCGCAAAATTACATGCTTCTACATTGGCAAACGAAATGAGGAAGCAAGTTTGCATTCGCAAAACGTCGTCTTTACATTCGTAAAACCACATGTATCTTCATTTGCAAAACAACATGTCTCATTATTTAAAAGACGACATGTCTCTAAATTCACAAAACGACGTCTCTACATTCGCAAAACGGTATGTCTCTACTTTCGAGTATAAAGACATGTCTCTACATTCGCAAACGACATATATCTCAATTCACAAAACGACATGTCCTTATATTCACAAAACGACATATCTGCAATCGCAAAACATCATGTCTCTTCATTCTCGAAACGATATGTCGCTACATCTGCCTTTCCAGGAGCTACGAGATGCATCACTTTCAATCCAAATTCAGAATTACTCGTTCATAATACCCGTTCTACATATAAGTTCCCTGTATAATACACCAGGCCAGAGACCAAATTTATCTATAATCTGAAAACTTCCGACTGACAGAAGCCAATACATCGCTTTAATAAAATCAAAATCAACCAGAACCTTCCCGATTCCAAACAGACAAAAGACAATTCCAAGAGACTATCCTCCGAGGACTTGTTAAAAGCAGTTCCCTCATTATTACCTACCCTTTCCCCTCAGAAGTAGACTCCACCGATTCCGAAGATTCGCATCCAATCAGATTTGATGCCCTTACGGGTCATTCCGATTGATTAAATGTAAATTAAAGCAGAGGATAGAATAGCAACCGTGATTGGCTCACATAATCACTCGCGAGCTCTAGGAGATCATTCGGACTTGTGAGATCGTCGAGAGTAAGTGATCTATCCCGTCAGAACGAAGATCGAGTTCTAAGTATGCATCTTTAAAACGGTGTTTGAAACAATAGAATTTGGATATTAAATATACATTATCTCGGACGGTTTCACATAACAAGCAGCTGCGTAGTACTTATTAATGAAAAGATAATGAATGTGAAGAGCTCAGGTTTGAGGTAGACACCTGAATCGATTTCTGTAGTCAAGTCTATCAGAGAACATATTACGAGCCTAGCGTTAACGGGTATACTCAGTTTCGGACAAGGCCACCGTGAATTTCCCAGAGGCCAATACTTGTAGAGGCTAATATGTCCCCATAAATTTGGAATTACTCTGGGTTTGGCTAGGGTAATAGGTTATTAGTAGCCTGCCTGTTGCTGTAATGGAAACGTTGCGTCCCATTTTCAGAGATTTGGCCCACCCTGAACTTCTTAAAAAGTGTTTGCACGGTAACACCCAGAATCCAAATGAAAGCCTGAACAATGTTATCTGGTCGAGAGTTCTTAAATCGACTTTTGTTCACATAGACACTCTGTCCTTTGGAGTATACGATGCTGTTGCCTGCTTCAATGTAGGAAATGTGACAAAAGTCAAAGTGCTCTCCAAATTGTCGATTGTGCCAGGAGAGTTCATGATAAACTCAATGAAACGTCTCGACCAGGAACGTCTTTTGCGAGCAAGATATGCCCACACCCAGAACACAAAAAACAAAAGGAGAGATAAAAGGCTTAAAAGGAAGAGGGAAGAGGATAAGCTAATAGCTAATCCACAAAACAATGTGTATGGTGCTGGCATGTTTTGATAAAGTAAGACTTTAATCTTTAAATGCGCTTTTCTCAAAACATGAAATTTCAAACTTCGATGTACCTTTTCTGCCAAACTACTGCATATTTATGTGTAATTCTTTTTTCCAGTTATGCGCTGTATAACATAGTTTAATCTGAGGTTAAATTTTCATAAATTATTTGGGTAATTATTTTTTTAAAATTTAAAAACTTTGAAAATTTACACATTTTTTTGGTTGTTTACGTATAATTTTTTTTAAAAAAATCTAACAATTGTTTTAAAAAACCATAACCTTAAAGTAATATACAAGACTTATGTAATGCACAAAAAAAATTTCAAGTTGATACGAACAGTAGTTTTTCAAAAAAGGTACATCGAAATTGAGCAATTTAACATTGCGTGTATACAGGGTACTGAATCCCCTTAAAGTCATACTGGAGAAACATAACTAGCTACTAGGATTATGGTAAGAGGTTTCTTAAAAAAAAATAGAATTATTAAATATTATTTAAATAATACCCGTAATAAAATACACGCAAATGGTATTTAATGGGCTCTATTTACACTGTTGGCCACCCAAATTGCAACACCAAGAAAGACAAGAGATATCATAACAAAATTTATTTTGTAGATAACATGTTGACTAAGTATCAAATGATAAAATTTATAGACTTCTGTGAAGTGTGGTTCCTGCCAAAATCAGTAGCCAGAGTAGCCGTCATTGTTGGAGATCAACGCTACCACACGCCTCGGCATTGATTCAAAGATACTTTGGATGTGTTCTTGGGGTACCAAGCAGCTTCCACTTGTTGCCAAAGTTGATCTGGTGTGGCAGCTGGGGATGCAAACTGGATCAATCGTTGAGCAACCATGAACCACATGTTTTCTATCGGCGAAACATCCGGAGAGCGAGCTGGCCAGGGAAGCAATTCAATCTGGCGATTGACGAAGAACCCTTGGACAATGCGTGCCACGTGTGGTCGCGCATTATCCTGTTGAAATATGTCTGTGGGCAAGCCCTGAAGGTAAGGAAGGACAACTGGCTCCAACACCTCGGAGATGTAGTGTTGGCTGTTTAAAGTACCGGCAAAGCGTACTAGAGGAGTGCGAGAGTGATATCCAATACCGCCCCATACCATAATACCCGGTGCAGGACCAGTGTGGCGGTGCATAACGCAGCTGTTCAGCATCCTCTCTCCACGATGTCTCCAGACTCGAATCCGACGATCTTCAAAAGACAATTTCATTCCATTCTGCCGTCCACATCATTCTTTCAACGCACCATTGGCGCCGGAGACGTCTGTGTTGTTGCGTCAAGGGTAGACGAAGCAATGGACGTCTTGCGGACAGACCACTCTGCTGTAAACGGCGTCGAATGGTACGCGCAGACACTGGATGATGCGTTACAGACTGAATGTGCTGTGCTATGGTTCGTGATGTGGCTGAGCGATCCGTCACTGCACAATATGCCTGCATACGCACAATATGCCTGTCATCACGTGAAGTGGTGCATTGAGGTGGATGCGTTCGAACACGTCGGTCCGTCGTACCCTCCTGCATCCAACGATCACATATCCGCATTACAGTTCTTTGGTTTCGTCCAACACGACTATCGATTTCCCTGAAAGATGATCCACAATCTCGGTAGGCTACTATCCTTCCTCTGTCGAACTCGGATACTTGATCAAAAGATAATCTCTGTTTTCTACAAGGCATAATTGATCGGGTTTTTTTTTAAACTACAAGAAAAACACAATTGCCGTACTTGAAATCGTCGAAAGCTCCAAGCCTTAAAAAACGCTTTGAAGTGGCGCCATAGGCGCGCGTGATGTGGGTCTGCACTGAAATTCTAATCATTTGCATATCTCACCTCCGCTAATGTATGTTGTAAATTTCATATTATTTGCATGTTTCCTTCAGGGTGTTGCATTTACGCTGGCCAGCAGTGTAAATAAAAACGTTAATTTTAAACACACTATTTTCTCAATAAAATGCTTTTTCTAGTTGCCATTTAAGAAAATTGAGCAGATGCAAGCCTGAATAATTTTTTGCATTTTGCTGGGTTTATTTTTTCGTGTTTAATTCAAGGATGATTGACGATAAGATCCACAAATACAACAATATATTAGTCATCACTGTAGCTCAATCCTGAAACAACGTTTTCAGTTTACAAATTGGAGAAATGTTAATTTTTTATTTAAATACAACCTTTTCCGTAAATAGTATACTGGGCTGGTTTATATACATTTACTCTGATTTATAAAAAATTTCATTTCAAACACAATATTTTCTGCAATTAAATTATTTTTCTAGTTGAAATCAATTGCAAAATGTACAAAAATCTATGATCGTTATAATTTCAGAAAAATTGCTTCCATATACACATACCTTAAGTGCCTTAACCTATCAAAATGAAAACCCCACCCGACGATAAAAAGGCCAAGTCAACCTCTCCAACCCCTCCCTGAAAGACAAGTGCATTGTCCGCTTCCCAGAAAGCGTGTCAGCCTATGACAACGTGACAATAAACACCATTAACTTCCATTGCTGGATGTAGGTGCAGCAATGTAGTCAAAATATTTATGTTGTACTTTTGACACCGCGAATGAGGTGGGAGAAAAATGCCTTTATTCGCTCACTCTTATTTACAACTTCGAGGAGGAATAAGTTTTGTGTTTTCTAGAAAACGAATGTGTTTATGAACACCTTGTTTCTAATCTCGAAAATCTGGTGAAATTGACGTCCTTGTAATCCTCCAGTTTAGCTATGAAGCACATAATTTAAAGCAGATTGAGAACATTCTCCAACCACGCTGAATTCGTTCTGTTGAACGTTCTAATGACACACTCCTTAAAAATTGTTCTATTCAATGCCATCTTCTCCTTACGTTTTGATCCGAATGTATTTCAGTTTTCATTATTTACAGTACCATTTTACTGCTTTAATCTATCGTAAAGAAAACCCCATCCGACGATAAAAAGACAAACTCCACCACTCCAACCCTTCCTGAAAGACAGTTCATTGTCGCCTTCCGAGAAAGTGGTTCAGCCTTTGACAGCGTGACAATAAACACCATTAGCTTCCATTGCTGGATGCAGGTGCAAGCAATGTAGTCAAAACATTTACGCTGCATTTTTGCTACCCCGAATGAGGTGGGAGCAAAAAGCTTTTATACTCTTACCCTTGTTTTCTTCTCCACCCCCGAGGAGAAGCAATATCTCTTTTTTTCTATTCAAGAAAAAGAACGTTGTTTTTTATACGTTATCTTCTTATTACTTAACTCGGAAATCTGATAAATCTGACGTCCTTGTAATCTGCCTTTGAATTAAATTCCTTTCAATCACGGCTGCACAGTCCATAAAACTCCAGATAGTTATCAAAATGACTCGGCTTAGATGATGTCATAGGTTTTTACTTATCAGTATCACATTAATACATTTAAAATAAATTAATTAGTACATTATAAACAAATTCATTAATACATAAAACAAATCATTTGTTCAGTCAGTAGAGCGTCGGGCTGGCATATCGGAAGGGTTGTGGGTTCTGTCCTCAGCGGAGCCTACAATTCTGATGGTTGCGAGATCGGCGCTTGGACCTGGCTAAAGACCGTCGTATTCGCTAATGGTGGCTGGGGCACGTTAAATAGGTCGTGGTCACAAAGTCCCCCATGTTCCCATTGCAAATCAGTACCTGTGGGGGTACCTGATCAGGGGTTTATCGGCCTCTGATTGGGATCTAAATTACGATATGTGTGAGTGAATGGATATGTGAAAGGGACTTTCCTGTAAAACGGATGTGTCATGCATGAAGAAGTCCAACCCTCCGGGGCAATGGCACGCCCAATCGGGCCATATATGGCCCGCACGACAACAACAACAACAAATCATTAGTACATAAAATAAAATCTTTAGTATTTAAAATAAATCATTAGTATATAAAATACAATCTTTAGTATTTAAAATAAATTCATTAGTACGTATAATAAATTTATCGGTACATAAAACATATTTATTAGTACATAAAACAAATTTACTAGTACATAAAACAAATTATTTAGTACATAAAACAAATTATTTAGTATTTAAAATAAATTCACAAGCATTTAAAATAACTTTATTAGTACATTAAACAAAAATGCATTACAACATAAAACAAATTCATTAATATATGAAACAAATTCTTTAGTATTTAAAATAAATTCACTAGCACATAAAATAATTTCACACAAGCATTAAAAATAAATTCATTAGTGCATTAAACAAATTTAATAGTACATAAAACTAATTCTTTAGTATTTAAAATAAATTAATTTGTACTTAAAATAAATTCCCAAGCATTTACGATAAATGTATTAGTACTTACTATAAATTCTATATTATTTGAAATCAATTCATTAGTATTTAAATTAGCGGAAATCTTTAGAAAAGTATTTCCAAACACGTTTACTACCTTGCAGACAATTAGTTAACTGTTATGTTAAATTCTAGGGTCCCGGCATGTCCGTAAGAAGATTAACTAGCTGAAAGGTTACGATTTCAAATCCAACCAAAGACCGTCGTGTACAAAAGACGCTGGTGTACGTTACATCTGTGGTTGCCTCATATGTCGTCACATTAGCGTGGAGTGCAAATTTGGTGAGTGGGGTGCCAGATCATGTGGGGACCTCGTCATCCGACCGTGGTTCAAAAGTGCATAGAGTTGTAGAATCTTTCCCTTCGATTTTGATACTGGATGACCGCCAGTATTCCGCTGTGTTCCGCCAGTAAGACGTTTGTTAAAAATGCCAATCTAAGAAATTCTAGAAAAGATTATACACTACCACATATACAATAATGGACCCGACGCTAGCGGATTTGCATAAAATCCGACTACTTGTTTAGGGTGTTTTTCGTGTTATGGCCTGGTACCTTTGAATGTTGTTCCAGGTCAATTGAACGCTGACGCCTACATAAACATTTTGGACAATCAGATTCTTCCTAAGCTCAGGCAATTTTATGGAAAGGACGAATGTTACTTCCAGAACGACAATGATTCATGTCGCGTTGCAGACTCTGTCTTTGACAAGCAGTGTTATCAAGATATGGATGTAAAACGTGTTCCCTGGCCTGCTCAGAGTCCCGACCTAAACGCCCGAAGAACATTTGTGGGACGAATTGGGGCGACGCAAACAGACCAGAGAACCAAGTCCGAAATCGACAGCTGAGCTGGCGACATTCTTGCAGCGGCAATGAACGCAAATACCCATTGCTGTGCATTGAAACCTTGTTGAAAGTATGCCCAGAAGGGTTGCTAGTGTCATTGCAGCACGTGGGGGACCACCCCCTTATCAAAGCATGTATTATTTCCCTTATACCATCACATCTTGCTGTCCGGTTCATTATTGTAGAGAAGTGTATTTGTCAAGGAGGTAAAAATAGGTTAGAAGTCATGAGGAAAAAATTGCTAAGATGAACGTATATATGCGTGTGGACCCATTAGAAACTTAACCCTCCTGGTGGAAGGTAGTCTCACTATTAGCAAAACTGACCACATCTTGTTTTACGAGATATCTCATCAGAAGAATCAAATTGACCAGTTTACAAATGTAGCAAGTAATTTTGTAGGTAGA
The DNA here is from genome assembly GCA_947359465.1 of Metellina segmentata. Taxonomy (NCBI): domain Eukaryota; kingdom Metazoa; phylum Arthropoda; class Arachnida; order Araneae; family Tetragnathidae; genus Metellina; species Metellina segmentata. The sequence goes on from OX375882.1 coordinate 97,286,215, forward strand.
TAATTTAATTAATGTTATATTGTAGCAACACAAAGGGCTATTGCGACAGTCCGGGTTCACAACAAAAGGTAAAACACCGAAAAACCCACGGTCAGATGACGAGTCAACACCTGATCAGGCACCCCACTCTCCGAAGTTCCACACCACGCTAACATGAGGACATTTGATGCCTCGACAGCATTAACGTGCACCAGTATTAGCGTTACACTGCAGCAATACAACGGACTATTGTGACGGACCGGGTTTAACCCACGAAGGTAAAGGTGATAAACAAATAGCAAAAAAAAATGATAGTAAATAAATCAATGTTTTTTAAAAACATCGGTTTAATTACCATCAATTTATAGGAGGCGATATTTGTTTACCATCGATTTTTTATTAAAAAAAAGCATTGATTTTTTTTTACCATCGATTTATTGGAGCCGATGTTTGTTTAACATCGATTTTTTTACACTGTCGATGTTTTTACGTTGTCGATGTTTTATTTTTGAATGAAATAAGTACCATGGTAAAATTTAAAAATAACCGTGCAGGTATTTGTCAGTGATGACGACATCCGTCCCATCAGAAAGAGCTTTTTCTCTAACTGGTTATACAGTTTGTGAAAAAAAGTAGTCGGATTATAAGCGGAAGATTGTTAACAAACTTCTTTTTTTACAAACTGTAAATAACAAATATTGAGGCGCATGATAATTATAAGCCAAATAATTTTGATTTGCAAGACAAGAAATAAGTTTGTTTCTCCCCCCATAAGTTGATAAATAATTAATAATAACTAACAATAATTATTGTTACATACATACCTAAATATACTTATAGTCAGTAGTAACTATTTGAAATTGTAGTAAATATTGTTTTCTTTTGTATTATTCAATTTGAAAACAGAAGATGTATTAATTGTTCTAATTAATTCTTTTGACTTTGTTTTGACAGTTATGTCACAGTTTTAGAGCGTTCTCTATTCCTTAAGGATATCATGGTCTAATGGTTTAAATTGGTTTATTTAAATCTACTTATAGTGATAGTACATCGCGGCACAGGAGATACAAATATAGGTTTAAGATTTAACGATTCAAACTGTGACGATAGCAGCGTCACAGTTAAAATAAATCTTAGTTATAAATCAATAAACACAACAACTGACAAATTAAATCGCACCCCCTCCCCTTCAGACTAACATTAATGTTAGAGGTTACTAAATCTGTTTTAAAAAATGGAGGAAAAAAAGTTTAAATACATCCGAGATGTTAAAAACATTGTTGGTTTTTGTGCGATGCTTTATTAACATCGATGCTTCAATATTGAACATCGATGTTTTGTTGTCTATGTCGCCCCCCTAATAGGTAAGTAGGTATTTTATTTCACGTCGCACTGAAACAACACAATGGTCTATTGGCGGCCGTCCAGGATCGATGTCCCAAGGAACAGAACCGAGGACAACATCACGGAATTTGGAACCTGTGGACGAACAACTATTTCTAACAGAATTCGAGAGTTAATCCTAGTTGGTAGGAAAGTATTTTAATTCACGTCGCACTGAGAAAACACAATGGTCTATTGTCGGCCGTCCGGGATCAATATCCCAAGGGACAGAACCGAGGACATCATCACGGAATTTGGAACCTGTGAACGAACAATTATTTCGGACAGAATTCGAGATTTAATCATAGTAGATAGGAGGGTATTTTAATTCACGTCGCACTGAAACAACACAATGGTCTATTGGCAGCCGTCCGGGATCAATATCCCAAGGGACAGAACCGAGGACATCATCACGGAATTTGGAACCTGTGAACGAACAATTATTTCGGACAGAATTCGAGAGTTAATCATAGTAGGTAGGAAGGTATTTTAATTCACGTCGCACTGACGCAACACGATGGTCTATTGGCGGCCGTCCGGGATCAATATCTCAAGGGACAGAACCGAGGACATCATCACGGAATTCGGAACCTGTGGACGAACAACTATTTCGGACAGAATTCGAGAGTTAATCATAGTAGGTAGGAAGGTATTTTAATTCATGTCGCACTGACGCAACACAATGACTTATTAGCGGCCGTCCGAGATCAATATTCCAAGGGACACCGAGGACAACATCACGGAATTTGGAACCTGTGGACGAACAACTATTTCTAACAGAATTCGAGAGTTAATCCTAGTTGGTAGGTAAGGTATTTTAATTGACGTTGCACTGAGAAAACACAATGGTCTATTGTCGGCCGTCCGGGATCAATATCCCAAGGGACAGAACCGAGGACATCATCACGGAATTTGGAACCTGTGAACGAACAATTATTTCGGACAGAATTCGAGAGTTAATCATAGTAGGTAGGAAGGTATTTTAATTCACGTCGCACTGACGCAACACGATGGTCTATTGGCGGCCGTCCGGGATCAATATCTCAAGGGACAGAACCGAGGACATCATCACGGAATTTGGAACCTGTGGACGAACAACTATTTCTAACAGAATTCGAGAGTTAATCCTAGTAGGTAGGAAGGTATTTTAATTCACGTCGCACTGACGCAACACGATGGTCTATTGGCGGCCGTCCGGGATCAATATATCAAGGGACAGAACCGAAGACATCATCACGGAATTTGGAACCTGTGGACGAACAACTATTTCGGACAAAATTCGAGAGTTAATCCTAGTAGGTAGGAAGGTATTTTAATTCACGTCGCACTGACGCAACACGATGGTCTATTGGCCGCCGTCCGGGATCAATATCTCAAGGGACAGAACCGAGGACATCATCACGGAATTCTGAACCAGTGGACGAACAACTATTTCGGAAATAATTCGAGAGTTAAATTGTCACTTGGTTTGGAACAGTGGTATTGGAACAGTCATGCTGTCCAGCCAAACCAGTATATCTCTCTTGGATGACATTTCTTTAAAACCCGACTCCAGACAAACGAAACGAATTGCTTATCTCCGTTGAGAAGTAACAATCGATTCCTGTAACAAATCACAGGCTTACTGCACGTGCTGCCGTGAAGCCCAACGGCATTTCCCCAAATCAGACACAACATCAAAAGAGATTTAAAGGTAAGAGATCAAAGGTATCACGTCGCAGCCGATGATCACTCATTATCCTCCTCTACTGTAGTTAGGACCAGATGGATGGTGCTCGAATTATCTCACTCGATCGAGGGAGAAAAGGATATCCATTCATCAGGCTGCCAGAGGGATGAGATTGGAAGAAATAGGCTCTTGATAACTGCAGAGAACAGATGCCAGAGGAGTCGTGATCTTCTATAACAAAGCTAGTTTGTTGCTGCAAAGAGGGAGATAGTAGCCCGGTTGGAAGAGTATCGGATTAGCAAAGTTGTTAACTAGGTTCAGACTAGGGATGCGACATCCATGTCGATGTTTTCAAAACATTGATGTTTTTAAAAAAAACTTTGATGTATTGAACAGATGTAGCATCACTAGTTGCTAAACCAGTTTTAATAAATGGGGGGAAAAGTTTAAATACACTGAATTTTAAAAACATCGATGGTTTGGGAGCGATGTATTTATCAACATCGATGTTTTAATTTTGAGAATCGATGTTTTGCTATCGATGTAACATCCCTAGTTCAGACAGAGACTGTCGTGTACAAGGGGATGGTTGACGTTAAATCTGAGTTTTGATCATATGTCTTTGCATCGACCTGGTCGGGAAGTTTAGACAGTGGGGTTCTTGTTAGCACAGGCGTTGAACTCGTCATTTGACTTTGGTTTAAAATAACGAGGTGTTGTCCTCGGTTATTTACCTTCGGAATTAAGATCAGACTATGGTTGACAAATCGGAGAGTTGCGAGTTGGAAACTAGGTTCAAACAGAGACCGTCGTGTACGATGGGCTGGTGAACGTTAAATCTGGATCTGCCCCATATGTCCTTAAGTTGATCTGGTCGGTAAGTTTAGACAGTGGGGTTCTTGCTAGCACAGGAGTTGAACTCGTCATTTGACCTTGGATCAAAATAACGTTGCGTTGTCCTCGTTTTTAGCTTTGGGATTGTGATCAGACCGTCGATAATCAACCACTGCTCGAGTGGTACGTTAGTTAGACGACCTACTTCAAAGACATTACTTAAACGGTCAGAGTGGTTCAAAATTACATGATGCTGTCCTCGGATCTTTCCCTTAGGGCAGTAATCGGCCAAACGTGGCTATAAAATGCCACAAGAGCGGTTCTGCCACGAATTGATTACGACTAAATGCTGGTAAAACGTAAATATCCCGCCGGTGATTGATGCGAGTAAGAAAGCAGTTGAGGAACTTTAGAAGAGTTAAGAAAAATCAAGTTCTGTATTTAATTATTGGGGGCAATCTTCCAACAATGTTAATATTGCAAGCTTTATTGTTATTCAAGAGAGGCAAACCCATACACAGACGGTAAATACATTAAAAGTTGTTTTATAAATGCATCTGAAGAGCTATATTCTGAAATTTTTTAAGAACAAGTCAGAAATCCTTAAAAAAATAAGAGTTATCACTGTTTGCTCAAACAGTAAAAGACAGAACAATCAAAATGTCTTCGAATATAACCAATCAGCGAAAAGAAGATTTTAAATTAGTTTTCTTTATCAATAGCTGTTGATGAACCTTGTGTCACAAATGACACAGCTAATGTTTACCTTTTGTTCGATTTATTTCGCCTTCGGCTACTAAAGAACTTTTAGTATTATTGCCACTGAAAAGTCAAACACGTGGTGATTACATTGCAAATGCTGTCATTAAATGCATGAAGAAACATATTCCACTCGATGAAATTGTTTCAATTTCAACAGATGGGGGGAAAAGTATGAACGGAGTGAAAAATGTTCTGTTCCTATTTGGAAGGTAAAATATTAATCACGAGGTACTTATTTACCATTGCATCATTCATCAAGAAGCGCTTTGTGCGCAGATATTTCCAGAACAAATTTGCAATGTGTTATGGAATTGGTGAATTGAAGAATGTCAACACAATTATATTTAAAGCTCTTTATCATTGCCAATTTAAAGAATTTTTAGTTTAAATGGAGAGTAAATACGCCCAGATCTTCTGCTGCATAATAAGGTACGTTGGATTTCAAGGGGAAACGTTTTGAAACGTTTCGCTTCTTTATTACTTGAAATTAAAGCATTTCTCCTTGAGAAGAGTGTCGACTATCATGAACTAACGGACCGATCAGTGGATCTAAAAATTTTATTTCATGATAGACGTTACGTTTTATTGAAATACCATGAATCATAAACTACCAGGGAAAGGAAACCCAATTGTTTCGATATGTTGGAAGACGTCATTTGGAAGTTGGATGAAGTCATTCGAAAATAAATTATCCCCTTTTGCTCAAGATTTTTAAAGAGAAACATTAATTCATTTTCCAAGCCTGCTAAAAAACATCGCCAAGAAAATAACTCGGTAATTGACATTTAATATTTAAGAACAACAATTTTCTACGGAGGTTTCAAGAATTCAGTAATAGCATAGCGACGTTATCCTTTGTTAAAAAAATCTCTCAGTGCTGACGTAAAAGAAATGAAATTTTCTGCCTTTAATATTGACATTGGTGATTTTGATAAGCAAATAATGGAGTTACAAAACAAAGAATTATGGTGCTCCAAATTTGATCGCCTTAATACTGATATGGAAAAATTGGAAAAAAAATAAATGTGATCTTAGTTCATAGAAAAAGTGGTCAGCTGCCTTTAATATTGACATTGGCGATTTTGATATGCAAATAATGGAGTTACAAAACAAAGAATTATGGTGCTCCAAATTTGATCGCCTTAATACTGATATACCGGGATATGGAAAAATTGGAAGAAAAAAATAAATGTGATCTTAGTTCATAGAAAAAGTGGTCAGCTGCCTTTAATATTGACATTGGCGATTTTGATATGCAAATAATGGAGTTACAAAACAAAGAATTATGGTGCTCCAAATTTGATCGCCTTAATACTGATATGGAAAAATTGGAAGAAAAAAATAAATGTGATCTTAGTTCATAGAAAAAGTGGTCAGCTGCCTTTAATATTGACATTGGCGATTTTGATATGCAAATAATGGAGTTACAAAACAAAGAATTATGGTGCTCCAAATTTGATCGCCTTAATACTGATATGGAAAAATTGGAAGAAAAAAATAAATGTGATCTTAGTTCATAGAAAAAGTGGTCAGCTGCCTTTAATATTGACATTGGCGATTTTGATATGCAAATAATGGAGTTACAAAACAAAGAATTATGGTGCTCCAAATTTGATCGCCTTAATACTGATATACCGGGATATGGAAAAATTGGAAGAAAAAAATAAATGTGATCTTAGTTCATAGAAAAAGTGGTCAGCTTTGAAGGACCTGGAGAAGGAAGAAATATAATTCTCAACAACTGGAATGGTATAAATCGTCTTATTGATGAGAATCTGAAATTTTGCTTGAAATTAAAAACAATCCTGACTTATCCAAACTTTCCAAGTGAATACAAGGTCATTGCTCACATTAAATGCCTGTTATGTCATATTTTTATTTTAGTGTAAAAATATTTGTTTGTCAATAAATAATATTATTTTTATTATTTTATGTGTGGTGTTATTTAATGTTAGTAGCTAGTTTATAAACTGGTTCTAACAGACTAAAAACATGGTTCTTAAAGAGAAATTTGGATCTCAAAAGAAATCTAAATCGTTGTACTGATGATCTTTGGCTCTTTTGACTAATGAACTCATGGCGCGGTCAAAGTATAACTGCTGTATCGGACTTGTCTAAAGGTCCTTTTGTGACTACGGCTATAGATAGATACACTACCCTAGAATAATGGACCGGACGCCAGTGGATTTGCTTAAAATCCAACAACTTGTTTGGGGGTGTTTTTCGCAGTAAACCCGCCTGGGACCTTTGCATGTTGTTCATGGTCAATTAAAAGCTGACGCCTACATGAACATTTTGGTCAGTCAGGTTCTTCTTACGCTTTGGCAGCTATATTTAATGGACGAATGTTACTTCCTGGATGACAACACTCCATGTCATGTTGCAGTGGTATTAAAGCATGTATTATTTACCTTATACCATCACATTTTGCTGTCGGGTCCATTATTGTAGGGTAGTGTATAACAAACGAGCTTATTTCTTGTCACGATTTGTTATAACTTTCAAGGTACAACTGCAGTAATGGCTGTAATCTAAATTCTTTCTTGGAGCGATTATGGTATACTGCTGCACCGGCTGTTGTCTAAAAGTTTAGGGTAATGATAATACTAGTTTGAGACACATCTGATTATGGCAGGGCTCGAAATACCCGGTTGCACAGGTGCACTGTGCACATGAAAATAAAATTGTGCACCTAATTTTTTCCCGCAAGGCGCACCTGTGCACCTAATTTAAAAGCTTAGGTGCACAAGGTGCACCTGTATTACAAAATATATTTCGAGGCCTGGATTATGGACACATAAATAGTTATCATTACTTACTTTATTTTTATAATCCGTCTCTGAGAAATGCATGGAAGAATCAAACATTCGCAGTTTCCAACTCGCAGGTTACAAAGTTCAGTTACAGGTAAAGGCATTTTAAAGTTTCTAGACTGTTCTGGCAAGACATAGAAACGGGTACACAAGATGTATGACCTTTGTTAGAGGAATTTTGGATTGTAACAGAGGTCAGATCCCAGATTAAGCCTCCACGTAGTTTTTATAAGATATCTCGTCCATCAAGATCTGATGTTGTTGTTGTCGTGCGGGCCATATATGGCCCAATTGGGGGTGCCATTGCCCCGGACGGTTGTTCAACTTCATACATGACACATCCGTTTTACAGGAAGGTCCCTTTCACACATCCATTCACTCACACATATCGTAATTTAGATCCCAATCAGAGGCCGATAACCCCCTGATCAGGTACCCCCAGAGGTATTGATTTGGTATGGAAACATGGGGGACTTTGTGACCACGACCTATTTAACGTGCCCAAGCCACCATTAGCGAACACGACGGTCTTTAGCCAGGTCCAGGCGCCGATCTGACAACCATCAGAATTGCAGGCTGCGCTGAGGACAGAACCCACAACCCTTCCGATGCGAGCCCGACGCTCTACTGACTGAGCTACCGCGGCTCCATCAAGATCTGATTATTAAAAAAAAATCAGCAATATAGTGATGACGAGATTTTTGGTCATTAACAAAAATAATCAAGATCTGATTATTTTTGTTATTGACCACAAATCTCGTCATCACGATATTGCGGATTTTTTTTATGATGACGAGATCATAATCTGATGAGTTTTCTTCCAATGACGAGATATCTTGTAAAGACATACATGGGTTAAAGGGCAAATAGAAATTTCTCTAAAGAATTCAGGTTTTAATACAAGAATTATAGTAATATTTCCAAAGGTTGAAAGATTGCAAGGATACTTTGAACCTTTACCCATAAATTTTAAAACGAATTGATGTCGTTATTTAGTCATTAAGGAGGCTTACGACCTTTTAACCACTCTTAATGGAATGGAAATTTAGGTCATTCTCTAAGCTATGTAAGATTTTAAATATTGCATAAAAAGAGGAATGTTTTTTATTCCATTTTTTTTAAATTTATTTTTTAAGTATAAAATACATTCTACAAACAACAGTAAAATACTCATAAAATATTTTATGTCGGGTTCGTTAATGTATAATTGCTTGTAAAGTATCAATGAAGAGTGCTTGCACTAAGATTGCACATATACGAACAGATGAATACAAAATACAATTTAGTGTGTATGTTATTCAATATCTCTACTATTATAAAAGGAAGTGTTTGTTTTGTTTTGTTTCTTGAACGCAAAGTCGTGACGAATCTATAACACTAAAGGCTGCTACACACTAGGCCAGTTATTTAGTCGAGTAGCTAGTAATTTAGTAACTAAACGAGTTGGGACAAAACTATTTAGTAAAACGATTTAGTGGACTCGATCCAGTCAAATGGATAGTAGGCGGTAGAGTAATGCTCTCCACTCCACTCACCACTAGACAGGTGTGAACACGTTTGTTTAGTAGAGTTGATTAGTTATTCGTTTTCATTCCACGCGGTCTCTTTCTTATGTTTTTTTAAAACATTGATATCGATGTCGCATCCCTAGTCGACACTCGAACACCAACTAAACCGAGTGTGAACAACCACTCTCCCACTTGCAGTTTTCTCGTTTAGTAGAGCTACTAAATCACTCGCTACTCGACTAAATTACTGGCCTAGTGTGTAGCAGCCTTTACAGTAATGGGATTTGGCACACAAGTAGTTCGAATTATTTGCAATTTTAGAGACGAGGCCAATTTTAAAATTCAATCTAGAACATTTTAAAATGAATTGAATAGTTTTTTTCACCATTCTCATTTTTTCGCGGTAATTCCGAGGATGAAGATACATGAAAATTTAGACTTTTCGCCGTCACGTGTCACATTGACGTCAGCCTTTGGAACCATGACAAGTTTTTTTTCATCGGGGAGAGAACACATTCGAATGACCTTCGTATGTTTTGAGATTCATTCATTTTGATTTCCTGCGAAACTTATTCCAGTAAAGGAAACAGATTGCATTTTCTGCCCTTCGCGTTAAAACAAAAATAAAAACAGATTTTCATTTTAGCAAAGGAGAGCAAAGAAATAAAAACATTTTGAGTGGGATTGTAAAGTTATTTTTTTTTGTAAAATCGGGGAACCATTAAAGACAGACTACCTGTTGAAAATTTCAACAGATTTCAAATCTGCGGAAAATTTTACACCACATAAAAACCAAACACCACGGGCACGAGAAACACCGGGCTATTATACTCTATAACAAAAAAAATCGACGCACCAAGAAGGAGTTGTACCGGACTCGATCAACTTAGAACGGCACTGACTGGGGACGTAAAATCCCGTTTCCAACTGTGTCCTGACGGCAACCGCAGACCTACTTCCAGGGCATCGTGGGGATCCTTCCCTTACTAACGCACGCCACACATGCCTATAACAGGGCGTTAACCATCCTGGACCTTTTTCAGTCTATGCCACGCCGGGTGACAGTTTGCATCGAGGCCAGAGGTGGACCAACTCCTTATTGACTTCCTCCCTTTGTTACGGTCAAACTCTAAAATAAACCATTCATTTGTTCTGAAATTTTAATAGTTTGATTTCTCTGTATGTTCTTCATATCCTCCAATTTTATCGCAATCGGACAACTCATTCTTGGGGCGTCGATTTATTTTTTTGTTATAGAATGTATATGACAGGTAACACTAAAACCATAAAAAATGTTTTAAATCTATTTTAACAATAATGCTGCATTGATGCAGTAAATATTCTAATACGACAACAATTAATTCCCCGAAGTTTCCAAATAATGCAATTATTCCAAAATTCTAGTTAAATTAAATGGTAAAAATTTCAACTATCACGATTTGGGGGATACCACAACCACCTGTACACTTTAGTCCTCATAAGCTGAGCTTCCATTACAGCAATCTTGGTACGCTGAACAACCCGGATTTCATTCTCGCCCGTATCCTGGAGGTAAAGCTTTATTTACCACCGAATCGATCAGAATATTTACGAACTTCCCGCATATTGTCCATTAGAATGGGGGTGTAACTCCCCGCAAATGACAAGGACTCGCATATCATGCTGGACGGAAATAGGCATATAAGCGATTGTTCTATTCATGCGATAGCTTGTAATAGTTACACTTGAGCGTAAAAGATACATACCGATCAATAAAAATCACAAGACTATTGTTCCAATTTGATGCTTTCGACACGAAAGAAAGTTAAACAATACTTATAAATACTTATACTCATTTGTGTAAATGATTAATGTCAACAATGTGTTCCTTGCAATTTTGTGGGTGGATTAAATCTTTGATGGATTCACACTCAGATTTCTCCTTGCAAGCAGCACTATTCTTTGCCCGGATTTATAACTAGGTTTCACCATCTTGAGGAATAGGATAATTCCTAAGGAATCTATAGTAAAGAAATGAACTGCATAAATAATTTAATGAATTGTAATAGTTACACTTTAGCGTAAAATATATACACCGATCAATAAAAATCACAAGACTATTGTTACAATTTGATGCGTTCGACACGACATAAAGTTAAAGAATACTTATACTCATTTGTGTAAATCAGTAATGTAAACAATGTGTTTCTTACAATTCTCTAGGTGGATTAAACATTTGATGGATTTACACGCATAATTTCCCCTTGCAAGCAGCAATCTTCTTTGCTCTGATTTATAACATGGTTTTACCATCTTAAGCAATAGGATAATTTCAAAGGAATCTATTGTAAAGAAATGAAGGATATAAATTTTTCCAAAGGATTGTTCGAAGGAAATGAGCAGTGGAATCTTTACAAAGGATTGTATTCAAAGGAAGGGATCAATAGAGCATTGATAGAATAATTCAGCATTCAATTTCGAATTTTATAACAACAACTATAAAAATAAACACGAGAACCATTTTTCGTTTAGAATAAAGGTGTTTTGAGAATAATAGAGATGCGTTCATTGTTACTAAATAAATTGAAATTTCCATTTCATTATTACCCTAACATTGTTGTGTATGTAAGCAGTACTGTTTTTGAAAGATTTAGACATTCAAGTTATGTTTGCCAAACTGCTAAGTAGCGCCTTTTAAAACTTTGATCAAATGAGATTAATATACGTTTGATTAAAGCGATTTTTAGTTGTAGAGGAATCTTCCGCTACAGCTTAATTATAAACAGTACTTTTCAGTGGTATTTACGTCACTTCTTCGGGCGTTTTACTTACAAACAGTGCTTTTTAGTGCTTTTGACGTCTCTTTTACCGACATTTTACTTACAAACAGTACTTTCCAGTGCTATTTACCTCATTTGGATAGACATTTTATTCACCTTTCAAGATACTGGATTGGTTCCGAAAACAAATGTAAATATGTGATCTATTCATTATTTCCCCTTAAATTGCTCATTTGCATTAATTTTTTATTAATAACGTTTCGTTTTCCAAAATGCTGTTTTTTAATACACATGTAATGTGTGTACTTTTTGAAACATAAGTAATACCGACTTACTGTTCTAGAAAGAAGTTTCGAGAAAAACGAAGCAAAAAGAAACATGCTAAAAAGAAGGCCAAAAAGCAGATGGAAGAACAACACCACGTTGAGCGAGACTACCTTGCATAGTGGAATGCTGAAAATCCCGAGAAATTCATGGACTTGCGTCTATGTACCATCGAAGACGAGATGGTAGGAAGGGATCTATTCGCTAAACAAGATGTTGACGATCCAACCGAAGAAACTGCCACAGATCTCAACGCAGAAGACGATGAATTCGACTTATTAGTTAAAAATAGAATCACACATGATGTAACATTTTCAAATCTAAAATGTCTACAACACAGGATCTCATGATCTTGTAAACATGGTCTTTGAAAACTAATTATCAATGAGCCTAATTTCAAATCTGTTGGAAGAGACCACCGGAGATTCAGATTGTGAAGAGCTTTGTAAAAAATAAGAAGGCTAATAATTTCTCAGGAAGTGCTGGTAAAAGCTACACTCTACGTTTGAGAGCGATGGCAACGGCCTTGGCGATTTCTTTTGGCGCACTTCTAAAGGCGCCAAGGAAAAAATTATTCCTAACTCTTTTTCGGTCACAAATATTTTTCTTTTTGCAACACACTTTTTAAACACATTTCAGAACGTTTTGAAAAGCATATTTTTTAAAAACTTTCACAAAATGTAGTATACATTTCAAACACAGTCAAATACATTTGTGAACCAGCAGAGAATCTAAGCTACGAATGTTGGGTAAGAATACCCTGAAACTTATCAACTTCACTAAATGCAGTGGGCATGTTGAAAAAGAAAAAGATTTACAAAAGAATAAAAAGCAAGAAATAATACTACCTGATAACGTCAGAATTATTTCGTAAAAAATAATGAAAACGAAAATGGTCAAAAAAACAAAACTCTTAATCCTTTCGTGAAAACTATTATAATAAAATTAAAATAAATGGACCAATGGTATCACTGAAAACGATTTAAAAGGACTAATGCAATCAAAGGATATTTTCAAAACAAAATAACCAATGGGAGGAAAGAAACAATTTCAAACGAACCAATGAAATCAAACGACTTTAACGTATTCTGGAAGAACTTTCTAGAATATTCAAAATGAAAATTTAAAGTTTCCGTTTGCCGAGGTTCCCATGAAAACCACACCAACCTTAACGAAGAATGGGTTGCCTTAATTTATCATTACTCGCTACTAGAAGTGCGCCAAAAAAAATCGCCAAACCGTTGCCATCACTCATAAACGTTGAGTGTAGCTGTACCAAGTACTGTCCTGGAGTCTCGAAATCCTTCTTTCTGCTGAGGAATTTTTATAATCATTGCCGAGAAAGATCAAATTCTATGTTGAATGGACTGCGAAATTTCAATTTACAATGAAATTATGTCTTCGTTGAAACAACGCAGACTTCAAAGGCAGAATTTGTAACTATTTTTTCTAGCGGTTAGGTAATGGTAATGGTAATGGTAATTTTAGTTAACGTCGTACTAGAGCAACACAACGGGCTATTGACGACGGTCCGGGATCAGTCCCTTAAGAGAAAGATCCGAGGACAACACCTCGTAATTTTGAACCACGGTCAGATGACGAAGCAACACCTGAGCTGGCACCCCACTCTCCAAATCTAGCGGTTAGGAGATGTCACAACATGAATAATCATACTAGCCATGGGAAACTGATCTCTTTGGAAAGAAGTTTTAAATAAAAACGTAGTTTCAGTACCCCAAATCCAAAAGAAAAATAATCAACAAACACACGTTATATTCTACCCCGCATACAAAATATGATAAGCTGAATAATGAAAAATTGGCATCAACTGCACTTCATTTGATTTTTAACCTTGGAGATTTGAAAAAAAGGAACTACAGTTTTTTGAATCACAGTTTCATGATATTTCAAATTAAAGGAAGCAATATAAATTCTAACCCTTATTCATTTTATGTACATTTATTTCTCTTATAATATATTTATCATACATTTTGAAATTTATCACAACTGTCCAACTTTTATATCGTATTCAACTAACTCAGTCTCTTTTCCGTCGAAGCAAGAATATTACAATACTTTTTGAGAGACTTCAATTAAAATAAAATTAATTTTCCCGATTCAATTCGATTCGATTTTCAATTCGATTCGATCTTCAATTCGATTCGATCTTCAATTCGATGTATTCATATGCGTTTGCAGGGGAAACTTGTATTTCAATGAATTCACACATTCTTTGTCTTAACCAATATCAAGATAGTGCTAATTTTGTTGATGAAGAGCTATATCGTCGGTAGTAGGTAGGTAATTCAATTAGTGTCTCAATGGATCAATAAATCGATCTATTAGCGGCCATCCTTAATTAATGCCGAAGGGAAATATCCTATATTAAGACTGCGCTATAAACACATATTCTCAAATTTGGTAGGTAGGAAGGTAGGTATTTTTACTACCGTTGCACTAGAAAAACGCAGCGGGCTATTGGCGACAGTCCGGGATCAATCCCCTAAGGGAAACATCGGATAAATTTTGACTTGAATACGTCTTTAAAAACAGAATAGCATTGGTGATATTACGTCGGCGTGGAGTTGAAGTTTGAAGAGTGGGGTGCCAGATCAGGTATTACCTCGTCATCTGACCATGGTTCAACATTAAGTGGAGTTTTCCTCGGTAATGGTAATTTTAATTAACGTCGTACTAGAGCAACACAATAGACTATTGACGACGGTCATGTACAGTATGAAGTTATATTTTCATTTTTGTTCTTCCGTTTTTCGTTTCCAAATTTTTGTTAATAAAAGGTAGAACATAGTTAAAGATCCAGTAATAGAATTATAAAAGATTATTTTTGTTCGCAAATACATAAAGACATAAATTATTTAGAAATGCATTCAATTGCTTTAGATGAGAGTAACGATGTAAATGGTTATGCAAAATTAGCAGTTTTTGCTCGATATAAAGCATATAATATAATGAAAGGAGAGCTAATAAAACTTTTAACGCTGAAAGGGAAGTGGACCGATCTTGATATTTTTAAAGAATTTGATATTGCATTGAAATACACTGGTGAAATAAATTAGGAGAATTTGCATATTTTATCGAATTTCATGAAAAGAACTGAACTGAATGTAAAACCACTGCTTCTAGACAAAAATGCAAATCTTGTACGTCAAATATGTAAGCGTATACGTGTGTGTAGACGGAGCCAGTAGAGAAACAGACTTTATAAGCGCGCGTAAGTTAAGACGCATTTCGTTCGCTAGCACACCTCGGCGAATTTCTTGGTGTTATTTTGTAGTAATCGGTTAATTTCAAATTGTAACAGTAAAAATGAGTAACCACCAACGTTTGGATGATGGAATGAGGTGGCGAATTGTGGGGAGGATAGAAGGCGGGCCAATCTCGAGTCCAAATTTGTAGAGAGTTCAATTTAACGCCCAGCGTCGTGTTTAACTTATGGAAACAGTTCCAGGATACCGGATCCATCGAGAGAAGCCTGGGTAAGGTCGTCCAAGAGCCACGACGATCGCCAGAGAAGATCGCCATTTGTCGATTATAGCGAGGCGTAACAGGAGCGCTACAGCTTCTCATCGCTCTCGTGACTTGTATGCAGCCACAGGAACCCGTGTATCAAGGGTGACTGTTTCCAAAAAACTTCATGAGAGGGTTGTTCGCAAGAAGACCTGCTGTTTGCGTCCCGCTCGCTTCTACGAACAGGAAAATCCGTTTATCATGGTGCAGAGAGCATAGAGATTGGAGTATGGATCAATGGGCGACCGTTCTCTTCACTGATGAGTCCCGGTTCAGCCTAAACATCGATTCTCGCTGTACGTTCATATGGAGAGAACCAGGGACCCGCTACCTACCCTCCAATGTCCGCAAAATCGACCATTATGGCGGAGGAGGTTTAAAGGTCTGGGCAGGCATCATGTTGGATGGCAACACACCTCTCCATGTCTTTGAAACAGGCAGTGTGACTGGTGTGAGGTATAGGGATGAGGTCTTGGAGCCCTATGTTCGCCTTTTCAGGGGGGTGCAGTTGGCCCTGAGTTCATTTTAATGGACGATAACGCGAGGCCACAAAGAGCTCTTCTGGTCGACGAATTTCTAGAGAGTGAAGATATTCGCCGAATGGATTGGCCAGCCAGATCTCCAGACCTTAACCCTGGAGATATAGACAAAATGCAATGTATGGGCATGTCTGGGACGCTCTGGGGAGGGCAACTGCAACTCGCAACACCCTCGAGAACCATCCAGGAAATGAAAACAGCGGTTCTGAACGCGTGGGACCAATTGCCACAGGAAATTATAAACTGCCTTATTTCAAGTATGAAATCACGCATTGAGACCTGTATATCTGTAAGAGGGAATTATACCCCTTATTAACCCATCTATTAACCCATTTTTTTTTGTTTATTCTGCAACCGCTGTTTCATACCTTCCTACTCCAACGTGTGTTAGGCACGATCATGAGTGTGTATTACAATTATTGAATGGCTACTTGTTTTGTATTGTATCAATGTATGTACATATCAAATTTCATTAAAATCGGTACAGTAGTTCTAGAGATAATCGACGAAGTCTGGAAATTCTCTTAATTTCTTACACCAATTTAAATGGATATTGACCTACATAAAATTGTTTCTGTAACAACGCATGGTGAACCCAATATTGTGGGGGGAAATATTGGTTTTTCCAGTACCTTAAGCAAAATATTACACATCCTCTGATTGAATTTCATTTTTTAATAAACCAGCAAGTTCTATGTGCGAAGCAAGATTTAGAAACATTTTTCAATGTAATGCCAGTTGTAATAAAGTCATCATTTTTATAAACGCAAGAGGTCTTAATAAACGAAAAATTTGCAAAATTGTTAGAGGAAATTGAGTGCCAGTATTAAGGGATTTTGACATACAACAATGTTTGATAGTTTAGTACCGGTCAAGTTTTTAATCGGTTTGCCATTTTATTTGAAGAAATTAAGGTCTATTTGAATGAAAAAAATAATAATTTTTTTTGGCAAACTTTCAAATATAGATTGGTTAAATGTTTTCATGTTTTTGTGCGACATCACTCAGCATTTTAATGAACTGAATAAAAAACTTTAAGGAAATAGACAAATTGTTTTAATGATGTTTGAGAAGATTAGGATATTTATGACAAAACTTGACACCTTTATTAGGGATTTGGAAATGAAAATCATGAAATATTTTCCTCAATTACAAAAACATTTGTAAAACACAATAACAATGGAAAATAATCCTGACGTTCCAGATAATGCAATCAAAAGATATTTAATGACTATACAGGAAATAAAACAAGCCGTTGAGGAGAGATTTGATGAATTTAAAAGTATGGAAAATTCTTACACTTTATTTTATATCCATACAAAACGAAATTCGAAACAATGGAGTTATACGAATTTAAGTGGCTAGGTATCCATGATTCAGAAATGGAATAAGTTAAATATTTCAAAACAGCATAGTTTGTAAAATTAATTTGATAACTTGATTTCCGAAGTAGAAGGGAAAATGTCTGAAAATAGTACAAATTATAATTACCGTACTCTAAAAATTGAAAATATTATATTAAACGTATGATTATTTACCAAATATTTTTATATCAATGAAGAAACTTGCTAATGCTCTTTTAACGATATTTAGATCCACATATTCTTGTGAAAAATTATTTTCTTCGATGAATTTTGTAAAGTCTACCTATAGAAATAAACTCGGAAATGAATTGACTGCGAAATGCGTTAAACTAATGAATACTGAGAATGAACCTAATATTAAGAAATTATCTGACAAAAAAACAACAGATTTGTCATAAAATATACTTTAACTTTATTGTACATACACATACCTGTAACTATATTATCTATTAAAATATAATATTTCATATGTATATGTTGTTTTCTTTTCCTTGTTCATTAAAAACTCAATGCAGGAGGGGCTGAGTATGATTATGAAAGAGATGAAAATGGTTGAAAATCGTAGACGTTATTTGATATAGCTTCACCTATACAAGTTATTTTTGCACTCAGAATTTTTAGAACAATAACCATCAAACAATTAAATAAAAGACTGAAGAAGGTCAATTTTTGTGTAATGCAAGTATCAAAACGCAGTTTTCACTCAAACACAAACACCACTTGAACAGTCTGGAAATACAAACTTAAATATCTGTACTTGCACAACCAAGAACCGTCAGCCATTTCTTAAAGGAAATCATTACATTTATAACAGAGGCGGCAATTAGCACAAACCACAAAAGGTTCTTTGTCTTACGGCTATCTTGTATTTCTCTCCGTTGTTTTAATGAATCAAACGAAAAAAGTTCTTAAAGAGTTATAATTTGCTTCATCACATCGATCTACCGTGTTCGATTTCCCACTTCTTGGAAAAGGCGGGAAATTCCACGAAATCGTTTGCTTTTAATGGAGCATTTTGTTTCTGGCAGGATATAGTGAATTATTTATGTTATTCATTCCGTGTTTGTTGGAAACTAGCAGCACTTCGGGAAAATCTCTTTGTCATTCATTATCAATTATGAAGAGAGAGTTAATTAATTATTTCTACCGTGTGAATGGCAGCGCAAACACTCTATTCGACCAACATCCGAAAAAGTTGAGTAGTTCTCTAATTATTCAATGCGAACATTTTTAGTGTTCGTAAACAAAGGTTATAGGAGACTTTACTTCCTTCTATTCAAATGTCATGGTGTGACCTTAAAATGTACTTCACCAACTTTTTTGCCAATTTTTGGTGTTTAATTAATTGTCCTTGACCCATTACCTATCATCGTTGGCTGACTTGTCAGTTAGATTGATAGTTAATGGAAAGATCCCAGGACAACATCATGTAATTTTGAACTATTGTCAGGTGACAAGGTCAACACCTGAGCTGGCACCACATTCTCCAAACAACCAGACCACTCCAACATGGAGACATTTGAGGGCACGTAATATTTAACGTGCTCCAGCCACTCAGTGCCAGGTGATCTTTGGTTGGACCATCCGATAGTAATTCGTCACTCCTTCCAACCGTGGCCTCGTTGGATTAGTCGACAGTGATTTATAAATTCAACTTAAACTATCGTTGTACAAATCAGCCTCTATTAAAAGGAAAATATTGACAGTTAAATTGTATTGAATTTAACACGAATGCCCTATGGCTACTGTTTTAACATTCTAATAAGCGAAACAACATAACATCAGTTGTCGTTTGCAAGCTAGTCATGATTGTTTTATCAGACATTCTCCAATATTTTTATCACATATTAAGGGGTTCCGGGACACATTGAAAATTTTTTTTATTAATTAATTTAGAATTTTGAATTTTTTTAAATTGATAACCCATCAAACTAATAAACAAAATCACAACCCAAGATTTTTCCAAAAGTTTTTTAAAAATTTGAAATTAAAATTTTTTGAAAAAAAGAGGGGTCATTTTAAATTGCTAAAACTCAAAATATTCTTGATCCATTTTCAAAATTCTTGCAGTAAATTATTCACAAATTTATAAACTTTAATTTTGATTCAGCAATTTAAAAAATATTAATTTAATAAAAAATAAAAAATATTCGAATGAAAATTTTTAAAAGTTTTAAGGTACTTTGTTTTGTGAAAAAGTCATGTTTTAAAAGTAAATATTTATTTTAAATTTACTGAATCAAAATTAAAGTATAATGTTTGAAAAAGATATATTCCAAATTTCAACCCTTAAACTTTATCGGTTTTCGACATAGCAATTTGAATACAGGAAATCTTGAAAAAATGTATCATGGATAAAAACGCATTTAAAGTTTTAAAGACAGATGTTGTTGCCATGACAACAACTGTCAAGAATGTTAGATTTTCAAAACAACGCACCACAAAAATTATTATATCTCTAGTTCTAATTAAGATAGAAACATGATTTAGACGTCATTTTAAGCAGAAAAACACAGAGAATTTCTTAAAACTAGGGGGCCAGCCCCCTGCTCGCTAGCGCTCGCCAACCCCCGGAGGATTGCTTTGCAATCCTCACTAGTTCGCTGCGCGAACTTATGTTCGCTTCGCTCGCATCAATGAAGACATGTGTCCTAGCAGAAGGGATTGTTTACAAAATATGATATTCCAAAACAAAAAAAAACATTTTTTTCCAATCTAAATTTGCTGTTTGCAGAAAAGATATATACAGTGCCTCTGAAATCAGAATTCAAACGAAAACTGTGCAAATTTTGACTCGAAATGTTATCGCTGCTTTGGAAATTGAATACCCAGCTTGTTGTTTGTGTGTACATTTCCCCAGCACTCGAGCCACTCACTTTGTCATTGAGTTTGTTGTCTAAAGTTGAAGTTCAAGCGTATTGTTGAACTACAATTGTTGGCCCTGAAAAGATACCCCGTTTTCTTTGATTTCTATTACAAACTACAACAGCTCGACTAAAATTAATTTTTTTCAATAAAATTTCATCCGATTACGCTATAAATTCAATTGAGGCGCGAGACTTCGTGATGGTAAACAAACAATCGCACAATGTTGCCAAAACGCAATAACAAATAACGTCTTTTTTGCGTGCCACGTAAGAGAATTATATATATATATATAGATAATAAAAAAAAATTCTAAAATCTAACGATTTTTGTGTTCCGGACCCCTTTAATCTTGGATAATAACGCCTATCTTAAGTTTATCATCGGTTAAGATCAGAAACTCAGGGACTGACATGAAGTTTTGGGGATACATTGAATGCTTATTTTCCTGGTGATAAGACATACATTCTATGGTAATCTGTACTACATAAAAATGTTTACGAATTTTTGTTTCTTGATCTCGACACTAATAGTTAGCCAAGAAAAGCAGTTGTGCAGCAGAAAGAAATGACAGTTAATGCGGTTTTCCTCTAACCAGACAATACGTCAATTCGGTAGTCATTCTTATCAATTTCTTTTAGCATCTTGTCGTCATCGGACCGTGGTTTAAAATTACGAGATGTCATCCTCGGATCTTTCCCTTAGAGATTGATCTCGGACCGTTGTCAATAGCCCGTTGTGTTGCTCCAGTACGACGTTAATTAAGTACCTACCTTTTTGTATCTTGCTGAAATCGCAATCGAAAAACAAGCCAAAAAAGTTAGTTACGGAATATGTACGCTAAGCATATTCCACGACGAACATTATCGTCTATTGCATTTAGCCACAGATGTGAAATGTAAGTAGACTGATCACTGCAGTGGAAAAGATCTTTAAAAAGGGTGACCCACATGTCGACTAGTAGTCACGTGACTGCTTTGTGAAAAATTGACTTGTAAGGCTGATTTGTTATCTTATCGCCTCGCTTGGCGATGGGATGATAGACGAATCTCATGTAAACGCCACAGAAATAGTAAGAACTCCAAAGTCTACTGCTATCAGATGAGCAATCAACGGACCAATCAAATGAACTCTCAATGGAAGGGCGTCTTTTCCTATTCCTTGAACCCATCATTGATGCGTGTTGGGTTTTAAATCGAAAAGCAGTGTAATGGTCACGTTCTTACTAATTTTAGTCATATGATCCTTTCATAAATAAAATGGTTACCATTAATCACTATTCTTTTGTTTCCTCCACCCATTTAGCTTGACACTAAAATATGATTTCGTTTCATAATGTACTATACAATATTTTGGATATAAGTCGATTATAATTACATAAAGTAGAATTCTATCAGTTTTTAGAATCGAACCAATTATAAAACTTTAATTATAGTTCAGCAAAAAGAGTTTGGTTGTCAAAAACATTATAGTTCTTTTGAATTCCAAAAGCAGAAACTGTTCAAATTCGATACAATTGATGAGTCCAAATATTTTGTGTAGAGTTTAGACTTCTGTAAGAAATGTGGTATTTTATTTGTGCAGTTTTTAATTCATATTGAATTTTGCTCTTAAAAAACGTTTTGAAAGTAATTAATCTGTTATGACACTTATATCAGGGATTTACAATATTAACAAACCAGACAATTTGAGAATACATATTTTAATTCGTGTCCACATTCTCTTGCATAATGCCTGTCAAGGTTACTTCAAAATGTACTTTAGTGCCTTTTTTACATCGTTTTAAATATAACCAAGTTGGTGTTGATCAATCAACTATCGTAAATAGATTCGGAATGTATTCTTAGAAAATTTTTTAGTCGACGTACTGAAATGGTATTCGTAAAAAAGGCAACTCTAACGTGAGGTTCAGAATACGTACAAAAAACTCGTATCGCTGCAGGAACACTACCGCCATTTATATTTGGCTTGGCTGATGTTTAAACCAATTGTCGTTGATCTAACTGACTAATTTCTTTAATTGTTACTGACGAATCACTGAAATCCTATTCAATAAACAAGACAAGCGAAGCCATGTTCGAATTACGTATAGGAAGTACGTTTCACTGCAGGACACAACCTCAGTCTACATTTTAATAGTCAGATAAAGTCTAATCACAGAATTTAAGAAGTGAATAATAGTTGTTTTGAGTTTCCTTTCCTGTCTAAATTCCGTCTTCAATGCATGTGTTGTACCTGTTATATTATGACTGAAGCACTTTTTTGTTATAGGTGTCATTAAGATAAATAGATTGACGAGCCAAAACGTTATGACCACATCTCCACATTTTTCAATGAACTCGTCTGGATGACGTGGAAGGTACGTGATTACGTGAGAATGGTATTTAACTGCTGCTGGAGAAGGTAAGTAATCATTCTTGCACTTACTTTTGCGAGTGATTGGAAAGGCTGCTGATCTAAGCGAATTTGATAAAGAGCAGATCGTAATGGCCCGAAGAGTCAGAACGAGTATCACCGAAACTGCACGATCTTCCATTGTTAGTATTCATGCAAAGTGGATAAATGACAGTGACACCAGCAGTATACGCAAAGGTGTTGGTCGTCCACGCGTCATCAAAGAAAAAGAACGTCAGAGACTGTCCCGTTGAGTAAAGCAAAATAGGCGCCAGACAGTGGTTCATCTGACAGCCCAATACAATGCAGGTCCAAGTGCAAGTGTTTCTCAACACACAGTTCAGGGGACATTGTTGGATATGGGACTGTGCAGTAGACGTCCCATTCGTGTGCATCTGTTGACCAAGTGTCATCGTCAACTACGCCTACAGTGGACCCGGGAACATCGAAACTGGACCATGGATGAGTGGTAGAGAGTTGCCTGGTCAGATGAATCCCGATTTATCATTCATCATATCTATGGTCGTGTCAGGGTACGCCATGCCGTGTGCCAAGCGAACAGTAGCTCCCCTCTTGTACAGCAGGTCATACACAGGCTGGTCGTGGCGGTATTATGCTTTGGGGAACGTCTTCGTGGGCGACTCTGTGACCCGTAGTTGTGGTAGAACAGACCATGAACGCTGCGAACTATTTGAACATCAATGCGGATCAGTTGTACCCATACATGGCGTCTGCCTTCCCGACTGGAAATGGAATCTTCCAGCAGGACAACGCCCCATGTCACAAGGCTCGGATTGTGTTGGAGTGGTTCGAGGAGCATACTGATAAATTGCCCTTAATGTCCTGGCCACCTAACTCGCCGGATAGAGAACATTTGGGGTGCCATGGAGCGGCAGCTCAGAGCACAATCACCATCATGTCCGAATATCTCGACTTTGCGTGACAGCTGCTTAGACATTTGGTACAACCTGTACCAAGAACATGTGGCATCGATGTCCTGTCGTGTTGCAACAGCTTTGCAGGCCAAAGGAGACGCAACGCGTTATTAAATAGTTGGTCATAATATTTTGACTCTTCAGTGTAGGTATCGATAGTATTTCTTGACGATACGTGTTTCCGGTTCGTATTCTGAACGTGACGTCACTTGTTTTTCGAATACGATTCCAGCACTTGGCCTAGAATAATTCCAAAGAATTGATTACGATATGATAGTCTATTGGTTAACACCAATTAGATTAAACATCGAATGCGGAAATGGACGTAAACTGCCTTTAGCGGTAACACCGATATCTATTATGCGAGAGTATTTAGCCAGTGGATAAAACCTTAGCAGACCTGGTTTGTTTAATCTAAAAATCCTACGCATAGGAAAAACAGTAAAATTCTTCCACAAAATTCATGCCTGATACAAAGGCGAACACTGACTTTTCTTTAACACGATTTACACATATTTGCACATATTTTTACATATTAAATGCTGTTACACTGATACAAATTCTCAATAGGATGTTTCGTTTCGCAAGCACGAAAGGCCATCCATGAACAAGGTGCAGCGCAATCGATTTTTGTATATAATTAGCTCTAATCAATACTCAAAATAGACTCACACAAAAAATAAATATTTCACTCGAACTGCTTATCGAAAAAGGAAATTATTCATGTTAAAATAGCATATCACGAGATAATTTTTTATTTCTCTATCTAGTGTCAATAAAATTATTCTTATCGGTTAGCTTTTTAAAAACAAAAAGACGAGTCGAAACTATTGATCAAAAAGGGATAACATCTCGCTAAATTATACTTTAGAACTAATTTTCATTATCTTTTAACCAGTAAAAAACTGCTGTTTCTCGTTATTTATTCTCGTGGTAATATAATTTAATAATTTTTCACTAAAATGCGATCGTTTTCGACTTCCCGTCAAAGTAATTTATTTCTATCAATATTTCGTTACAAGTTTCAACTTCAACAAGCAAGCACAAATTCGCGTCTAAGTTAACAAAATAATTACATTCATTATTCGTGATACTTCAAGTCCATCATTTTCTTTTATTGATTCCTTTGTGATAAAACTGATTTTTTTTTTAAATATTGTGAATTAGTGTTTCAAGTGGTAATTTTTGTCGTATATGTATGTGTTTTGCTTTCTTTTAGCAGTGAATTTTTCAACACTCTTTTCATTTAACGTTTCTGGTGGTTTATCTATCACTCGAAAATACCCTAAAGTGGTCATACTGGTGCAAAAACCTTTTCCAAGCTGACATTCGTTCTGAGCAAAGGATAATTTGTTCTTCATATTAGTATCTTCATTTCCCTGGGATTAATTAATAGGGCAGTTTTGTCAAGACTAGATATCGCGTCCAATGTAAATTTGACCAGAAATTTAACGAGATATATCGTCAAAATACTTTGAGCTTTAAATAAAGAATGAGATAACTTTTTGTTTTATATTATATTTTATGTGGCTTATTATTTTATGGCTATACTGTGCGGATCGCTTCAATTCAATTATCAGAAACAGATGTGAAAGATATTTGTATTTTAAGACGCGTGAAATAAAGAACACTTGTAACAGGAGGGTGAGTGGAGTTTAGTGAAGTAAACATCTCGTGGAATTAAAATGAACATAATTTATTTTCAACTGTACAAATTAAGATAAAACTTTTAGCAAGACAGAACCACAACGTATCTCGACAATCAAGGTCTGGTCAATTTTGCTAATGACCAGATAATTCGTCGCGACAGCGAATAGAAGGGTTAAAAAAAGAAAATATTAACATGAAATCAAAACAAAGAAGTGAATTACCCATATTAGACTATGTTTAAACCCGAAGTTGGTGTTTTTCGATAACAATTTGAATCGGAATCAATAAAAAATAGAAGAGTAATTGCTTTTTACAATTATACTTTTTAACAATTGCTAATGTGGACAATTTCTTCCTTTAAAAAAAATACGTTATTTGGCTTTCCCAGCACGTTAAAAAAATCAAGATAGTTTTTATCAATGGAAAGCAAATTTATACCTCTACGAGAAGACAAAAACAACTGTCTGATAGCTAAGTTTTAATTTCTTGGAACAATTAATTACTTATATTATTGGAACTATTAACCCAATTATTCTGAATCACTTTTGGAAAAATAAAACTTTAGTCTTCCTTTTTTGATCGCGAAGGTACACACACTAATTAAGAAAATAAATACCCTTTTATTTTAGAGAAATGTGCATTTTTCCCTTATTTTTTGTGCCTTAATTTATCGCGTTCTGTGGGGTATAAAGTTTAAATATTTTTTATTTTTCAATGTTTCTCTCTTTCGATGCGCATTTGTGAGTTCGGTGTTACAGTTGAGACAGAAGAGTAAATATATTAAAACTCAATTAAGGCATGGTATTTTATGTAGGTAGTTGAACGCAACACTACGAGCTATTGGCGACGGTCCTGGATCAATACTGATGTGAAACATCCTAGGACAATATCTCATCATTTTGAACAACGGTTAAATGACGAGGTCAACACCTGAGCTTTCACCACACTCTCTAAACTTCCACACCACGCCAACATTAAGATATTTCAGATCACGACAGATTTAACGTGCACCATCCTCCATGTATTTTACTGTCTTTGGTTGGATCATGTTTCGAACTCGCACTCCGGTTTGCCAATCCGTTACTTTTCCAACCGGTTTCCCCTTTTCTGCACCAACCAACGTGAAGACATTTTATGACACGGAAGACTTAATGTGCACTAGAGTGTACACGACTTGAATTTCAATGAAATAAAATTCAAACTAAAGTTTTGAAACTAGTATTGTTGGGGCAAGTGTGAAATAGAGTAGATTCTTTAAATAAGTTTTGCATTCTTGCGATTCAAACTAGACTAACCCAAGTTACTTTTTGAAAAATGTGTAATTCCTAGTTACTGAAATATCACAATGTCTATTATGGCTAGTATTTTATATGTTTCGCAAGTACTCATCGCAATAACAACAATTGAAAAGACAAAACGTAATTTTTTCTTTGTCTGTCACTAAAAGTTCGCAAATAAAATTTGATTCATTCATCATAAGGAGTAATTTTCCATCAGAGTTAATAATAACAAGCTAATTAATTTTTATTTATGTCCAAGTATCAAAGTTATATTATATTAAAGTGTATCTGGGATACTACTGAGATTTAAAAACATAAATATTCATTATTTTATATTTCTCTTTACTTATGTTACTAAGATTAAGATTTCAAATACGTTATAATCATATTTGATTTGTTAGTAATTCGGGGTAATTTTGCTATTCGAGCAACTTTGTACAAATAAATTCATTTTTATTGATATCCAGATATCAAAATTATGTTATTTTCCGTGAGTGATGCTATTAGATTTAAAAGAATAAAATATTTACTTTTAGACCTATAATAGTTAATTATTTTAGTTTAGACTTATAAATTACTATGATTTGGATATAATTGGTTGCGTTATCGGATAGGGTAAGTAGTTAACTAATTTCACACTGGAGTAACACAAAAGGCTATTAGCGGTCTAAAGGCTATTAAAGGTCTGGGATCAATCCCGAAGGGAAAGATCCAAGAACATCACCTCAGCATTTTAAGTCACGGTCAGATGACGCGAACATCACCAGAGGTTGCACCCCATTCTCCAAACTTGCACACCACATCCAACACGCGATAACTTATCAGGAACTTCTAAGTTATATAAAATTATATTTGCACTTGTGCTCAATTTGTTAAACAATTTATAATGATATTAAGATTAAAATTTTTAAGTAAGTCACAGTGAAGAAATATCTATTCGTAGGTCTTACAAGGTAATTTCACCATCGGAGTGACTATGCAAACCAATTAATTTTTAATGATATCCGAGTATTAAAATTATAATTTGTTCATAAAGTGTACATGACGGCTTAAAAACATTTATTCCTTATAAAACAGTTAATTCATTTAATTTACATCTATGACGTACTCTGATTTTTAAATATAACCACATTTGTTTTATGTGTTACTTCTAAGCCATGTTAAATTGTATTTGCACTTGCTCAGTTTTGTTAAAAAATTAATTGTGACATTAATATTAAGATTTTTTTTTAATTTACACACACAAACAAGGTTTTAGTCCTAGATGTAATTTTGTAATCATATTGACTATGTACAAACTAATTAATTTTTATTCATTTCCAAGTATCAAATTACATTTTCTGAAGGTATGTCTGATACCCATTGAGATTTAAGATGATAAAATTATTCTTTATTTGAATATCTGTTTGAATTTACTTCTTTTAAAGAATTTTTCCAATCATGGTATTCGCCACATATCATGCTTAACATTAATTACAATCTCTACGAATCGCTAAATATGATTTTAATTCAGTTTTTTTATCTTTACTGGAAAACATCCACCGTTATAAAATTAATACAAGTAACTTTAAAAGGTCGAATAAATTGAGACGTGTAAGAAATAGTTAAAAAATTGTTCAAGCATTCCCTATGGAACTTCAAAGTAATTAAACCAAAATGATTACACGATTCATTCGAATGTGTACACCTAGATATACCTTAATTATTAAAATAAATAAATATCAAACTTTATTCAGATTTCTTTTACAGAGTATAATAGGGCATCGTTTCTCGTTTTTCTATTGATCCAAGCAAATAAATATTTTTCTATCATTATTTATCACAAGATTTTAATGACAAAGATGAATTTTGCAATCTAAACAGCCTAATCCCATGCGAAATTTCGCCCAATATAGATAGATAATGAAACAATAAAAATTCTAGAAAAAAGGAGCGTCATAGCGCTTGAAGGAAATGTAGATTTACTGAAAATTAAAACCTTCGTAAACATTTTTAGGAATTCAAAGTGATTCTCTTATTCTTTCTATTGCAATAATGAGCTTTTTGATTGTATGAGGACCTAAAATTAATAATAATTTGTTTGATGTGAATGCGTTCTTTAAAATCGGATCAGTACTGGTAGGCATGCATGAAAATCCGAGCGCTACAATACAGCTTTACTACTGTCTTGTCTTATTATTTCAGAGCTGGAAGAAAGATCCAGAAGATACATATAGCGTCATGTCTACAAAGGTATCTGTACCTTACATAACCTTCGTCCTATGTAAGCAAGTTCACTGATTGAAGAGGAAAAAAAGCCATCTACAATACATCAAAATATCTACGGTGCAGAGCGAACATTGGGCCAGAGTAACTTTTGATTGCATAGAGTAGAGACGGCGTAAGTGGTATCATTCGATAAAACCTTTCAATAAAATTATTCATCTATATTAATATCAAACTTTTTTTTATATTTCCAATGGCAAGGCTGGGTACAGATTGCATAGACTAATACAATACATAATACAATACAGAAATACAATACAGTACAGAATTGACCGAAGTCATTGTAGCCTTATACAAGGCCAGAAGTGATGGTCACTTGTGAAGGAGCACCCAGTGGGTGGACCATCATTGTCCCTAACAAAGGACAGCACAATTTACATCCATGCCCTGACTTGATTCGAACCAGGAACCTATCGATACAGAGGCCAACACCTTGACCACTAGACCGGTTGGTCGGCATATCAAACTGTACACACTTAAAAAATACTTCACAATCATTAAAATTGTAAATTAATTGTTGACTATCCACAATAGGCAATCTCCAAAAGTTCCCTTCTGCTTTATCTGACCGTGTCATTTCTTTGTATTTTTCAATATAGTCTCTTTATTTTCGTTTTGTAAGGTACCTTACCTGCAACCTCCAAGAAACATAAATGTGAAAGATTTTTACAATGTTAAAACCAGGGTCCAACTGTGGTTTAACTTGAACGTGCACCAGACCCTTTGCACACGACTGTCTTTGTGCGGATTTGAATACACAACCCACCTTTTGCTAATATCCGTTACTCTTCCAATTAGACTACAGTGGCCCACTAAATATAGCTAACGGTAGCTGCGACGAAATGTGTTTTCTGTACATATGTTACCGTTAAAGTATATAATGCAGTTATTTCATAGAATACCTAGTTATTCCATGAAATAACTGATCGTGTCCGTTAAGGGGAGTTAGTACCTTTTAGACCTTGCGTTGCTCGCGAAAACATACTTTTTTTGATTCATCATAAATAATTGAGTTTTGTATATTGTAGTATAAAATTGATACAGTTTAAAAATAATTGTATGGCTTTTAAAAAACTGCAGTCATATTTGTAATTAAAAATATTTTTTTTATATAAAACCTAGCAAAAATTATACATAATTTCTTCGTTTTGAAATTTACCCGCTTAACATTCCCTCAAGTTTAAAAAAAACTAATAAACGTAGAGTTAAGAAATTTTGTATGGTTATTCTAAAAGAAGATCTTAGTTCTCTGAACTATGGATTTGTGTATGAGAGCTATAGTTTTTTATTTATGGATCCATGCGTAACTAAAACATTTTCAAAGTTGACTTATTTAAAAAATTTTAATTTTTATAAATATTTTTACTTCAAATATCATAAATTCCTTAGTTTATTGAATTAAGACATTCATGTGCTTCAATTTGGTGCAAACGTTTGGGTTTTACAGTGCATCTTTCAAAAGTTATCTTGCGGGAAAGTCAAGTGGGCAAATTTCAAAACGAAGAAATTGTGTATAATTTTTGCTAGGTTTTATAAAAACAGATGTTTTTAAATACAAATATGACTGCAGTTTTTTAAAAGCCATACAATTACCTTTAAACTGTATCAATTTTATACTACAATATACAAAACTCAATTATTTATGTTGAATCAAAAAAAGTATGTTTTCGCGAGCAACGCAAGGTCTAAAAGGTACTAACTCCCCTTAAAGTGTGTAATATGTTATTAATTTGACACTTTAACTAGTTATTCTATGAAATAACTAGGTATTCTATTAATTAACTAAATTAACTAATGAGAGACAGTTAAAGTGTAAAATAAGCAATTTATCTAAAATGAAATTAAACTAATGATAGACATTTAAAATGAAAAAGAAGCAATTTATCTAATTTATGCAGCGTATAAATGGT
Organism: Metellina segmentata; assembly: GCA_947359465.1. Lineage (NCBI taxonomy): Eukaryota > Metazoa > Arthropoda > Arachnida > Araneae > Tetragnathidae > Metellina > Metellina segmentata. The sequence goes on from OX375882.1 coordinate 97,316,976, forward strand.
ATTTATGGAAACGTACCATAAAATCCTTTGTTACAACAGGGATTACTAAAATGACACTTGGAATTACAAAGAACATTATTTCTAAAACAAAAACATTTTTTGTTGACACACTGGGTTTTACACGAACATTTTTTAAATCCCAGACCAGTACCTAAACTTTGAGCTGTAGCAACCGACCGGAGCGATATTTCTACATCCGGTACTTCTTCGATTTTAATTAATTTTTGTTCGCATACACTGAACTGGGATCGGGAATATAATTGTTTTATGCGGCCGTTTCTTGTGCCCAATTGGAAAAATCCTTCTTCGGTTATTTTTATGATGATAGCTAAAATATATTTGGCATCACCTTTTCCTCTGTCAACTTCAGGCACTGGAATAAGGACGGTAAACCCCACAGAGGCTTCAGATTCTCTCCCTATGGCCTGGAATAGTTCATAAATGCAGTAGGGGTGGAAGGTAAATGTATTCGTCGTGCGAGATATATGATATAGATTATTTTACACTTTAACGGGCTGCAGATCATTATTCTATGAAATAACTAGTTAAACCATGAAATACAAGAGAGTTTTACACTTTAACGGACACGATCAGTTATTTCATGGAATAACTAGGTATTCTATAAAATAACGGATTTCATACTTTAACGGTAACACATATACTAAACCTGACTCCATTCGGTTTGTTACTCGAAACCGCTTTCGGCGCCATGACAAAATTCCAAAGAAGGAATTCAGAATTGTTATACGATAGCTGATCTACTCCGATTATATTAAACGCCAAACATTCCCGACATAACAATGCGCTTCATTTAAAAGTATTCCCGATATATATTAGGGTGTATTTAAATTCCACCGACAAACTTGGAGATGTGATAGTACGCATCAAGACGAAGAAAAAATGCAACAGAACATGGGGTCTCAAATGACGTTGAGTGGATGAAAATTGCGAAAATGCGTTTGCAAAGTGTACGCGTTCTTCCATAACAGTTAAAGCAGTGAGGTGCGATTCAATGTGCGTGCATCCCTGTAATGAAAGACGCGTACATTTTGCACACATTTTTTTAGCAATTTTCACCGACTCAAAGTCATTTGTGGAGCCGCTGTAGCTTAGTCAGTAGAGCGTCGGGCTCGCATCGGAAGGGTTGTGGGTTCTGTCCTCAACGGAACCTGCAATTCTGATGGTTGCGAGATCGGCGCTTGGACCTGGCTAAAGACCGTCGTGTTCGCTAATGGTGGCTGGGGCACGTTAAATCCCCATTAAGTCCCCCATGTTCCCATACCAAATCAATACCTCTGGGGGTACTTGATCAGGGGGTTATCGACCTCTGATTGGAATCTAAATTACGATATGTGCGAGTGAATGGATGTGTGAAAGGGACCTTCCTGTAAAACGGATGTGTCATGCATGAAGAAGTCCAACCCTTCGGGGCAATGGCACCCCAATTGGGCCATATATGGCCCGCACGACAACAACAACAACGTCATTTGTGACCCCATGTTTCATTGTATTTTTCTCCGTCTTGATCGTACTATCACTCCTCCAAGTTAGTCAATGGAATTTAAATGCACACTGGTATAATGTGGCAAAATATTCGCAGATCGTCTGGTTTGTTAACAGTTGGTATAGATAGGTACTAGTATTTAGCTGAAGTCACACTTTAGCAATACAACGGACTATTTAGTTGGATAGGTTGTGTAGAGCATAAAAACGTGAAGGATAAGTAGACTGAACATTGCTATTGATTTTATTTTCATAATGTGTAACCAACATGACGACTAATAGTCACATGACTACGGTGTGCCAAAATGACTTGATTGACCGATTTGTCATTTTATCTCCTTGTTTGGTGAGAGTACAGGCGTTTGACAGGTAGTGTGTAGTGTTAGCGCTTTTCTATAGAATGCAAACAAAATTGAGCAAATTGCCGTTGTGTTTCACTGGCTATGTCCATTGCGCCAGCAACCTTCGCTCAGGTGCATTCTTCCCAGGATATATTTCTCTCTTTTGTGTGATTAAACTTTCATTGTGGTGTCTATTACTTGATGTGGTATGTCTTGTGTCTGAAGCATGGTCCTTGTACCGCTAAACTCCAAATCCTCCCAACAAATCACATGAAGAATGTTCGTTTCCACCAGGCAGATGATATAAATCTAAAGGTCACTTTACAGCTAGTTTTGGTCTCATGATCCTGTTGACATGAAATTTGAGAAGTCTGTACATAAACTTATAATACTGTTACAACATGAATTGAAATGGAAAAGTAATTCATGCTTCATACAAGAATATCTAAATTACTAACATTATCATAAGGTAGTGCCGATCAACCTGTCTAGTGGTCAAGGTGTTGGCCTATAGATCGGAAGGTTCCTGGTTCGAATCCGGGTCAGGGCATGGATGTAAATTGTGCTGTCCTTTGTTAGGGACAATGATGGTCCACCCACTGGGAGTCCCTACACAAGTGACCATCACTTCTGGCCTTGTATAAGGCTACAATGACTTCGGTCAATTCTGTACTGTATTGTATTATGTATTGTATTTGTCTTTGCAATCTGTACCCAGCCTTGCTATTGGAAATAAAAAAATTATAAGGTAGTTAGTTATAATCTGATATTTTATTAACTTAGCAATGGAGAAACGCAACGGGCTATTAGTGACGGTTCACGGAAAACATCCAAGTATAATGCCTCGTAATTTTGATCCATGGTCAGATGGCGAGAACAGCACCTGAGCTGGCACCCTACTCTCCAAACATCCACACATCACCAACATGAGGGTATTTGAAGCCACGACAAATTTAATGTGCACCAGCCCCCTTTATACCCGATTTCTTTAGCCAGTGTTTATTAGAAAAACTAAATCCTTCTACCCACGTAGAAATGAGAATATCTCATTGTACACTGTACGTTTCACAAATTGAGCAATTCAAGTTATTTATAATCTTATACTAGTGAATATTCCGGAAATTCTTTCGGTTTAATTAACAGGAATGCCTGGTAAGTCAATAAGAATAAGCAACATAATCCTAATTCGAGACCAGTCCGGAAACTATTAACTTCTCCAACACGATATAAAGTACAAGACATTCAGAAATCCAAAGTTAAATGGCAAGAGTTATTCCGAATGAACTTCAGCAAAAATTCCTGGTGAAATCAATTATTCCACGGGGAAAAGTTTCCAAACTTTCTGAAATTGAACGCCTTTTGCATTCCATCGACGCCTTAAAGAGACACTTCTGTTGATTCTCTTCTCCAATTGAAAACTTCCCGTCGAAGTTTGCCATTTTAAATCCCCAATCTCGAAGATTAAAGCTTCTTTTGTGTTTGTTTTACTCAAAAGTTCAAATCCTTCCTGTCAGGAAAATCAGACATGTAACGTGCAACTCAGCGGAAGTGCAAAGTTTGTCAAGTAAAAAAAATTTGAAAATGAATCTGAATTTCTATATGAATTGGAAGTACAGTAGAACTCCAATTATCCGAATCAATTGGGACCGGACCCCATTCGGATAATTGGATTGTTTCCGAAAAAAGGGTCTAGTATGTATTTGAATTAATTACTGTATGTATGTTGAAAATGGGAGAAAAAAACTGTTTTTAAACTAAAAGAGCTTTTAATTAATTAAATGAAAAGGCAATAATTTTACATGTTAAGCGTACTTACAAGTGCTATACATAAGTAGAGTATGTACGAACCGTACTGTAAATGAAAGTCATTGCTTGCTAAACATCTCGGTCAAAGTAAGCTGTTTGACTGTGTTCATCCGTTTTCGGGCAACCAATCGCGCATCCGCTTGATAATGAGAAGTTGCATGTGGTCACTTTCGGGCTTTCGCTCCATCCACTTCAAAGCAGTTTCTAAGCCGGGAAATGCTTCACTAGCAGTTGGTCCCGTGTCTGCTTCAACTTCGACAATAAGGTCATCTTCTTCAACGACACTTTCTTCTCTCAAACTTTCATTAATAAGTTCATCATCATTTAGAAGTTGAAACCCACAATCATTATTTTGCGAATCGCAATACGTTTCCGTCTTAATTTTTTTTCTGAAATTCTGAAAGCGATTCGGATAATTAGCGATTCGGATATAGTCGGAGTTCGGAGTTCTACTGTACGTGTTATGATTAATTATTCATTTATCTTTCTGCGCATGCAAAAAAAACGCTGATAGCGTTGTATTCCAATTAAACATTAATTTGTGAACGTGCCAAGGTAATGTAAAAATTCTAATAATGAGCTAAATGAATTTTAATTTGTTATTTAACTCCAAATGTAATGGAACTATAAGTAACGTACACTTTGAACTTAATGAGTTGGTGCACGTTGAATCTGTAATGGCCTAATGGACAATGGTAGCCCGGTTGGAAGAGCATCGGATTAGCAACCGGAGGGTTGTGAGGGAGGGCTAGACCACATTATATCCGTCTTGGCCTCAAATGTACTCACTTTGGAGTGGCGTGGAAGTTTGGAGAGTGGACAACACCACGTAATTTTGAACCACTATCAGATGACGACATCAGACTAGAGATGCGACATCGATAGCAAAACATCGATGTTCAAAATTAAAACATCGATGTTGATAATACATCGACCCAAAAACATCGATGTTTTTAAACATTGATGTTTTTTAAAATTCAGTGTATTTACTCTTTTCCCCCATTTCCTAAAACCGGGTGGTTCAAAATTACGAAGTGTTGTCCTCGGATCTTTCCCTCAAGGGACTGATCCCGGACCGTCATCAATAGCCCGTTGTGTTGCTCTAGTACGACGTTAACTAAAATTACCATTACCATTACCTAAAACCGGTTTATCAACTTGTGATGCTATATCGACAGCAAAACATCGATGTTTTGAAACTTTGATGTTCAAAATTAAAACATCGATGTTGATAATACATCGCTCCAAAACCATCGATGTTTTTAAAATACAGTGTATTTAAACTTTTTTTTCCCCATTTCTTAAAACGGGTTTAGCAAGTATTGATGCGACATCGAGAACAAAACATCGATGTTGATAATACATCGCCCCCAAACCATCGATCTTTTTAAAATTCAGTGTATTTAAACTTGTGTCCCCATTTTTAAAAACTGGTTTAGCAACTAGTGATGCGACATCGCCTCCAATACATCGATGTTTTTTTCTTCAACAGCAATGTTTAGAAAACATCGACATCGATGTCGCATCCCTACTTTCCAGACCCTTCATCCCTGGTCACTTTGGTCTAAAAGTATGTTCAGTTTGCTGATTATAAAAATTATGCTACTTGGTTATTTTTAAAATTTTTATAACGGTACTTTTTTCATTTAAAAATAAAACATCGACAACGTAAAAACATCGACAGTTACAAACATCGATGTTACAAAAACATTGACCCCAATACATCGATGTTAAATACATCAATGTTTTTTTTTAAAAACATCGATGTTTTGAAAACATCGACATCGATGTCGTATCCCCACATCAGACCAGAGCTGGTATCACACTCTCCCAACTTCCACACCAAGCCAACATGATGACATTTAAAGCCAGGGCAGATTTAATGTTCATCAGTCCCTTACTACCCGACGGTCTTTGGTAAAATTCGAGCTCGTAACACCGCGGTTGCTAACTTGTCGCTCTTCCAACAGCGATAACATACGGAGGGTTACGAGTTTGAATCCAACCAAAGACCATCGAGTACAAAGGGGATTGATTAATGTTTAATATTTAGTGTCCTCAAATATCCTAATGTTGGTGTGGTGAAAAAGTTTGGAGAGTGGGTTTGCCAGAACAGGTGTTGCCTCGTCTTCTGAGCGTAGTTCCAAATTGAGTAGTGTTATCCTTGGATAGTCCTAGTCCCAGGTGCACAATTATATTCAATGTAATGCCACTCAACTCCAAGCAATTTCAATTGTTCTGTAGGCATTTTGTCCGAATTTTGAAGACTGCAGTAAATTCAAAAACAGAGTAAAACACAATTTTCGGCTAAATATATATGTATTACATATTTATAATAAAACATCAAAACTAATTAACCTACTTTATTTGAAACCAAGGCATACTTTCAGAATTTGCAAATCTGTCGGTAACTTTTGAAGTTAAATATTTTGTCATTGACATAGAAGATGTGTTATTTATAAAGTGTTTGTTGTAATTTGGGCGGTGTAGGGAGGTTGTTCCGTAGCAAGAAGAGAAAAAAAGGTGTGGCAAGGAGCACGCTTTGCAATGCAGAACATCGTAACTTATGATTGAAAACACAGCTAACAAAATTTTGTTAAATTGAGGAAAAATTGTTCTGCAGACTTTGTTATACGATGCGTACGTGACAGCTTTAATCACATTCTACTCCCGGGGTCCTAGTGGCATCGCCAACACTGTCGGGTTGCGGAAACCTTATTCGATTAATTAATGTTACTCGGAAGAAAAACAATGGGATATTGGAGATGGTCCGGAAACAATTTCGAAGGACAACACCTTGTCGTGTTGAACTCCGGTCGGATGACGGTCACCACCAGAGCTTGCAATTCATTCTCCAAACTGTTATTTGTTGAAATTTCAGGCCATGTAGGGATTTAATCCATCTTTGTAAAGGGAAATGTTCTTCCCTAGGGGAAAAAGGCTGTTGCGTCAAGCATTACGTTAGCTGTCTTCATTGGTGTAAGACGCACTATGTGTTTTTGTCTGTTCGTTTGTATTATTGTGTGTGCTAGATGTCAATATTAAAATAAATAATAGAAAAGGCCATCCTCGTCGCAGTCGTTTTTAATTCTGGACCCGCATTAAAACAGGCCATAACAGATTTAACGAACGTACAAATTCGAAAAATTATAAAATAGATAGCAAAAGTTACTTATTAAAGGTAAATATTCTCTAGTTCTATAAGAAAGTGCACACTATAATAGGCATTAATAAAATGCTATTTCTTTGTTTACGCTGAGCCCTAAGTAACACCTGTCGAAAAATCAATAACCCCAAACTATCGTTCCTCTCGTCGGCTGCTCGACTATATAATCTCCTAGCGCATAATCTATAATCGGAACTCGGCGATGTCGATTCCCAGTATCGTTATTGTTAGGCAGATTAATAACTGACAGCGATAAATTAATCAGTGTCACGTGTTTTGCCTGACGTCTCGATCGCTTAAGCAAACGCTAACGGATCTCTAGCAAAATTATGGGTTTGGTTACTTACTTCCAACGTTACGTTTCTGTTAGCCTCTAGATCGGAAGGTTCCTGGTTCGTATCCGGAACTGGGCATGGATGTTTGTAAGCGTATGGTGTAGAGGCGGCTGGTGCACCTTAAATCTGTCATGGCCGAAAGTCCTCACGTTGGGTTGGCGTGGAAGTTTGGAGAGTGGAGTGCCAGCTCAGGTGTTGCTTCTTCATCTGACCGTGGTTCAAAATTACGAGGTGTTGTCATCGGATCTTTGGACTGATCCCGGACCGTCGTCAATAGCCCGTTGTGTTGCACCAGTACGACGTTAACTAAAAATTACCAATTACCCATACAGATGGACTAAAAGCTATCTTTAGTGCTATTGAATATATAGAACAACAAGAAGCGACAACAGCAATCCTGTTATCCTTAAAAAATGGCGATCATTGCTGCAGAAAAACACCAAAGTAACGTAAAACAAAAAAACAATTAAGGACTTTTTTAAGTAACAATATGAATTGCATGTGGTGCATCTGTATAACTTTTGTATTTGTTAAAATATGCATTGAAACCTACACGATTTTTTTTGTTTACAATTTTCGCTCTTTAACCGAGTTTTTCGGTTATCCGAGTTATTCTTGGTCCACATAATCTCGGATAGTCGGGACTCTACTGTATATGATTAACATCGCACTGGAGCAACACAACGGGCTATTGACGACGTTCCGGGATCAACGCTATTTACCGTACAATTTGGTAATTTTTAATTAGCGTCGTACTATAGCAACACAACGGGTTACTAAAGACGGTCCGGGACGGTCAATCTCTTAAGGAAAAGATCCTAGGACATACACACGTAATTTAAAACCATCGTCAGATGACGAGGCAACACCTCAGCTGGCACCCCTCTCTCCAATCTTCCACACCAACCTAACGTGAGAAATTTAGACCACGACAGATTTAAGGTGCACCAGCCGCCTCTGCACTGTTCGCTTGGACTTGGACACCGCAGGTGTCCCCCTTACCCCCCATCCATAGGAAAGGTAAAAGTGGTTTTTTGTGGACACGCTGCGGAAAAGTGGTTTGGTTTAAACCGTGAAGGCTCTCTTTCTTTGGTTTCATGGTCAGAACTTCTCATAATGAGGTTTCCCGTTATGCAGTACATTATATATACTGTAATAATACAAAGTTACATACAAAAAAAGGCAAATTAGTCTGTAGTCGTGGTCAAGATACTCTTGGATCCGGATATGTAGAGGCACCTGAACAGTTTATTGGATGAGGTAGTCTATGCTGTCCGAAAGGAAACTCGTGACTGATATTATCTTTGACTGGGCTTGATCGTTGTTGGCTGTGTTTTTTGCCCATGCCGCATCATTAACATCTGATGGCTGCGTGAGATGATGAGAACACGTTAGAGGGCATTTGAAGATGTAATGATTGGGCGTTCCTGTTTGTCCGCAGGTGCAGTTGCTAGACTTTGCCACATTGAATCGGCTCAAGTAGCTGGCACTGTTCGCTTACAAATATCCATGCCCGAACCCGGATTCGAACCAGGAACCTTCCGATCTAGCGGCTAACACCTTAACCACTATACCGGTTGGTCGGCTGTTTCGACGGAAAAGAGACTGAGTTAATTGAATACGATATAAAAGTTCGACAGTTGTGATAAATTTCAAAATGTATGATATCTATATAAATAAGAATGGAGTGTTTGTTTGTACATTCAATATTTTCGACCCATTTCAAGTTTTCTATCCGTTTTGGACCCTTCTGATGCCGAATCCGTCTTTTTCTCGTTTGGTGTCTGTCTGTCTGTCTGTCTGTCTGTATGTTGTGCCCTATACACGTCCACGCGGTTTAAGATATTTTCATGAAAATTTGCATACAGTGAGTACTTATCTTCATTTAGTGAGTGGCATTGGTTGCGAAAGTCTGTCTGTCCGTCTTTCTGTTCTATGCACGATTTTGTGTTAGTGTGTTTGTGTAGACATCACATGAATTGTATTCCAGATATTTGATTGCATTGTATTTTATTTTATACATTATCTATTAGTTTAGTGAATGCAATATTAAACATTTCTTTATTGTTATATTTAGTTGAGTTTCATGCTAAACACCTGAGTAAGTATACTTAAATCAACCATAATTTGGTAGTTTGGGAAAAATTGGAACGTCTATTGAATATTACGATTACTTCGATTGCTTTACCAGTACTGCTGAAAAAGTAATTATTCTTCAAAAAAAAAAAAAAATTTTATGGAATTTCATCTCTGATACTTCATTTATTTCGAGTCTTATTTTTATTCTTTGCGCAATGAAAACGATTTAAGAATATATTTGGGACAGACGATATTTTTCAATGAAACGAGAATGAACAAGATCGCGCGAGCAGTGATATTTTTTCTGGTTCTTTCGCTCTGAATTAATTTCACATTTCTAAATTTTGTACACTTTTAGTTGTAAGTTGTGGCAACTGGGCGAGATCAAGAGATAAAATTGAAACACAAATTAATATCTTTAGAACAATTTTTTGCGACATCTTTTATTTTGTATTACTTCGCTGTTTCCTGTTTTAAATATTTATTATTTTAATAAATGTGTTTTCCTTCTCATCACACGCAACAGCACCACAAAGTATTAGACTTAAAAATGTTAGGTAAGTCAGTATAAATTTTCAGTAAATTTTAAGTGTAATACCATTATTGAAAGAATAATGCCGTTATTTAAAGAATAATGCCGTTATTGAAAGAATAATGCCGTTATTTATAGAATAATGCCGTTATTTAAAGAATAATGCCGTTATTTAAAGAATAATGCCGTTATTTAAAGAATAATGCCTTTATTGAAAGAATAATAATGTTTATTAATCCAAACTGGAACTTTTTCAAACATTAAAAAATTCGTTGTAATAATGACATTAGAAGATTGCAAAATTTCACAATGTCGAATACCGGAGGCAAGAGTGCCACAAGTAAAAAAATATTGTTTTGTTGACTATGAGTGCGAGAGCACTCGCCGTAAATCGTAATTTTAATTAATTGAGTTGAACATGAAAAGAACTTAAGAAAGGGAATTCCAAATCTTCCTATAAATCGTCTTTTATAGTAGTAACCTTAGTATCACTTTTGGTCATTTTGTAGCTTTGTCATACAGCAATTGTGCGATGTATGTGAAATGTATTACATGAATGGATATGCGTGTGTAGGATTTGTGTCCAAAGTAAGTTGTAGAAAATATAAAGATGGCGAAAGATGTTAAAATAAATTTTTATTCTACAAAAAACGTAAGTCATTATATATTTTGATTATCTCTTCAATCTAGAGTAAACCAATTCAAACCGAGTAAGGTCGGGTATTTTGCTAGTATATATATAATAAGAGAAATAAAAGTACACAACATGAATAAGGGTTAGAATTTGTATTGCTTCCTTTAATTTGAGCCGACCAACCGGTATAGTGGTTAAAGTGTTAGCCTCTAGATCAGAAGGTTCCTGGTTCGCATCCGGGTTCGGGCATGGATGTTTGTAAACGTATGGTGTAGAGGCGGCTGGTGCACCTTAAATCTGTCGTGGCCGAAAGTCCTCACGTTGGGTTGGCGTGGAAGTTTGGAGAGTGGGGTGCCAGCTCAGGTGTTGTTTCGTCATCTGACCGTGGTTCAAAATTACGAGGTGTTGTCCTCGGATCTTTCCCTTAAGGGACTGATCCCGGACCGTCGTCAATAGCCCGTTGTGTTGCTCTAGTACGACATTAACTAAAATTACCAATTACAAATTACCAATCCTTTAATTTGAAATATCTGACCGGATTCGAACCATGTACCTTTCGATCTATGGGCATTTAATGTACAAAGGGTGATACAAAATTCCTAGGTAATAGGTAATTGGTAACTATTATTTAACGTCGTACTAGAGCAACACAACATGCCATTGACGACGGTTCGCGATCATTCCCTTAAGAGAAATATCCGAGGACAACGCTACGTAATATTGAACCATGGTCAGATGACGTGGTCGCATGTGACCTGACACCACTCTCCAAACTTCCATACCACGCCAACGTGAGGACAGTTTGAACGTGCACCAGCCTCTTTCTACACGTCCGAGCTTCGTTGGATCTGAACCCGCAACCCTTATGTTGCTAATCCGTCACCCTACCAACCTTTCTATAGCAATCCTGCAACACGGTTATATGACGCCTATAATGAATTACCTCAAAAAATTGTAAAATCGGCAGATATCGCTCCATGAGAAATATTTCATAGCGTAATAAAAAGGGGCAGGGATTGTGATAAATCTCAACAAGGGAACACATTTTCCTTGACAGGGGGAAATGGGATTTCAGAGAATTCCCTCAAATTTTAATCCATCATACTATTTTCTTGAAAATTTCGAAACACAGTGGAGCTTTGATTTTGTGATCACCGACAAACCGTGTGTTCGCGTAACTACATACCTATTATTCAAGTTCCTGCTGCCGACCAACCGGTATAGTGGTTAAGGTGTTAGCCTCTAGATCGGAAGGTACCCGGTTCGAATCACGGTTCGGGCATGGATGTTTGTAAATGTATGGTGTAGAGGCGGCTGGTGCACCTTAAATCTGTCGTGGCCGAAAGTCCTCACGTTGGGTTGGCGTGGAAGTTTGGAGAGTGGGGTGCCAGCTCAGGTGTTGCTTCGTCATCTGACCGTGGTTCAAAATTACGAGGTGTCGTCCTCGGATCTTTCCCTTAAGGGACTGATCCCGGACCGTCGTCAATAGCCCGTTGTGTTGCTCTAGTACGACGTTAACTAAAATTACGAATTACCAATTACCGGGTCCGGGCATGGATGTTTGGTGTGGAAGTTTGGAGAGTGGGGTGCCAGCTCAGGTGTTGCTTCCTCACCTGACCGTGGTTCAAAATGACGAGGTGTTGCCCTTGGATCTTCCTCTTAAGGAACTGATCCCGGACCGTCGTCAATAGCCCGTTGTGTTGCTCTAGTACGACGTTAACTAAAAATTACCATTTACCTACCTATTCAACGCTTTTTAAAAGTAAACGATTATACGTTTTACAGCCGCGAAGAACACTGTTGAAATCTGAGATTCTCGCTGGGGAAACACGTGATTTTGAATAATCCATAAATCAGGTGATTGAGAGTAAACCAATAAACTGCTTCAGTAAAGCTGAAAACCCCATTGAGATAAGCGGATTAGTTTGTCACCTTACGGTCAGAACTCGAGGACTAATTAGGTAGGCTTTATTCCGAAAGAAAAATTTCTGCTTTTTTTTTATCTACTTATTCAGTTTGTCCTTTAAGATTAATTGAGAATTCGCTTATTCTGTTCTTGAAATGATTATTTTCAAATAATTGCAGTGAAAATTGTCGTAAATCACCAGCAAATTCAAAACTTTAGTGCACTGTATCTATATTTTATTGACATTGGTTCAAATGCTATGCTATTAGTTGAGTTGAAAAAACAAAACGTTAGTGGACTGTAACTACACTCTATAACAAAAAAATCGACGCACCAAGAAGGAATCATCCGATTGTTTTGAAATTTCGTATGCAAAAATGGTTTGACCAAATATGCAAATAATTAAAATTTGTTTTCCAATGAATAAATAGTGCGATCTCCAGCGCATCGGAACTGCGCATCCAGCAGATGTATATAAGGAGTTGTTCTTGAACTGGTGTTAAAAATTTCTGCTGCATTGCGATTTAGGATACCTTTCAACGACTGAAAAAATGCCTCGCCGCAGGATTCGAGCTCATTACGAGCAACTTTCCGAGTTTGAAGGAGGTCGTATGATTGGATTGAAAGAGGCAGGTTAGGCAAATCGGAGAATCGCTCGTCATGTGAGTCGAAGCGATGCGGCGATTAGAAAATGCTGGCAAGAGTGGGTGGACAATGGCAGATTTCAGCGTCATGATGGTAGCGGTCGACGTAGGGCCACAACAGATCGCGAATACAGAGTGATTGTCAGATCAGCTGTCACAGCGCCTGATTCAACGCTATCAACCATCATTCGCGCGACCCCCACACGAGTATCCACCATGACCATTCACAGACGGCTGAGAGAGCGAAATCTACGCTCGTACCGACCGTTACGCCACCTGCCACTCACGCCTGCACTGTCGAGCCAGATTACAGTGGTGCTTGGCTCGATCAGGCTGGAATGATGCTGACTGGGGACGTATACTCTTTAGCGACGAATCCCGCTTCCAACTGTGTCCTGACGATCATCAAAGACGTGTCTGGGGACGCCCAGGGCAGCGTACCGATCCTGCTTTCACTATTGCACGCCACACGGGCCCTCAACAAGGAGTTATGGTCTGGGGTGCCATTTCCCTTGATAGCCGGACCCCTTGGGTCGTCATTATAGTTACACTTACTGCACAGCGGTACGTTGACGACATTCTGAGACCTGTTTTGCTACCGTTCCTTTCGCAGTACCCTGGGCTTATTTTTCAGCAAGACAATGCCAGACCACATAAGGCACGTGTTGCTATGAACCGTCTTCAAGCTTGTCAAACGCTTCCTTGGCCAGCCAGGCCACCAGATCTCTTTCCCATCGAGCATGTCTGGGATATGATGGGAAGGCGACTGCATCCGGTAGGGAAAGTTGATGACGTAGTCCGGCAATTGGAGCAAATTTGGCAAGACATACCCCAGGAGACCGTCCGGGAACTTTATCGGTCTATACCACGCCGTGTGTCAGCTGGCATCGAGGCTAGAGGCGGGTCAACACCTTATTGAGCTCGTTACTGTAACTCTGAAATAAATCTTTCAATTGTTCTGAAATTTTAATCATTTTCTATTCTATACATAATTTTTCTACCCACCATTTTTTGTCTCCATCGCACACCTTCTTCTTGGTGCTTCGATTTCTTATCTCGATTTCTCGATGCTTCGATTTCTTAAAAATCTTACATGGACTGTAACTATATTTTACTGACATTGATTAATTGCTGTCAGATTAGTAGAACTGAAAATACAAAACTTTAGTGGACTGTAACAGTATTTTATTGACCTAGGTTCAAATTGCTGTCTGATTAGTTGAGCTGAAAATACAAAACTTCAGTGGCTCAGGTGTTGCTTCTTCATCTGAACGTGGTTAAAAAATTCGAGGTGTTGTCCTCGAATCTTTCCCTTAAGGGATTGATCCCGGACCGTCGTCAATAGCCCGTTGTGTTGCTCTAGTATGACGTTAATTAAAAATTACCAATTACAAAACTTCAGTGGACTATAACTATATTTCATACACATTGATTAAAATTGCTGTACTATGGATTGAGATTGCTCGATTTTTAAATTATTCAACTTTTAAAATGATAATTCTGTGAATGTATTTCGGTAGGTAAGCAGTGTATTAACGTCGCATTTCTGTAACAACACAACGGGCTATGAGAATATTATGACACAATGGTTTATTTATTTTTCTTAAGCAATTTTAATTTCCTTACCTTTGGAGATTTTAAAGTTCTAACCCTCTTAGCGCCACCAGATTTCACAGTAGTGTTGTATTGCGTCCTCTGTAGCACAACACATTATTACTAAGTAATCACATCTATTGGTTTAAAGAATCCAAAGAAAGGATCAAGTGGACAAGAAGGTTAAAATTAATTAGAAGTCCTGAAGAGAAGACTGCAAATTACCGACCGGTATGTACGCAGTTGAATTTTAGTCTCGAAGCAACAACTTAACTGGCGACGGTCCACGGATAAGTTGCGAATGGAAACATCCGAGGACACCACCTCGTTATTGTGAATCATAGTCACACCTGAGCTGGCACCCTACTCTCTGAACTTCCACAACATGCCAATGTGCGGAAATTATAGGTTGTTCTTGTGCGGGCCATATATGGCCCAATTGGGGGTGCCATTGCCCCGGAGGGTTGGACTTATTCATACATGACACATCCGTTTTACAGGAAGGTCCCTTTCACACATCCATTCACTCACACATATCGTAATTTAGATCCCAATCAGAGGCCGATAATCCCCTGATCAGGTACCCCCAGAGGTATTGATTTGGTATTTGAACACGGGGGACTTTGTTACCACGACCTATTTAACGTGCCCCAGCCACCATTAGCGAACACGACGGTCTTCAGCCAGGTCTAAGCGCCGATCTCGCAACCATCAGAATTGTTGGCTGGCTCCTCTGAGGACAGAACCCACAACCCTTCCGATGCGAGCCCGACCAATACCTCCTAGAGATAAGAAAGCCGAACCACTACGTCACTAGAGAGTAGTGACGTCACAAAAATTAGGCGATGATAGGAACGCACTGGTTACGAAAAAGCCTGAAATAACTGCGTAACGTTATGCGGTGAAAATTGATGAATGTTTTGGTTTTTAACTTTTATAAAGTTATACTTTTGTTGAAGCATATTTTTTAGTACTCAAAGCAGTATTAAGATTCCCTTTGAGTGTTCCTCATTGTAGAGGATTGTAGAACTACGATGCAAATTCAATAGTTAGTCTTCAGCTTTCCATCTGACCCAGAGCTCAGAAGAAAATGGATATCGGCAATTCCGAGGTAATTAAAGTAAGTGAAGATAATTTTTTATGTTGGCATTATATTCTGTAGTTTTATGATGATCGAAGCATATAAAAAACTTCATGAATTGAAAAAATATAAAGATACTTTTGTATGGGGACTTTTGTTTTTGAGTAAAAATATAACGTAATTAGTTAAAAGCCAGCAAGAACCCGGATAGGATATGTACAGTAAAAAGACTTCGTTGAAACTTATGCAATGACTTATAAATGATAAAGATATGGTAAATGATAAATAATTGAGTATATATAAAGTTATGATTTAAAATGTATAAATCAATAATAGTGATAACAATACAGCAAAACATCTTAATTGTTTTTAATTATGATTAAAAAACAATTCGAACAAATAATGAAAAAGCCTATTACAGTATTATTTTGTTTATATATCCTAAACCTCTACCATGTCATACTATCAACTTGGAAAGTTTGCTGTTGAGTGACATGAATTTAATATTCATAGACAGTATTGAGATAAGAGTTGAAAAATAATAATTTTCATTGAGTAAAATGCAGGTTTTGATCATTTGTAAGGCATTAATTCTGTAAAGTACTCCATGTTTATGGCAGCAGCCAATCAACAAAAATAGTAATAATGCAATTTTACTTTAAAACAAAAATAAAAGCATATACATTGAGAGAAAATTTTGTCGAGTAAAAATTCATAATTATCCTTCTGTGTCCTTCTGAAACTGTCTGGGGGAGTTCTGTATTTCTGTATAGACATATCGCACCCTGGCAAGAAAAGTGACACAGCTCAAAATTACAGAATTTGAGAAACATCACTTCAAGGATACTATAAAACATTGAAATAGTATAAGCTTCCTTTAAATTTTAGGTAAGTATTTATGGTGGTAACTTCTATTATATTCTACAGGGTGTCCTAAAAGATCATGTACTCCATTTAAAAAAAATGTATTGCCTGTGTTTTTTTTTAATTATTGAATTTTATCGTCTGCTTATTGTTTTATCGACTCTTTAATTTTTATCTTTTCTTTGCACTCAAGTTGTGCGATAAAAAAGTTCCATGTCATTTTGTTCTTCATTGCAAGATGAATTTGTCATGCATTAAGAGAATTGTGCTGTTTGAGGCTTATTTTGAAAATAAATCATATGAAAGATGTAAAGATTTTAGGCGACATAAATATCCAAAGGATGCAATACCAAGTAAAGATACCCTGTTCAATTTATTCAACGATTTGTTGCAATATTAGAAGTGAATGAATGAGACTCTTGGTTCCAACAAGACGTTGCAACTTGCCATTCAAAATGTTTTGTAACCATGAGCATGCTTCAAGATTTTTTGGCGATCGCCTCGTCTCAATAAACCTTTGGCCACCTCGTCTCCCTAATCTGCACATTCCTGATTTTTTTCCTGTCGGGATATTTAAAGAACAAAGTTTATGAAGATAATCACCAAACAATAGGTAATCTGAAAATTGCCATTACTCAAAGGATACAAGGAGTCACTCCCAGCATCTTGAAACGCGTTTCTAAAAATATGCGCAAACTTCAGCCTTGCCTCCAAGAAAAAGATGGAAATTTTGAACATTTATTGTAAACGTAAGTTCAAATTATTTTTTCCTACGTTAGGTTGAAAGTGCTTTTTTACCATTAGCATAAAAATTATTGTTTTGAAGTTTGTTGTTTTTGTATGGTAAATTTACAAATCGTCATTACAGGAACTTTTAGGACACCCTGTATTTAGTAGTAATATAACACACTAGGGCACCTCATACATATTTTTCAATAACATAACATCAAAACAAAAAATTTTTTGACTTCACTTTTCTAGCTGGGGTGCGATGTATGTGTGTTTGTGCGTTAGAAAATTAAATAAGAACTCTATTTTAAAATTATTAAACATAATTATAAACATAATTTTAGGTTTGTGAACTTCACTTCATCAAGTGACAGCAGGTACTTCGCAGAAGAGTTACACGAAAAAACTGGAAGGAAAATTTATGTTAGCCTTTGTAAGCCTCGGCTTCAAAAGGCAGCGATCCCCAGCATTTGGAACGTGTTGAAATGATCAATGTGCCAACTTGCTATTCTGTGTTAAAAAAAGAAAAGTGCATTTTATTTCTTATTATCTTAACATCAGCACCATTGATATCCTTGTCTGTAGTTGTTGATTCAGATTGTTTTATAAAAGTCTATAAAGAAAATGTAATGATCTCTGAAATTGGAAATTACAAACTTCCCTTTCATATTAATAACATCAATACTTTAGATTCCATTCTTTTGGAAACATCAAAGTTGATAGCTCCAAATGGAGACGGTAATGTTGAAAATATGTTTAGTTTAACGCAGAATGTAATGAAAGACTTATTAAAGTGTGTCGCAAGTGAAAGTCAAAGCTTATTATTGGGTTTGTTGGTGAACAACTATCACTTGCTGAAATTCACAAGAATCGAAATCGGTACAGTTCAGATTTTTTAATTTTAAACAGTTTGATCTTTACCATATCCCCACACGCATATTTATTTTTAAGAAATAGTGCGCAGATTTGTAATTATACCCCATCCTTCGATAATAAAGAGACTGTTCAAAATTTAATGTTGATCCCAAAACTGAAGGACTTGATAATAATTTTTTATTATATGCTTGCTAAGGAAAAGATTTTACACTTAAATGATGCTGCAAATATGTATCATTACTTATTGATGAAATTAATTTGAAAGCCTTTCTTGATTATAAGGGTGGTGATATTATTGGGGTATCCTATAACTGTGAGAAAGCAACTAATTCTGCTTATGTATTTATGCTGCAAAGTATAAAATCTAGTTATAAAGATGTTATACACTTTTTTCCCTTTAAGACAATTACTTTGAACATTCTTTATGATTTCTTGTTGAAAATTGTTATAGGCCTTGAACATCTTGGTTTTAAAGTTGTGTCCATCATCAGTGACAATAATGCCATTAATCGCAAAGCTGTTTCCTTTTTTGCTTCCCCACCCAAATTGAGTATTTGTTATAATCATCCTGCTGACCCTTCAAAACCATTGTTTTCCATTATTGACCCTGTCCACATACTGAAATGTATTAGAAATAATTGGCTAAACAAAAAAATTGTGGACGATGTATGTTTTATCCAATGTTTTACCAATTGGACAATAATTTATCGAATGCGGAACAAATCACAGAAAGATTAAAATCTGCCTCTTCATTAAATTGAATCAAATGCTATTGTAAAATATGCTGATACATTGACAACTAAATAACTTTGCCCTACCATTTTAGAAAGACAGAATGTTAAGTTAGCACTTCAGGTATTTAATGTAGCTAATGCAGAAGGGTTAAATATTGCTGGTGAAAAACAGTTTGTTAAATTTTAAGGAAACAGAGTATATCAAAATTATATGAAAGTGATAGGATGTAATGAACAAACTTCAAGAACCATTAACACTAGAAGATGCGAGATACACATTTTTGAATTGCTTTTTATCCTGGATGGGACAAATGGATCAAGACCCCGGCCGATACTGGGAAACTTTCAAAAGAGACACAGACAGCATTGTATCACACAACGCGTGCAATATTAGAACTAACAACTTATTGTATAGAAGAGTTAAATTTTTAGTATATATTAACTGCAAACTGATTAATTAGAAGACCGTTTTGGCAGTTATTGCCAGCTAGCAGGTGCCCAGTATAATATAACTTTGACAGAATTCTTTGAAACTGAAAAAAAAAATTATAATTATATATCTTCTTCCATTATGGTTAAGCTAAAAAAAATGGTAAAATTGATATTAGTATTTCAGATGTGAAAAATGTAGTTGAAGTTGAAAATTAGGGGGAAAAATTCAATTTTTGGGTAAAATTAATGTTTGTAACTCTGACTTGAATGACACTATTCTTGCTATTGTGTTTGTAGCTGGCTATTGTGTTCATTCTCTTTCAAAAACCATCAACTGTTTATCTTGTAAAGCTCAATTATCTGTTGATTGAGAACTTGAATTAAGTTCATGTTATGCTTTGATCAAAAATCTAGATCGAGGTGGATTGAAGTATCCAATTAATGATGTAATTACCAAAGTGTATACAATTACATAAGTGTATCTAAGTTATCACCAGACTTTGAAAATTGTTGACTTTCAAAATAAGAGAAATGTTGTATGTAATATCACGTCAAATGTTTTGAACTCGTCAGAAATTTTCCTGCCAGTTTAAACTTGCGACAAAAGTCAATTCTGAAAAAATCAACAAACATATTTTTGAAGAACTGATGCAAAAAAATAAATGATTTGCTAGTTTCGTCTGCTAAATATAAGAAAAAGCCTAAAAAATCCCAAAATGACAATTTTCCTAAAGATAGAAAAAGTCAAACTCTAACAAATTTTATAAGTTAATTATTTAAAGTTAACTGTGGATGTTTTTTATTGGAATGTGGTGTTGGCAGATATGCTATGTAAATTCATTAAAATGAATACTTTACTGTATTGATTATTATGCTATTTATTTATGCTATGATAATTTTATGTTTAATAAAGAGAATTAAATTTATTTTTCTAGTGTCCTATTATTTTTTTGCTTTCAGTGAGTGAACTTTAGAAATTCTAAAATAAATTTTCTTATCTTTGACCCATATAGTATTCAATATGTTATCAATAGGATACATTGGAAATGACTGGTTGATATAATTCTATTTTAATTTGTTAGCTCTATGTTTTCATGTAAGATAATAATGTACTAATCACTATATGCTTAAAGTTAATCCATTATTGGAACTGAATTTTCATGTCAAGTTATATGTATATAGGGCAATTCCACGGTAACTTACATTTATACAAATATACTGATCTTGAAGTGTAAATATATTAGCAAAGAATAATAGAAAACAAAATATTTACTTGAATTGTTCAACAAACTAATAAAAAGCTAAACTTTGATAGGAATGTTATTAATTTATTGATATTTTTAAGTCCAAAGAAATAAATTTAATGTAATAACTTGCGTTACAGTAAAGAGGAATAACAGAAAAGGTTCATGAACATTTGAATAAAATTATGTTCTGTTCAACATGATATAGTTTGAAAAGTATATACATTCCTTTCTAAAGCCTTTCATAATTGTAGTCATGCACATTTTTTAAAACTGTCATTCATCAATTAAATTTAATAAAAATTTCATTTTTCCAAAATTTTATTCTAGTAGCTTAATTTTCATTACAATAAATCAAATACAATCACGATGAATCAAAACCAAAGAACTCCAGTCTTTTTTTAAGCCCAAAACTATGTAAAATGTATCTTATTTTATTTTTTCAATTTTTTCCCTTTCAGCATAGAATGACCCTAATATATCACGGGTGTTCACTAATTCCTGCATGCAGGATTTACTTCTCCAGCCTCCTTTTTCAAAAATTAAGGCAAAATATTTTTAAATAGTTGACACAATATAAAAGGGACTATATGGATATATTGGTCAAAAATTATTATGCAATTGACATTGGAGACACCTGATATATGCATCCATCCTCCAAGTTTAATATAAATAGTTTTCAAATGCTTCTAATTGAAAAAAAATTATCTGATCAACTTCTATAGTTATGTTCTTTAATTACCTTAAAAATAAGCATTTATACTAAACTCGTCATTTTTAAAATTCCATTAACAAGGAAATTATTGTTAAAGATTTATTATTTTGAATAATGGATTTACTAAATGTTACTATCCTAATTTAGTTTTTCTTTATGTAAAATGTATCATACTGTCACTATACACGTAGATACAATAATTTATCAGAAGGTCCTAGAACACAACAAAGATAGCCCTTGAAAATTTTAACCTTTCTAATGAATAACCGAAAATTAATCTAAATTAAAAATGTATTTATATGGCTGCATTTATCAAGGATGATGGGTATTCTTCATAATTTCTTTTTCCCACAGATGTATCAGAATTTGTTAATCATTGCCTATTAAATATAACTTAAACTGCCAACTTGATTTTGTATTCATAATTAATTGAAACTCTTAATTTCACTGGGTCGCATTTATTTCCTCCCGTAACTTTCTAGATATTCAATGAAGCATAGCAAACATTACTATTTAAATTTTATCCTTCTTAACGTTGCTTTGTCATATTTTATTGTTTCCCACAGTTATAAATTGTATATATATATATATATTCCTTCCTCTGCTTTCAATTTCATTTCATTAACTAAATAATTCGTTGAATGAAGTCGGAACTCGCTGATAAACAAACGCTCAACAATGATGTTTTGCATCGCCTAATTTTTCTGACGTCACAAAACAGTGGTTTGGCTTTCTTATCTCTAGGAGGTATTGGCCTGACGCTCTACTGACTGTGCTACCACGGCTCGAAATTATAGGTAACGACATCTAATGTTTAACAGACCCCATGAACTCGATTATCTTTGGTTGGATTGAGTTTCAAATTCACAACATTCCGTTTACAAATTCGCAACTCTATGAAGTAGACAGGTGCAATCCCATTTGCGTAATGTTAAAATGTTCAAATTTTAAGAAACTTTTTCTCAGAATCTTTTATGTGTATCGATTTGAATTTTTTTATACAGGTTATGAAGACACTTTTAAACACTTCAACACAAATATTAAAAAAAATTTAATTTGAAATTTTATTTTGAAAAATGACCAATTTTTATCCTTTTTAACAATCAAAATGAACTTTAATGAGCAGATCGAAAAAAAATGCTGTGTTAAAATATATTATAGGGTATGTAACACTTTTAAACCAATTTTTTTTATAGTTTGCTAGAATAGACTGAAAATATAACCCTTTCATGAGAAAAATACACATTTTGAGATATTTTAGTTTAAAGCATAAAATTAATCTTATTTCAACACGTACAAGTATATTTAAAAACTATTTAAAATACTTCTACTCAACGTATCTCGATAAATAATATATAATTTTAAACGTAATTGTATGGACATTGATTTAAATATTTAAAATATGTTAGTCAGTTTAAAAGATTTTTGTGCACCGGTTCCTTTAACTGGACTACCACGGCCTTTAAGGGGGTCCGTGACACATTGAAAAAAAATGTTTACTTATTAATTTATAATTTTTAATTTTTTTTGTACTGATTACCCATCTAACTAATAATCAAAATCACAACACAAAATTTTTCCAAAAGTTTTTAAAAATTTTTTAATTAAAATTTTTTGAAAAAAAGGAGGGTCATTTTAAATTGCTAAGACTCAAAATATTCTTGATCAATTTTCAAAATTCTTGCAGTAAATTATTCACAAACTTATAAACTTTAATTTTGATTCAGCAATTTAAAAAATATTAATTTAATAAAAATAAAAAATATTTTTGATGAAAATTTAAATTAAAATTTTTGAAAATATTAAAGTACTTTTTTTTTGAAAAGTCATGTTTTTTAAAGTAAATATTTGTTTTAAATTTGCTGAATTAAAATTAAAGTATAATGTTTGAAAAAGATATATTCCAAATTTCAACCCTTAAACTTTATCGGTTTTCGACTTATAGCAATTTGAATACAGGAAATCTTGAAAAAATGTATCACGGAGAAAAACGCATTTAAAGTTTTAAAGACAGATGTTGTTGCCATGACAACAACTGTCAAGAGTGTTAGATTTTCAAAACAACGCACCACAAAAATTATTATATCTCTAGTTCTAATTAAGATAGTAACATGATTTAAACGTTATTTTAAGCAGAAAAACACAGAGAATTTCTTAAAATAATAATAAAAAAAATTTCGAAAATTTGACGTTTTTTGCTTCCCGGACCCCCTTAAGAAAGAATTAATGTATATGCGGCTGGTCCTCCTTAAATTTGTCTTGGCCGAAAGTCCTCATATTGGGTTGGTGTGGAAGTTCGGAGAGTGGGATGCCAGCTCAGGTGTTGCCTCGTCATCGGACCGTGGTTTAAAATGATGCAGTGTTCTCCTCGGATCTTTCACTTAGAGGACTGATCCCAGACTGTCTTTAATAGCACGTTGTGTTGCTGCAGTGCGATGTTAATTCCAAGTATATTTCTCTTTCTCTAAGTTCTTTACCTGAAAGCCGACCAACCGGTATAGTGGTTAAGGTATCATCTGGCCGTGGTTCAAAATTACGAGGTGTTGTCCTCGGATCTTTCCCTTAAGGGATTGTTCCCGGACCGTCATCAATAGCCCGTTGTGTTGCTCTAGTACGTCGTTAACTAAAATTTACCAATTATCATTACCTGAAAGCTGTAGGCAGCACAGGTTCGATTCCTCCCTGGTTGTAACTCTCTCTTCTGAGTCAATAAATATTTGCGTATGTCCATTACTTGACATTGTATGTCTTCTGTCTGGCGCAGCATCGTCAAGTGTGACTCTTGCGCCATTAGAAGTATAACCAACCTTAAGTTCTTTTAGTTGGGAATTTTTATGTTGTCCAATTAAATTTGTATCTTTAATTTTTCCCACCCTTTTCAGACTTAAAAGGAAGGTAGGTAGTTAATTAACGTCAACCTGGAGCAACACGACGCACTATTGGGTACGGCCGGGATCAATTCCAAATACAAGGACAACGCTTCGTAATTTTGAGCCACAGTCAGATGACGAGAATACCTAAGCTGGCACTCCACTCTCCAAATTTCAACACCACCCCGCCGTGAGGACATTTTAGGCCAGGACAGATTTAATGTGTACCACCTCCCGATAACCTGCCATGAAAAATCCATTGGAAAACACTGGTTTGGTCCCCCGAGAGCGATTTAACCCTCTAAGTTTAAACTAGGGATGCAACATTGATGTCGATGTTTAAAAAAACAACATCGATGTATTGGAGTCGATGTCGCATCACTAGTTGCTAAACCAGTTTTAAGAACTGGGAATAAAAGTTTAAATACACTTAATTTTAAAAACATCTATGATTTGGGGGCGATGCGTTATCAACATCGATCTTTTAATTTTGAACATCAATGTTTCAAAACATCGATGTTTTGCTGTCGATGTCGCACCACTAGGTGCTAAACCAGTTTTAAGAAATGGGGAAACAAGTTTAAATACGCTGAATTTTAAAAACATGGTTTGGGGGCGATGTATGACTAACATCGATGTTTTAATTTTGAACTTCGAAGTTTCAAAACATCGATGTTTTGCTGTCGATTTAGCATCACTTGTTTAAACATGTCGTGAACCTCACAGTTTGACATTCGTTGATTTAACCCTTTCCGTACAAACATCGTTTCGAGGGTTCTTCCTTAACTCTACTGGTGGTCGTATATGCGAGGTATCTCGTCATTATCAAAACTGAACTAAATCTTGATGGACAAGATATCTCATCCTTAGAAAAAACAAACCAGATCTTGATAATGACATCCTTTGTCAGTCATCAATGTCTGATTTCGATGTACTACAGTGAACAAAAAGTATCCGGAATACTGTCATAAAAAAAGGTATCTATTTATTGGTCAAAATGTATCACATCTCGTGCAAAGTAATCTTTTCAACATCAATACACTTCTACCAACGTTTTCTTCAATCGTCAAAACATGCATTAAAGTCGCTTTTGTGAAACTCCTTCAGAGTTCGTATCGAATTTTCTTTTATTACATCAATAAACTCAAAATGGCGAAGACGAAGAGGAAGTTTCACCCGTGGAAATAATAAAAAGTTACACGGTGCCATATCCGGTGAATACGGAGCTTGTGGAGCCGTGTTTGTTGAATGCTTTGTGAAAAAATCTCGAATAATAATGGCATAGTGAGAAGGCGCATTATTGTCATGCAAAACCCATGAGCTATCTCTCCACAATTCAGGTCGTTTCGACAAATGATATAAGAACTTGTTCAATAATGTCTCTTACTGTTAAACGATGATCACTAAGCACTAATTCTCTGACCTAATTGACATGATGATCATTAGTCGAAGTGGATGGTCTACCAGATAGCGAATCATTTACGACAGATTCTCTACCTTCTTTGAACTCTTTATACCATTCAAATCTTTTTTTTTATATAAATGGTCGTCTGTAAAAGCCTTTTGTAACATTTCAAGTGTATCTTTGCAGAAATTCTATTCCGGACACAAAATGTAACCCATGTTCTTTGCTCAATTACATTCAACATTTTGGAAAATCACCGAAGTGAAAATTCTTCTCTTTCTAAATACAAATTTATTTTCAGACTATAAAATTAAATAAATTCCTGATGTCTTTATATTAGTCGTAAAAAACATATGCTAAAAGTTTGCAGATGATACCTATTATATATATTTTTTTTAAGAAAGCATTCCGGATACATTTTGATCACAGTAGTATATCGTCCCAAGTAAAATTTGTAAAACCTTTTTTGACGAGATATATCGTGGAAACCACTAGGAGGTTTTAAGTAGTGATTTTACAATTTTCGCTACGGTAATGATATCATGTGGTCATAACTAATCAAACCACTTTGGAAATGATTGTTTTAACATTCGTAACATTAGATTGTGCGTTTTATTCAAATTCTAAGAAAAGTTCAAAAACTTCAATGTCTGTAATATTTATAATGTTTCTATTTTATTCAAAAATCAATGTTTTAAGAGATCAGGCGAGATTGGAAGTGAATGAACGAATACAAATTGAAAATTGATCTCCTAAAATGCGTTCAATGAAAAAGCTTCTACTCTTCCCAAAGACCCGAAAAATGAAGCTGCACCGTTTATTCTTTTTTGGAATTTGCAAGTAAAACAAGACAAGGAGTAATAATTTGAAAATATTCGAGACTATTCTATCGTTTTTGAAACCTTTACAGTTAATATTTTATTGAATCTTCAGCAATTAAAACCTACTAACAGACCAACCCTTAGCGCATCAGCACTAAACTGTTAATTGCTTATATCTGTTGATGGCAAAGTGTCGCTATTTATATTTTTTTGGATTGATACTCTACCTGATCGTTGTCTTTGTTTTGATATATTTGTTAAGTTCCTAATGACAACAGTCTAGTTTTTTTTATATTTGCAGAGTAATGGTTTTAGAGTTACTTTTTTAATTTTGCTAGAGAAAATTCCTGAGTATTATTCACGCCATAAATGCTGCTGAGTGCTATTTTGTGATTTAAAGCAAATATTGTACGTATTGAACTGTAAATAAATGTTTGAGTACTTGTGATGTATAAGGTGTTTTTAATGGAACAATTGACTTCACCAGCTATACTCTGAATACTTTTGATTCCGAAATTTAAAACGGAACACATTTCAAACCGTATGGATTTGCCAACATTGTGAAAGAAAAGGCTTGCAATCTTGCACAATGAATTCAGAGAACTACTCTAAGCGAGACCTATGTGCCGTTTCTGCAAGAAACATTTATTGTCCTGATGCAAAAGTACATCTCGTTTTTTTTTGACAAAAATTGAAGAAAAATTATTTTATTTACTTAAATTACATTCAATCAATATGTGCAGATCTGTTTGATGACCTTTCTCTATGAAGTTCCATCGAGAAGGTCTGAGGTTTCTAGCAAAAGAACGGATCTATGTAGATGACGAAGCTTTCAGGACCATTTACGGCACGTATAAATCATCAACGGCACTCATAACCTAAACAACACATTGCTTTTTGCGTCTAAGAAGCGTTCTTGCTTTTTCGGAAGAAAAAAAAAAGGATAAACCATCAAAAATATTCTTTATTTTCTGCCATTTATAGTGCTTGACAAAATCTAAAAAACACAACGACATGACACAATATGTTTTCCAAGTACTCGCTTTACCTTCCAACGGTCGCGCCCTCCACAACAACGTGAAAGGTAGCGGGTGTTACTTAGATACACTATTTTAAAATGTAAAATTAAATATAACGGGTGTTAACGTTTAAAATGTAAAGGATGTATTTATTGAAATTATGATTTAAATGATATCAATAAAATATAATAAAGAAATAAACATTTAATTGAACTTTAGACATAAAACGGAATAGACAAGTCTTCATAGTCATTGAATCGCAGCGTTACATTCTGAGCAAATGTGCTTGGAGTGCTCCAGATATATAAATTTCTGGATAACTTCACAGTTCAATCTTGTGATTTTAGTACGCTTGTCATTTTGGCAGATTGTGTAGTAAGAATAACATAACAAAGATTTACTGTAAGTAAAAAAAACCAGATATAATAATAACTTACCTTAACGGTCGCGCGTATCTGTAAAATACAAATCATGGATCTGTAGAAATCTATAGACCTGAGCAGGAGGAATAGCCAGTATCGAGCGAGTATTCGTAGGGCCATATAGTGTAAAAATATGTAACTAAAATCAACTCTAGTGTATATCCCACATACGCGGGACCGCTGGAAGGTTAAATTCCTTTTTTGCAACAACATCAAGCTTTACACGTGTGACGTAGCTACCACTTCGTTTTTGCGATGCAATTCTACATAGAGCCATAAACGAATCAAACGTTTGAATCAACACAAAACATAGCCTACAGTAAAATTTACGAAGGAATCGTCATTCCACTAAAGAATATTCTGGTCCCCTCCTTCTCCAGATTTGGCACCAGCTCATTTCTGGCTGCAGGATTATTTAAGGCCTCGGGTTTATCAATCACGTCCTTCCAATTATAGATTTGATAGTGTATTTCTGAAGAATAAATCTTACATTCATGGAAATAAACCTCCACGCCAACCTGAGTACATTTAAGGCCACGAGAGATTTTACGTGCACCACTCCTCTTTGTACACGACGGTCTTTGGTTGGATTCGAACTCGACACCCTCCGGTTGTTAATCTGTTACTCTTCAAACCGGGCTACCACGACCCAAATTAAACACTAAGAGTAAAATATATGAGTGTTTTATTTTTTTCTGGAATTAACTTCGGACGAGTTTCTCAGTAAGGAAAACTAAATTTAAACTCCTTCCCATATATCAAACCTCCGCATAAAACCTTTTTATCATCAACACCTTATTAGTTCAGTACAATCTGTACAAGTACGTAATGGTCTTTCAAGGCCTATCCAGTTCCTAAAAACACTCACCAACAAAAAATATTTACCTTCTCCTGTCCAGATATCAAGGAGAACTAAATAAATTCCTCATCATATATCACCCAACTACTTATTAGTCCAGTAAAAACTGTACAAGTTCGTAATGGTCTTTTAAGGCCTATCCAGTTCCTAAAAACACTGTCACCTTTCAAAAAGATATACCAGATCCTGTCCAGATATCAAGGAGAACTAAATAAACTTCTTATCATATATCAGTACTCCGCATAAAACCTCCTTATCACCAACACCTTATTAGTCCAGTAAAAACTGAACGAGTTCGTAATGGTCTTCCAAGGCCTATCGAGTTCCTTAAAACACTGTCACCTACAAAAAAAATTTACCTTCTCCTGTCCAGATATCAAGGAGAACTAAATAAATTCCTCATCATATATCACCCAACTACTTATTAGTCCAGTAAAAACTGTACAAGTTCGTAATGGTCTTTTAAGGCCTATCCAGTTCCTAAAAACACTGTCACCTTCCAAAAAGATATACCAGATCCTGTCCAGATATCAAGGAGAACTAAATAAAATCTTTATCATATATCAGTACTCCGCATGAAACCGCCTCATCACCCCTTATTTATTGTCCAGTAAAAACTGTACATGTTCGTAATGGTCTTTCAAGGTCTATCCAGTTCCTAAAAACACTGTCGCCTACAAAAAAATATTTTCCAGATCCTGTTCAAATATCAAGGAGAACTAAAGTAAACTCCTCTTACTAAAAATCAGAACTCCGCATAAAAACTTTTTATCACCAACATCTTATTAATCCAGTACAATCCGAACAAGTTCGTAACGCTCTTCCTATGCCAATTCAGTTCCTAGAAAAACTGTCACGCACCAAAAAGATTTACCAACTCCCGTCTAGATATATTTCCTAGACCACGAAGGTGTCACAACTCCAGAGAAATATTGTAATTTACTACAAATTATTTCCATCCTTTTCCTCTACATAAAAAAGACCCACAGACACCTGCATCTTCGATGAATTACAACGACACCTTTATCAGTTCCTGTAGCATCCCATTCCGCTTGTCTCATTTCTTATTGTTTATGTCCCGAAGCTCGCACCTCCGACAAGCAATGGACTATTTTCTGCGCGGCGATCCTGTTCCACTAACTAATGTCCCCAGTTCCTTATTTTTTTAAATAAAACCCATCAGGTTGTGGTTAACAAAGCTCGAGCGGAATGATCGGAATGGTGTCTTGTAACCATAATATGAGGTGACAGATTCCTGGAAGTTGTGAAGTGCCACTAGTAACGATGTCGAAACCTCACATTTCAAAGAGTCTCTGCATTTCTGAACAATAGGGCCCAGGCAGGATCCTGGAATTTATTCATGGTGTGAAGGAACATTTCGTGTGATGATCCCTCTTAAAGGATCGTGTATGTTTTGTCACGATTCAGATTGTTGAAGTGAGGTACTTTTTTGATTGTTGTTAACCAGGTTGAGACGTGTTTCTCACCCATCGGTTGGGGAATAAATCATAGACTTACAAGTAAAACACACTGCGTCAAAATTTACAAATTTGAGTTTTTAAGTTTATCTAGACTGGTGGTCGATATCGAACCCCCCCCCCCTCCAGAGATCGATATGATATTGTTTGGGGTCGATAGCAAAATTGACTCTTGCCAATATTTGCAATGTTGGGTTCAAAATAAGTTAAGTTTCAGTTTTAAATCACCAGGGAATTCTATATTTATTCTTAATTGCGACATTCAGGATGGATGTAATCCAGGTAAACCGAATTAAATATTGCCCGTACAATAATGACACAGATTTTTTTACCAACCCCTGAGCCCGAATCGACCCCTAACAACGTTAGATCGACCCCTGGGGGTCGATATCGGGATATCGATAATGGGATTATCTTTAGACTGCTGAAAACCACTAGGTCATTGTTTCCTTGCATGAGCCTTGGAGACACACTAGAAAAACACACACAAATGAATTAATACGTGTATATTATTTATACTATATTTTATTATTAAGTTCCTGCAGCAATACTTAATCATAGTGAAAACTTGATGCATCATTGGTGAGAAGGAAGAAAGTGAACTGATAATTAAATTAAAACGACTAAAGCTGACGGTAAAAGATTCATTATGCTGAGCTCTTTTACATAAGTTACCACATTTCATCCCGTTTCTATAATTTTAACTGGCAAAATATAGAAAAAACGTTCTATATTTTACTGTGATTCAAATGTATATCTACCAGTCTGTTTTAAGATGTATGTATACACTACAAATCACGAACCAATCGACCAGAATATCAATACTTTTTTATTAATTCAAAATATTTTCCAGTTTCTTAGCTTTCAAACAATGTCAATATCTTGCAAATTTTCGAATTTGTTTTTTAGTCACAAGGGTTTTTGTTAGCTACTGTCACCACTGA
The DNA here is from genome assembly GCA_947359465.1 of Metellina segmentata. NCBI lineage: Eukaryota > Metazoa > Arthropoda > Arachnida > Araneae > Tetragnathidae > Metellina > Metellina segmentata. The sequence continues at coordinate 97,348,008 of OX375882.1, forward strand.
CAGATATGTTTCAGTAACTTTAAACTCGATTTCTGAATAACGGCGTTCTTGCAATAGGATCCTTTGTTCCAAACGTGGTAACTCCCCAATTAATTCGTCTTTTGTAATTATTTTTGCATCATTATGATCTATATCATACAGTGGATGTTTTGAAACTCAATCAGAGTATTTAGTCAAGAAATGGATTTTTAATTTATTTTTAAATGCTAAAATTCCTGAACAAATATTGATTTTTTTTACGCTTCCTTGATTAAAAACTATATCTTCTAGCAACTTGATGGAAGTTCAAAACACGAAGAATAATATTAGAAATAATTTCCAACAGGAATCGGCTTTCTGAACAAATTAGAATTTGAAATATCATGTTTCAAAATACATGCTAATTATATCTTAATTAGTAATTAATTATTTCTACAAACGGATTTTTTCTCTCTGAAACAATTTTAAGAATACAATAATTACCTGTGTTAAAAAAACTAGATTTTCAAATACAAAATTTAAAACAAATCGTCTAGTGTATATGTACACCTTCTGCTAACACCTTGTGTCATGTCAGAAATAGAGTTTAAGAACTTTCTTTAAAAGAATAAGTGTGTGTGAAATGTGTAAACAATCTTCCAATGGTTTATGATTGGAGGAAATTAACTTTTTTGTAATGGAGGTCGATATATTTTACATTAGAATAGTCGTCATGTCAGTGTCATCGTCATGTCAGTGTCATCGTCATGTGTCATGTCAGAAATAGAGTTTAAGAACTTTCTTTTAAAGAATAAGTGTGTGTGTGTGTGTGTGTGTGAAATGTTTAAACAATCTTCCAATGGTTTATGATTGGAGGAAGTTAACTTTTTTGTAATGGAGGTCGATATATTTTACATTAGAATAGTCGTCATGTCAGTGTCATCGTCATGTCAGTGTCATCGTCATGTGTCATGTCAGAAATAGAGTTTAAGAACTTTCTTTTAAAGAATAAGTGTGTGTGTGTGAAATGTTTAAACAATCTTCCAATGGTTTATGATTGGAGGAAGTTAACTTTTTTGTAATGGAGGTCGATATATTTTACATTAGAATAGTCGTCATGTCAGTGTCATCGTCATGTCAGTGTCATCGTCATGTGTCATGTCGGAAATAGAGTTTAAGAACTTTCTTTTAAAGAATAAGTGTGTGTGTGTGTGTGTGTGTGTGTGTGTGTGAAATGTTTAAACAATCTTCCAATGGTTTATGATTGGAGGAAATTAACTTTTTTGTAATGGAGGTCGATATATTTTACATTAGAATAGTCGTTATTTAGGATCCTGGGGACTAGAATATAGAATATTCTATTCGTACCTAATTTGTCTCTGTAAGGATTTCTTAAATGCATTCAGGTTCCTCACGTACAAAAGCCATCTACACAACACATCTTAATCCTCAAATCCATAACTTTAGAAAAGGAGTTAAATTTTAATAAAAGAAGGTATATGTCTTTGTTTTTCTTATTTTATGATCCTTGCATTTTTTGTGTTTCGAAGGCACAGTGAGAGTGGATACTGCATATCTGGAAACAACATTGCATAGTTTTATTATTTAATGATGAAATAACAAAGATTTTCTGCTATAAAAATTTCTTTGCACGTTAGGTCGATATGATAAGAATACAAATTGAACATTTCGTGCATCATGAAGGTTAAACCGTCAATACCCCTCAGGACTTTAATTCTAAAATACAGCTCCAATGTTAACTTTAATCGTAAAACAAAGTTGAATAATCGAATTCTACTATTCAGCGTTCTCTTAACTAAGCGATGAAAGAAACGCTATTGGATTATCTGAAGTATTAAGCATTCGAACGTCGGGTTTTTGCAAATTACAAATAAGAAATGCAAGACAGATAATTTATTTTTAGAATATAATTTATTCTATCAAATAACAGATTTCAGCCAGAAGATAGTAGACGTTCATTTCATGTCGATTTTTGTTCTGAAGCATCCTTGTTGCAATAATTTTTATGTACTCAAAAATATAAAAATTAATTAACGAATGTGACTCAGAAATAGACGTTACATGTTCATTGTAGAATGGCAACGACAGGTATTACAAACAAATAAAATCTAATGTCGCGGTATTAATTCGCAAATCAAAATTCCTTAATTTAAATGTGCAATATTATCGCTTTGGAGCCCCATAATATTGCTAAAACTACAAGGCATGGCTCTCCGCTTGAACGAAATTCCTCAGCAGTCTGAGGACATAGAGGAATAGGATATCTGGAAGACAGAAATTTCAGCGCAGACTCGATCGAAAAAAAGCTTTCCCCCTTCACTGGTTTTGACTACAAAAAAAAATCGACACACCAAGAAGGAGTTGTCCGATGGAGACAAAAATTGGTGGCTAGACAAATTATGTACAGAATAGAAAATGAATTAAATTTCAGAACAATTGACTGATTTATTTCAGAGTTACAGTAACGAGCTCAATAAGGTGTTGACCCGCCTCTAGCCTGGATGCAAGCTGCCACACGGCGTGGCATAGACCGATAAAGCTCCCGGATGGTCTCCTGCGGTATTTCTTGCCAAATTTGCTCCAATTGTCGGACTACATCATCAACATTCAATACCGAATGCAGTCGCCTTCCCATCATATCCCAGACATGCTCGATTGGAGATCTGGCTGGCCAAGGAAGTGTTTGACAAGCTTGAAGACAGTTCATAGCAACACGTGCCGTATGTGGTCTGGCATTGTCTTGCTGAAAAATAAGCCCAGGGTACTGCGAAAGGAATGGTAGCAAAACAGGTCTCAGAATGTCGTCAACGTACCGTTGTGCAGTAAGTGTACCTCTAATGACGAACAAAGGGGTCCGGCTATCAAGGGAAATGGCACCCCAGACCATAACTCCTTGTTGAGGTCCCGTGTGGCGTAAATAATGAAAGCAGAATCGGCACGCTGCCCTATTCGTCTCCAGGCACGTCTTGTATGATCGTCAGGACACAGTTGGAAGCGGGATTCGTCGCTAAAGACTATACGCCCCAGTCAGCATCATTCCAGCCTGATCGAGCCAAGCACCACCGTAATCTGGCTCGACAGTGTGCAGGCGTGAGTGGCAGGTGGCGTAACGGTCGGTACGAGCGTAGATTTCGCTTTCTCAGCCGTCTGTGAATGGTCATGGTGGACACTCGTGTGTGGGTCGCACGACTGATGGTTGATAGCGATGAATCAGGCGCTTTGACAGCTGATCTGACAATCACTCTGTCCTCGCGATCTGTTGTGGCCCTACGTCGACCGCTACCATCATGCCGCTGAAATCTGCCATTGTCCACCCACTCTTGCCATCATCTTCTAATCGCCGCATCGCTTCGACTCACATGACGAGCGATTCTCCGATTTGCCCAATCTGCCTCTTTCAATCCAATGATACAACCTCTTTCAAATTCTGAAAGTTGCTCGTAATGAGCTCGAATCCTTCATCAGTTTTTCAGTCGTTAAAAGGTATCCTAAATCGCATTGCGGCAGAAAATTTTAACAACAGTTCAAGAACAACTCCTTATATACATTTGCTGGATGCGCAGTTCCGATGTGCTGGAGATCGCACTATTCATTCATTGGACACCAAAGTTTAATCATTTGCATATTTGGTCAAAACATTTTTGTACACGAAATTTCAAAGCAATCGGATGATTCCTTCTCAGTGCGTCGATTTTTTTGTTATGGAGTGTATATACCTATTGCATAGTAAGTTGATTTTGTAGTGGTGGATAAGCTCAATACAATACACGCCTTCCACAATTTAGTGGTAACCGAAATTCGGTATATGATGCCACTAGTGGAATGATTGTCATTTGCGTGAGATCGTGTGGGCTGTTGTAAATTAACAGTTGTAATTGTCTAGTGTTGTCTTTAGCAGTCGAGTGGGAGTGAAGTCTGAGCAGCAATGAATGGAGTGAAGCTGTGATAATAAATGAGCAGTGTCTCCTATCACAGAACCTCAGATGGTTAGCATCGCATTGATGATTGAGTTATCCATCGTGGACCATCCATCGAAGTTGTAAATTTTTTCAGATCACGTCCGACGGTCACCAATTAAGCAAGCCGGATTGAAACAATGCTACGTAGTCTACCCAAAAGTACTTCTTGGTAGAGTTGGGTAACACTGTTGCACATACTACTACATATCTATAGTGTATTAGCTCGCTACAATGTATTAGATAACATAATAGGTCAATTTTTAACATCAATTTTATTAATAAATACACTCATTGCCATAAAAATTTGCGCACCAAGAAATAATTGTGGGATTGTAACGAAACTTGGCATGAAGGTATATGTCGGCCAGATATGCAAATGATTAGAAATGCAGCGTTATTGAGCATTGCGTAATGCCACTAGAGGGCGTTGAACTTCGTTCTCCTTGGAGTATAAAACAGGTAAGCAGAGCTTGTTTGAGTGTACTTAATCTTTTGCAAAGGAAACGCTGAGGTAGACATGCCGTTACGCCGCCATCGAAGACAATATGAGCAGCTGTCAGAGTTCGAGAGGGAAAGAATCCTCGTGATGGAAGCTGGATGGTCAGCTCGGCGAGTAGCTAGTTAAGTAAGCCGTTCTGATTTTACTGTGAAGAGGTATTGGGACCAGTGGACAAAAGAGACGTCATTTACACGGTGACCAAGCTCAGGACGCCCTCGACAGACCAGTCGTCGAGAAGACCGTCACATAATACGAAACGCACGCGTAGAGCCGCCTCATTGACCGCTATCCAGACACAGGCAGCACCTTCACTGGCCTGCTCGATACCCAGATTTGTCACAAATCGAGCAAATATGTGATCATTTGGAACGGCAAGTTGGACACCCTAAGTGTTTGGTCGAACTAGAGACGCGTTTACAGGAACTGTGGAACGAGATGTCTCAAGACATCATACGGAACTTGTATGCCTCAATTCCCGCTCCTATCGCATCGTGCATTCGCACTAGAGTGGGTCCAACAGAGTACTAAAACTTCCGTTCATTTGTACTTTTTTCTGCAATAAATTATCCTTTTTCTTTGATTTCTAATCACTTACTTATATCAAAGTAGTACTTACATGTGTAAAATTTCGTTTCATTTTGACGACTTTTTCTTGGCGCGCAAATTTTTATGGCAATGAGTGTATATCCACTTGGAATATGTGGTATCAATGTATGGTCTTCTCGTCGAGTAAACCTTTTTGGAGAGGTATATCTTACTGAGGAACGGTTAAATCTATTCGGAGAGAAGTATAGGTTGAACCTCCTATATTCCCTTCGTATAAAATATGACGGACAGTTAAATTATTTAGATAAATGATTTTGTGGATCATCTGGATTCCTGATAAAAACATTTCGGTCTACAGGCTGGGTTAAACTATCCGTAGGGTCGTATCTGAACTGTTGGCTGAGTTATTCTGTGCGGAGAGCCGTATCTGGATTGTGGACTAGGTTAATCTGTCGGAGGGCCATATTTGATCTGTGGGCTCGGTTAACCTGTCCGGAAAGTCGTATCTGGAATGCTGGCTGGGTTAACCTTACCGTAAGGCCGTATCTTTATTATGGACTGGGTTAACCTGTCCGGAGGGCAGTATCTGAACTGCTGACTGGGTTAACCTATCCGTAGGGCCGTCTCTGGAATGTGAGCTGGGTTAACTTATCCGTACGGCCGTATCTGGATTGTAAGCTTGGTTAACCGGTGAAGAGGTCCATGAACTTTCCGAAAGTTTTTATTCTATGTAAATGGGCCAGTTGAGATGTTCCAAAGGATTGTATTCTAAAGAAAGGACTGATAGAATCTTTTCAATGAATTCCATTCCACAAAATGGGCCAACCGAACCCTTCTAAATAATTGTATTCCATGGAAAGCACCTATAGAATTGTTCCAAACAATTATATTCGATGGAAAACATCTATAGAATTTTTTCTTCTATAGAACATCTATAGAAAGAAAGGAAAATAACAATAGAATGTTTCTAAGAATTAAAAGTTTCCGTTGATTTTAGAAAAATATGGGGATAAAGAAAAACACTACACTACTCACAAATCTAGACACATCCGAGGATTAATCGAAATGGTTTTACATAAATTTATTTCAAAACAAAATGGTTCCTTCACATAAAAAACTCTCAGTAAATACGGGAATGAATTTAGTTCCACTTAAAGACTTATACTACTTAAGAATTCTGTTTATGTAGCGTTTAAATGAACCCATACTTTGAGACGTTAAACGACTCTAAAGAAAACAAGTCCTGACAATGAAACCTACGGTTCGATCAATTCTTTTTCCACTGAAAGCATTATGAAGATTCCCGATTGCCTTTTGAGCACCGCTTTAAGAGAGTCCTGTGGCTATCGCAATTCTAACTTCCCATCAACTCTTCGCTCCAGTGCTTGGATCTTTCTGCTCTGTTTGAAGAGAACTGGGGCTGATCCTCTTTAAGGCTTGAATATTTTTTTCAGGGGTAACTGTCTGTGTGCTCGAAAAATCTAAATAATTCCCAGTGGGATCTTTCAGCTGTTCTTTACAATGGGATCCCATCGATGTCTTACCAATTTCGGATCCGGAACTTTGTGCGTTCATGGAAAATAACAATTCTTTGCGAATGCGCATTGCTGTTTTAGCTCGAGGAGAATTAAGATCCGTTTGTATGTTAATTTATTTTGTTGTTTATTATGTAGACACAAGTTGGGGCAAAAGTCAGCTTGCATTAAATTAATTTTATCGTAGCGACATTTAAAGAAATACTAGGGGGCCTGCCCCATGCTCGCTAACGCTCGCCAACCCCCGGATGATTGCTTCGCAATCCTCATTGGTTCGCTGCGCGAACCTATTCTCGCTTCGCTCGCCTCAATGAAGACATGTGTCCTAGCATAAGGGATTGTTTACAAAATATGTTACCAAAAAAATGTTTTTCAAATCTAAATTTGCTGTATTACAGAAAATATATATACAGTATCTCTAAAATCAGAATTCAAATGAAAACTTTGTGCAAATTTTGACTCGAAATGTGAGCGTTGCTTTGGAAATTGAATACCCAGCATGTTGTTTGTGAGTACATTTTCCCAGCACTCAAACGACCCACACTTTTTCATTGAAATTTGTTGCCGAAAGTTGTAGTGCAAGCGTCTTGTTGAACTATAATTGTTGGCCCTGAAAAGGACCGTTTTTTAAATGGCCCTGAAAAGATCCTCCGCTTTCTTTGATTTCTATTATAAACTAACTGCAACAGCTCATTAAAATTTACTTTTTTTTCCCAATAAAATTTCATCTGAAAACGCTATAAATTCAATCAATGCGCGAGACTTCGCGATAAACAAACAATCGTACAGTGTTGCCAAAACGCGATTACAAATAACGTCTTTTTTTCGTGCCACGTAAGAGAATTATATTAGTAGATCCTAAGCATTTGTTTTCTTTTCGTCGGCTGAAATGTTTCGATTGCCTTCCGTTGAGTATGCTTTCGTGCAAATTATTTGTACAGGAGGCGTGGAAGTAGGTAGGTGTTGAATTAAAACCGCACTGGGGAACAACAACGGTCTATTGTCGACGGTCCGAGATCCATCCCGAGGTGACGAAATCTTCGTAATTTTGAATCACAGTCTAAAGACTAGATCAACACCTGAGCTAACACTCCACTCCCCAAGCTTACACAACACATAAATGTGAGGACATTCCGGGCAGATTTAACATGCACCAGCCCCCATGCACACTACGATCGTTGGTTGGATTCCAACCCAAAAATCCTCTGTTTGTCCGTCGTTACTCTTCCAACTGGGCTACCTCGGCCTACGTGTGGTATTTCTGTGGTTTCAGGAGGTCCAAGTTAGGCCCGGTGCGCACATCCGGTTTTTCAACGTGCGACGCCGCTGCCGCAACGCAAGTGCGGTCTGAGATACATTAGATCTAATGGAGCAGTGCACACATGCCTCCAGCGCCGCTGGGGTGACGCACGTCCAACTTGCGTGGAATTCGTACAGCAGTTCCCCACGGCGCCGCACGGTCGCCTCACATGAGTCTCCGTTCTGTATCCAGTAACGTCTATTTTGTTTCAAAACATACTTTTTTACAACAAGTAAGCGAAATATGTATATAAACACGTTTTCTTCGACAGAATATTTATCGCAAATTACGCGAAATGTGTTCGTGCGTCATTTCACGGTTATGTGTGCATAGTTCGACTTCGGTGCCGCAGTGGCGCCGCACGTTGAAAAACCGGATGTGTGCACCGGGCCTTAAATAGAATATATCTCTGTATCTGAATTCAGCTTGTACTGTGGTTTACTCAAAAGTGTCATAGCTTAAGCATCACAGAGAAAACTCTCTAATGTGGTTAAAACTAATTTTAATAATCACCACACAGTCACAATACAGGTACATCGCATACCATAAAAAGTAGAAAATCTAAAAAAATGGACACATTTTAGGTTTTTTTTAAAAACGAGAATATTTACACACTTACTTTCCTTCTCTTTCCTATTTCCAACTAACTTTCCAAAACGTTTTTCTTGGCATCCGCAGAGGAGATTCATCTATCGGTCTCTACAGAAGTCTTTACAAGCTCATATTATAGTACAAGAACCTTTTTCAGAGTTTAACTCCTGAAAAATTAAATAAGTTTTCAATTTAATTTGACGTAAACGTATTTGTCATGAAAAAGCTTATTGAGGAGGAAGATTGAGTCAAAAATAGTTACAACGGCACTAAAAGTTAGAAGCAGAAATAGTATTTTAGCTGAATGTTTTGTCTTTTAACACTATAGTAAGTTATTCGTAATCAAATTACAAATATAGATTTTTCATAGATGTTATCTACATATTTGATTTACACAAGGACTAAAACTCTCAAAATTAAAATCTGACTCAAGACACTAGAACCCTAAATAACGGACCGGACGCCAGCGGATTTGCATAAAACCCGACTCCTTGTTTGGGGGTGTTTTTCGTAGTATTGCCTGGGACCTTTGCATGTTGTTCCTGGTCAATTGAACGCCGATGCCTTCCTGTCCATTTTGGACAATCAGGTTCTTCATACAATCTGGGATTTTTATGTTATGGACGAATGTTACTTCCAGTACGACAACGCTCCATGTCACGTTGCAGCCTCTGTCAAGCAGTGGTATCAAGATATGGATTCAAAACGTATTCCCTGGTTTGCACTCAGAGTCCCGACCTAAACCCCATAGAAGATTTGTTGGACGCGTTAGAGCGCCGCTTAAGGATCAGGGAACCCCGTCCGAAATCTACAGATGAACTGGTGACATTTTTGCAGCAGGAATACCCATAGCTGTGTATCCAAACCTTGTTGAAAGTATGCCCAGAAGGGTTGCTAGTGTAATTTCAGCACGTGGGGGACCATCCTCCTATTAAAGCATGTATTCCTTCACTAATACCATCGCATCTTGCTGTCCGGTCCATTATTGTACGGTAGTGTATATAGTGATACCAAACGATGCAACTGCTATTCAAATGGAGAAAATAGCTTTGCTTCTGATAATATATTTTTCTGAATCATAATGCATATGGATAATCTGGTCACATAATACTATAAATAACGCACCTTATATTCATTTCTATTTATGTATAAAAATAACGAAATCGTGAGTTACTTTTCGATGCGGATCACATTACAACGCATAGACCATATTAATATTTCTCTGGCTCAAATCCGGACACTTTGCATAGCTCAGCTAACACCGATGGTTCTTTCTCTTATAAAAGACCATATGCTTATCCGAAATTAAAATTATTGATGTTCCTGGGAGGAAATCATAAATTTCTGGACCCATTTCCACCGGTACCAAACGGTGACGTAGTGCAGGTAATGTGGTCAGGGTATTTTGTTTGAAATATGGTTCAATGTTTCATGAAAAGAGGCATTTGTTTTACTGAAAATAATATTTATTCGGTTGATGCAAAAGTTGGTCTCTTTTGTGGCGCTAGATGCCATTGCATTGCACAACGAAAATATCACCTACTTCACACGCGTGAGGTTTTGATGTTGTTTGAAGAAAGGAATCGCAGCGAATTCTTGAGGAATGAATTGTGTTTTTTAAATTTGTTAAGCAGTAAAAACGGCTGAAAATAAGAAGCATTTTCGACGCGTTGTACTTTGTTATTTCCGAAAAGGCAGGAATGGCTTAGCAGACGCTAAAGAATACATGTGTTTTCTAGTATGAGTGTGTCGTTGATTATGCCACTTGCCGTAAGTGGTTCAGAAGGTTTCGTCACAGGAATCATTTCTTTAACCAGAAACCTCAGAACTTGTATGAGCGTGGGATGATATAGCTACCGGAAAGATGGAAAACGGTCATTGAACAGAACGGCACATGTTATATTGATTCAATATAACTAGTAAATGCGTCAGTATTTACTTTAAACTAACTTTAATAATAATAACTTTTCTTCTATTTTTCTCCAAAAAAAACCCAGATGAACGTTTGCATTGACCCAATAAAAGCAAAATAAAACTTCAAAACCTCTACAATACATAATTATTCTAAAGCATTCTTTAGTATAACGCGTGATCTTTATTTAAATAATTCTACTAGGACCCCATGTATAGAATTATATTCAGTGTTCAGCAACACAACTCCAGTCAATTTCAACTGTTCTGTAGGTATTTTGTACGAACTGTGAAAAGTGCAGTAAAATAAAAAACAGACGTAAAACACAATTTTAGGCCAAATATGTATTACATATTTATAACTAATCATCAAAATTTATTAACTTATTATATTTTAAACCAAGGCATACTTTCAGAATTCTGTCGATAGCTTTTGAAGTTAAATATTTTGCCATTGACATAGAAGATGTGTTGTTAATAAAGTGTTTGTGGTAATTTGGGCGGTGTAGGGAGGTTGTTCAGTAGCTAGAGAAGAAGAAAACTGTGACAAGTAGCGCGCTTTGCATTGCAGAACACATCGTAACTTGTGATTTTTAAAAAATCGGCCAAAATTTTGATAAAATTAAGGGAAAATGGTACTGCAAAGACTTACAGAACTATTACTTGCAGTTTTCAGCACTTTCTGCCGTTCCTGGGGTTAGGACCTAGAATAGTTTTTCGCTTGCTTCTCCGATCATCTAGGATGAAATGATAAATCTTTAACCATCACTAAGTGTAGAAGTTGCAATTGGAAGTTTTGAAAACATCGATGTCGATGTTTTCAAAACATCGATGTATTTAACATAGATGTATTGGAGCCGATGTTTTTGTAACATCGATGTTTATACTTGTCGATGTTTCATTTTTAAATAAAAAAAAAGTAGCGTTATACAAATTTAAAAAATAACTAAGTAGCATAATTTTTATAATCAGTAAATTGAACATACTTGGCCAAGTGTGAAGGGTCTGAAAAAATAGGGATGCGAAATAGACGTCAATGTTTTCAAAACAACGATGTTTTATAAAAACATTGTTGTATTTACCATCGATTTAGTGGAGCCACTGTTTGTTAAACATCAATGTTTTTACGTTGTCGATGTTTTAGTTTTGAATGAAAAAAGCTCCATAGTAAAGATTAAGAAAAAATCCGTGCAAGTATTTGTCAATGATGACGACATCTGTCCTATCAGAAAGTGTTTTTTCCCTAATTGCTGAAAAAAGAAGTCGGCTTAAGATGGAGAAAGTTAACAAATCTCTTTTTTTATAAACTGTAAATAGCAAATATTGGAGCATATAATAATTATAGGCCCCAATATTTTTTATTTACAGTAAATAAAAAATGGGTTTTTGTTTCTACACCATAAGTTGAAAATAATTAATAGTAACTAACAATAATTATTGTTATGCAACTACCTAATTATACCTATAGCTAGTAGTACCTATGTCAAATTGATGTAAATATTATTTCCTTTTATACTATTCAATTTGAAAATAAAAGATTTCTTTATTGTTCTTATTAATTTTTTTTACTTTGCTTTGACAGTTTAATAAAATCTTACTTATGAATTAATAAACACGAAAAATGACAAATTAAATCTCTCCCTTCCCCCGGCGAACATTAATGTTTGAGGTTGCTAACCACTTTTAAGAAATGGGGAAGAAAGTTTAATCACTCTGAATTTTAAAAACATCGATGTTTTTTGGTCGATGTATTATCAATATCGATGTTTGAACATCGATTTTTCAAAAAACATCGATTTCTCAAAACATCGATTTCTCAAAACATCGATTTCTCAAAACATCGATTTTTTCAAAACATCGATTTTTCAAAAAACATCGATTTTTCAAAACATCGATTTCTCAAAACATCGATTTTTCAAAACATCGATTTTTCAAAACATCGATTTTTCAAAACATCGATTTCTCAAAACATCGATTTCTCAAAACATCGATTTTTCAAAACATCGATTTTTCAAAACATCAATTTTTCAAAACATCGATTTTTCAAAAAAACATCGATTTTTCAAAACATCGATTTCTCAAAACATCGATTTTTCAAAACATCGATTTTTCAAAACATCGATTTCTCAAAACATCGATTTTTCAAAATATTGATTTTTCAAAACATTGATTTTTCATAACATTGATATTTGGCTATCGATGTCGTACTCGCCGCTCCAGTTAGTTTCACAGGTGCTCGATCGGATTGAAATCGGGGCTCTGAACAGGACAGTCAAGCAAATTCACCTCATTTTCAGGAAACCACTCCAGCACATATTTGGCAGTATGACATGGAGCTATATCGTGTTGGAAGAAACAACCATCATCGCCGCACTATTGTCATAGTGTAGGCAAGGCCGAATGATCCAGAACGTTGAGGCACACGTCAGCGTTCATGTACATAAAGCAATATTCCGAGTCCTTACGAGGAAAACATCCTCACACTAAGATGGATCCCCCTCTTAATTTCTGCAGTGTTCAAATACTTTTGTCCTTATGGTGTATCTTCGAAACCACTTGGAGGTCTTGAAGTCGAAAACTCGTGTCAACCAACAACCGCAGAGCATCACATGGAGTGATAGTCGAGGAGAGTTAGAAGATGTGATTCTTAACACTCCTGGGTGGTTGTCCCAACAAGGTATCTCATCATTTGCAATATTTACCAGATCTTTTTGGACGAGAAACCTCGTCATTGGACTAAAACCGACCCTGTCTCGATCTTGTCATCATCAATCGGAAATCTTGATGACGAGGTTTCTCGTCATCAGCAAAATATGTCTGGGCTTAATGAACGAGGTAACTTGTTGAAACAACTTGATGGGTTACAACCATTTGAAGAGAAATAATTCCAGCCAGAGATAATAAAACATCAGTACGGCGTAATGGTCGATGAGTGTTAGCAGGTGTGATTCTCCATGTAAATAATAGCGTTTTTTTCGACAGAATATTTATCGCAAATGGCGCGAAATGAGTTCGTGCGTCATTTCAGGCAATACAGGTACAGTGGCGCCGCACGTTGAAAAACCGGATGTGTGCACCTGGCCTAAGATCTTAAAAATCAAACCGAACGTTCCTTCTTTTTATTTTTAATCTTGAAATGCAAGTGCGAACTTTCGAAGTTCCGATCGGAACGTCAGAACAATTGCCATTAGTTGTCGATTTGGAAACAAATGCGAAGAATAAAGTATCTGACCTTACGGCATGTTCGTTTTACTTTGGTGGTTAATGAGTTGTTCTGTTGAGTTTTGAATGTTACTGACCTGCCTCTATACCACGTTAGAAGGATTTTATGTTGCGTGATATCGGTCAATACAAAATCCCCCCCCCACAAAAAAAAGTGACATTTTTAGGAAAAAAAGAGCGAAACCCCTTAAACCCGGACAAGTCTTTCACCTTCGATTAAACCTAGAATATCGTGTGGTACCGTTTGGTTACCAGTGAAAATGGATCAGAAATTTGCGATTTTCTATGAATATATATTTTGTTCAAGTTTCATAGCAGATTCAGTTTTAAGAACGCGAAGGACGACATTCAGGTGTCTCCACAACAAAAATTGGCTTTTACTATGTCTATACCGTAGAAAAAATGTACTGAAAGGAAATCGAAATTTGAAAAAAATGTAATTCCGGCCATTTCCGGTTGTCTTACTAATATTTCCTTTACGTGCATCATGAAAATAAATGTTTAAAAATTGGCTGTTACTATATCTATAACATAGTGCTGGGGGGGGGCTTTGTTCTCCCTTATTTGGAGATAGTGGTTTGTTCAAATAATGATATTAATACAACCCCAGGTTCACTAATTATTAAATTTTAGAAGACAGAAACTAAGGTCGCAAGTGGTTAGTACAAATGTGGTTAGCGTCATGATAAAACAAAAGGCCAAAAGTTCATTAACTATTAAAATCTGAATTAACTGCAATAAACCAGGACTTAGGAACTATTTGAGTACAAGACACATTGAAAAGGCGAAGTCATTAACAAATAAAACTATTAATTTATTAAAACAATTAATTATAACGGATACATATAGTTTTAAACTAAAGTACGCGAACACAGTTAAAATACATTCTTTTAAAGAGAGTGAGAGAGAGATATATGTGAGGGTGTATTCACACGCTCTAAGATCGACTTACTTGTTAAGGCGAGCATAGTCGAAACTTCTCGACCTGCACTGCTCCAAATCTTGTTCAAAATCTAATCTCCTATTCCCAAAATCTCGCAAACTCTATATCAGAACAAGTCTCCAATCCTGGGAGATGACCGCCTACCTGAAAACCCTCGGCCAATCCGTTCTTATTTTTTGACTTAACTTTGATTATTTTATTTTTTCTGGCTTCGCTCAGTGGCTAGTCAGTCCCCTCTTAAAATACTCTCATTGGTTCTGAATTCTCTTTCAAGATTTCCCTTTTTAGATTCCGCTCAACGCCCCCTCATAATTTTGGTTAGAAGCCCTATTATTATTTAACGTCAAGTTCCACTAAGCTTCAGTATCGGCATCCTGTGCATCTGGCTTTCACAAGCACCTACATTCTTAAAACTTGACAACCCCTTTTTATATTCACCTTTGTATTTCTAAAGCTTTCTGAAAGTTTCCTTTTGGGTTGGAATCTTGCGTATTTCTATTCCTTTTCGGCGCTTCATGAAAGGGTAGCCACTCCTTATTCGGTACAATCGGCGGATCTGTTTACTACATTCCTGCTTCGACGCACGGTTCTTTTCCCCCTCTCTTGCGAGAAAGGTGAACGACTCTGTAGTTACTTTGTGATTTCTTAAAATTGCTGTTTAGGAATATGATGAGATTACATTCCCTCATCAATAGCAAAATATACTAAAAGAAATCGAAATTTTATGTCCGTTTTTTTAGTTGTTTTACTATTATTTTCTTTCCGTGCATCATGGAAATAAATGTTCCACCCTAGCCACCCAGACTCGAAGTTTGACGATCACCGCCATGACTGATGACAGGCGAAAGAAAAATGACACCAAGTTAATTTTAAAGACGCGAGCTTGATATTTAAAAAAAGGCGAACCCGAAGATTGAGGACCAGAAAGAAGGCGAAAACCTAAACTTAAAGGCTCCGACTCTTTACGATGCTTTTACGACTTTTCCCGAAGCACTTCTTCCCAACATCCTTCGTCACCAGGACTTATAAAATTGCTTTTTTCCCAGGCTCCACTTTGCTGGAAATAGATTCCTCGGGAAAATATGCTCCTCGGTACTGACTCTGCAAATAAGGGGCTTGCAAAACGGAAAACCGTGCAACTCCTGGTACGTTCTTTTTTTATGTTGTTAATGGGACTAGTTTGAAAGCCTCGTTAAGGAAAGGACGGTCGTAATCTTGCTCTCAGGTCAAATTAAACTTCGTATTCTACGTTCGGGACTTCTCTTATGCGGGGAATCTATGAGGGAAGAACTCGCTCTAATGCATGCTAATGTGCAGGGTAAAGTTCCGTATCCCCCGCTATTTTATTCGGGGTGAGGAGTTATGGATGGGTATGCTTCTTCAAAGTTCTGTTAGAGGAAATATAAACGTAGAGTAAGCATTAGTATAAGCTTTATAAGCGCCCAGGGTCTTTGACCTGATCTAGTAGTCACGTGACACTTAGACTGGATTTTGCCGTTATCGAACCGTGGTTCAAAATTACGTGGTGTTGTCCTCGGATTTTTTTTCTTCTTAGGGGATTGATACCGGACCCTCGTCAATAGCCCGATGTGGCGCTCTGGAAAGACATTACTTAAAATGATGTCACCTTACCTCTAGATTCTGCATGGCAATGTATGGTAATTTTTAATTAACCTCGTACTGAAGCATCACAACGGGCTATTGGCGACGGTTCGGGATCAATCCATTAAGAGAAATATCCGAGGACACCACGTAATTTTGAATCAAAGTCAGATGACGCGGCGACACCTGAACTGTCACCCCACTCTCCAAACTTCCACAACAAGCCATCGTGAGGACTTTGGCCACGACAGTTTATAAGATGCACCAGCCGCCTATATACCATCCGCTTACAAATAACCATGCACTGACCCGGATACGAACCAGGAACCTTCCAATCTAGTGGGTAACACCTTAACCACCAGACCGGTTGGTCGTCCCTTGGACTGAAAAGTTGGTATTTAAATTAACGTCACTCTGGAGAGACGTAACGGGTAGTGGTGGATCAACCCCCTGAAGGGAAATATCCGAATACAACACCGCGTAAGTTTCAACCAATGACAGATGTCGAGATCACGTGTGAACTGACACCTTACTCTCCACACAAACGTGAGGACATTTGAGGCCTCGACAGATTTAACCTGCGCCAGCTCCTTTAGTTGGATTCGAATTCGTAACAAGTTGTCGGGGCTCTTCCGTCAGGGCTAGCACGAACCTTTCGAAGGTCTGATGATTGCTTCCTGTTACCCATTAAAATCTGGTCAATTTTGCCTACGACGAGACTCCTTGTGATCCAGCCGACCAACCGGTATAGTGGTTAAGGTGTTAGCCTCTAGATCGGAAGGTTCCTGATTCGAATCCGGGTCCGGGCATGGATGTTTGTAAGCGTATGGTGTAGAGGCGGCTGGTGCACCTTAAATCTGTCGGGGCCAAAAGTCCTCACGTTGGGTAGGCGTGGAAGTTTGGAGAGTGGGGTGCCAGCTCAGGTGATGCTTCGTCATCTGACCGTGGTTCAAAATTACGAGGTGTTGTCCTCGGATCTTTCCCTTAAGGGACTGATCCCGGACCGTCGTCAATAGCCCGTTGTGTTGCTCTAGTATGACGTTAACTAAAAATTACCATTTACCTTGTGATCCAAAATGCAGATTCAGGAAGGTAGGCATTTTAATTAACGTCGCACTGAAGCAACGCAACGAACTATTGTCGACAGTCCAGGATCCAATCCGAAGGGAAAGATCCGAAGACAACACCACGTAATTTTGAACCACTGCCAGATGACGAAAATTCCCGGTTGAATTTCGTATGGCGAAGATAGAGCCGTTTTTTTTTATGATAACAAGACCAAGATATGGTCAGTTTTGTAATAATTACGAGATAATTCGTCCATCAGCTCTGCTAATGACGAAATTCCTCGTGTCGAAATTATCACAAGGAGGGTTAAAGAAACATGACAATTATTTATTTCCTTTGCAATCCTTCAGGATAGGGCTTTCGATTTACAAATGGGAGATTCTCAAATTGTGGGAACACTAAATGTTGAGTAATTGTAACACTTGAATTGTTGTAACACTATGAGTAATTTTTAAAATTTTGACATTTAGCAACAATTTTTAGTGTATTTTTTATAGGCCTAGAATACAACATGCAGTAATTTAAAAACAGGAACTGTTCTCCAAAATTACTAAAACAAATTTTATTTCCAGATCCGTAGGTTATAGATATTTGACATTGCTTTCCTGTAGGTTACAGATTTTGGACATTGCTGAACACAACTTTGGAATTTCCCAAAGTCAAATTCTTTCGGACACTGTGTTATTACTAGAGCTCGGATCGATATGCAAAAGTGTTACCTGAAATATGCATTACAAAATCCAAAAATATGCACTAAAACCCCAAAATAAACGAAATTGCAAAAAAAAAAAATGAAAATATTTTATTCTTTCAAAAAGGGTTGTGAGGAGGATAAAGTGAAAATGAGCCACACTTTCATTGAATTAATACACAATTTTTTTATTAATCGCTTTACCCATTGTCCTGGCCATCGTGGAGTGATTTGTTTTTTCCAATTCTGTGCATAAATTACGTATCGCCAGCAGGAGTCAATCGTTTTATCCACATCCAGATGGGGGAATTACCTATCTCATTTTTTATTATTTGTATCACCTCGTACACTGGTGTACTGTAGTTCTTTCTGAGTGTCGATTCAAGACGAATTTCTTTACTTGTGTACTTCTTCCAGAAGGCTCTAAACTGTTCATTCTCCAACTTATAAAGAGTGGGGTATATTCTCCAACTTATAAAGAGAAAAAGGGTTGTGAGGAGGATAAAGTGAAAATGAGCCACACTTTCATTGAATTAATACACAATTTTTTTATTAATCGCTTTACCCATTGTCCTGGCCATCGTGGAGTGATTTGTTTTTTCCAATTCTGTGCATAAATTACGTATCGCCAGCAGGAGTCAATCGTTTTATCCACATCCAGATGGGGGAATTACCTATCTCATTTTTTATTATTTGTATCACCTCGTACACTGGTGTACTGTAGTTCTTTCTGAGTGTCGATTCAAGACGAATTTCTTTACCTGTGTACTTCTTCCAGAAGGCTCTAAACTGTTCATTCTCCAACTTATAAAGAGTAATATTGGATTCCAGCATTGCCTTGATCTGGTTACATTTCGTTCTTCTCCGAATAAAGGGACACTGACTCAAACTTTTGATGCGATGAAAGGCTGTTGAATATTCTTATTTTTTTGCCCCTTTTCTCCACTTTTTGTTTGTGAGTCGAAGTTGATTTGAATTCGATTGCATCTGAAAAACCTTCCTTCCAAACGCGCTAAGCATAAAAAAAAAATTCTAAATGTTTAAATATGGAGAAAATTTGTTCAAATATTCAAAAAACATGTAAAATAGTCCCAAATATGCAAAATAAATTCGGGTTTTTTGGTTGCAAATTGCTAACAAAAACACTCAATACATATTTCTATCAACATTATGGACTAAAAAAAATATGTAAAATCCGAGCTGTATATATATATATATATATATATACTGTCTTTTACAGTTTCCTATACGTGTCTTTTACAGTTGCGCAGTCCATTGCATCAGAAATAATTAATTTTTGCAAGCTAAGCTAAATTCATCTTCCCGCGCCGTGATCCATTTGTTCCCGTCTATTTACTATAAGATGTCCCATCAAATGATACCATATAAGGCAATGAAATTTGTCTGAGTATTGCTGAACAAGGAATAATTAATTTGTTGATTGACACTGGCAGCAATATGACTATAATAAGTGAGGTTATTGTCAGGTCTATAAAGTATAGAGAAGGGGGGGGGGTGAACAGTTGCAGGTGATGCGGCAAACCGGTGGACTATTAGATGTAATCAAAATCATAGAGGTAAGTGCCAAAATTGGAGAAATTAAGAAAGTAAAAAATAAAGTTATTATGATGTTACAGATAGTGAGAATTATGATGTGATAGAAACGAGATATTTTTATAATAAGAAATATGGTAAACATTATAATGAAAATATTAAGTGTTTTGATAATGTGTCAGAGAGAAGTGCTGGAGATGTTGAGCTTCTACAACAATTTCAGAAAGTGGGGATTACACCCCCCTTGACTGAAAATTTTAAAAGTCATTTCGCTATGCAGGAAAATTTACCTGGATTTGCAGAAATTGACCGAAACACAGAACTGTCATCTCTGATACTCTCTTTCCGGCACATATTTTCCAAAAACAAATTTTATATTGGACGAATTAGAATAGAACTTTGGCAGCATGAAATGATAAATGTTAAACTTGTTTGTTTTTTTGTAATTTTTTTTGTATGAAATTGGATATTGAAGGAGAGTTGTTCTACTCTTTCACATATAAAGGTTTCATATTTTTCTATTAACAGCTTAAACATACAATTATTATCACGAGAAAACATTACTCTGATAAATTAATTGAAATTAAGTAAAGATATATTCATCTGGATTCTTGCACCAAGAGAAATTAATGAGATTTTGTTTAAATATTTTTTTGTATTTTGTGTTTTTATTTGGCAAGTATCCTGAGATGGAGCAAGAAATAAATGCATGATCCCGCAGGAGAATTGATTGTATTTTGTATTTGTAAGTTGAAAAGTGAATGAAGAATATAAGGATGAGTAGATTTGTTTACTTGTACTTAATACTTGAACGAAGTGAAATGTGAAATTAGAAATAAATCGTAAGGGTTATTTACTATGTAGAAATAATTGAAAGGAATTTGTGAAATTGTATTTTGTTCATTATGAGGAAATATAACTAAAAAGGACTTTGAGAAATTTTTTTGATGCATCTTAAAGCCTGGCTTATAGTAGCGCTACTTACTTATGACTTGTATATAATTAAATTACAGTGAACTTTCTTTTTATGATTTACACGAAATGTTGTACTTTCATGTTGGGTTTTTGAACTTGTTTGCGACAGTTGCTAAATGAAGAGATTAGGGTAAGTGTCTCCTGGGTCCCTGATATTCTGAAGTCCGTACTGGTCACACAAGTTAACGTATTATAGTTGGAAATATTTTTTTTTATTGGTTTTCATTATACGATTATTATAATATGCTGTTTATAGTATCATTGATTTTTATTATTTCATTTTCATTAGGTTAGTTTTTCAGAACACAATTCTCTGGAAACTGGTTGTATTATTTTATACAGTATTTTAATTGGTATGATTGTGAACTAGTGTGGTATTGATGATCATTGATAATTCTATTATGATTACAATTTATTGTGTTCTATTTTATTTTTATGGATCCTATATTCTAATAGTTTATTCCGTTTATACTCTTTACCATGACTGCGATAAAGAGTCATTAATGTAGAATTTTTTTTTTTATGTTAGCTTGTATGTCAATAGATGGATAGCAAATGGGTAGATAGAAGTTTTGGGTAGCTAGTTTATAACAAATTTTAGGTTTTCATTAACAGCTTCTTCCTAGATGTCCTACATCCTATGGATGCATAGGATATAGACTTATTGGGAAGGGGGATGTAACATTCAAAAATGATTCGTGAGAAAATTGCTTCGAGATTGGCTAGCGCGTCCGAGTATTTTTTCATATGTCTTTTACAGTTTCGCAGCCCATTACATCAGAAATAATTAATTTTTGCAAGCTAAGCTAAATTCATCTTCCCACGCCGAGATCCATCTGTTCCCGTCTATTTACTATAAGATGTCCCATCAAATGATACCATATAAGGCAATGAAATCTGTCTGAGTATTGCTGATCAAGGAATAATTAATTTGTTGATACCCAACTTGTAACTTGCTGCGCCATCTCTTATAGCACTCGAACCATGACTGTGGTCTAGTAAAGACGTCTTTTTCATTGCTCTCTGTCCTGCTCGTATTTTATGAGAACTATGTAGTGAGACTTGTAGAAAGTCGCCACACATATATGTATGGTTTGGAGTTTAAAGAAACTAAATCGTCTGAATTTCAATTACATTTAATTAAAGACGATCACAATTATGTATTTACAAAGTTTAAAGAATGACATCGAAAGCACGTTATTGCTTTAAGTAACAAATTCTGATTGAGAGTTTGGCGTCTAGAACACTGTTGCTGCAAAATCTAATACTCATCGTCCGCCGGTTCCGCCGTCTGCAGAAAACCACGTCTAGTATCCTTAGCTCCCTTCTTTCGTCTGCGGGGTCGGGGCCAACGACCGAACACTGCACGGGGAAGGAATGTCGGTTGAGGTAGAAATGTCGGTTGGTTGCTATGCGGTGCGGGGGTCTGTTCTTACAACTCGGCCATATGACATCGCTTTCGCCCTCGAAAGAACGAGTTCTAGAGTCTATTGACACATCACAGCAACATCGAGTAGAAATACCTGGAAAAATTAAGAGAAAAAAACAGTATATGTATAAAACAAAAGTCTCTAGTCTGAAGACCAGGGCTTCATGTAATCAGCAGCTGTGGAAGTTGCATTTGGCCCATCATGACTTCC
This sequence comes from Metellina segmentata, assembly GCA_947359465.1. Classification (NCBI taxonomy): domain Eukaryota; kingdom Metazoa; phylum Arthropoda; class Arachnida; order Araneae; family Tetragnathidae; genus Metellina; species Metellina segmentata. The sequence goes on from OX375882.1 coordinate 97,370,023, forward strand.
AACTTTTTCCACATCATAACGATTCTTAGGCTTGACCTTGACAGTCCGGTACGGTCCATGAAACTTCGGTTTTAATTTTAGTCCAGTACCAAACTGTGTCCGTTGTATGGCCACCAACTCACCGAGTTTGTAGAGGCGTGCCACTTTTCTTCTTTTGTTGAAGCTTCTGCGATTCTCCTCTTGCATCTTCAATATGTTTTCTCTAGCTTCCTCTCTCGTGTCGTTTCGATCCTCCATCATTGCTTTCATGGATTCCTCCTCCAATATTTCCTTTAAATTTAGATCGGCTTTGTCTTTTAATTTTACTCCCGTTAAAAGCTCAAAAGGGGTAAATTTTGGACTTCTCGATATAGTGCTATTAATTATTTTTTGTACCGAGGCGACATGTTTGAACCATTTCGTAGGGTCCGTTATAGAGAGTTTTGATAAGATGGGTATTAAAATTTTGTGCATTACTTCACTTTGTCCATTTCCGCGAGGAATCCCGGTGGTTATTTTGCTATGCTCAATGTTTTCATCTTTGCAGTACGTTTCAAACTCTTTTGAGGTAAAAGCAGAACCTCTGTCCGTTATTAATCTGGATGGATTTCCAAATGTAACTTGTTGTGATCTAAGTTTATCTATTGCATCTTGAGTAGATGTTGATTTGACCGGATAAAACCAGACGAACTTGGTAAAAGCGTCAACTACCGTAAAAATGTACTGATAGTTCTTATTTGTAGAGGGCATCGGCCCAATAAAATCTATGTGATAAGTACTTAAAGGTACATTTTCTTTTGGAATTGGGTTAAGGAAACCTTCACTTTTCCCACGTTTCCTATTACAAAGAATACACTCAACACAATTTGCAATCACATTTTCTATTTTTGACCTCATCTTTGGCATGTAAAACTCTTGTTTTAAAATTTCTTCCGTCTTAGCTACAGCGTAATGTCCCCTACAATGGATTTCTCGTACAATTTCCCTTTGTAATGACTCTGGTATAACGAGCAATTCTCTTCCCTTATCGTATTTGTATAGAACCCCATTTCTCACAATGTGTTCACTATCTTCTCGATTCTCAACCAAAGCTTTTAATATTTTAAGGAATTCGTCTTGATCTTGAGCGGCGGCTATTTTAGCGGTCACTTCACTATGTGAACGAGTAACAACAAGCACCGCGTTTCGACTAAGAGCGTCGACGTGCGTCATTTGTTTTCCTGATCTATGTACGATATTGTAGTCAAATTCTTCTAACTGTAAAGCCCACCTTGCGACTTTTGGGGTAAGATCTTTCTTACTCATGGTTTGATGAAAAGCAGAACAATCAGTCACAATTTTAAAATTAGAACCCAGTAAATAATGTCTAAATTTTTTTAAGGCTTCAATTACAGCCAAAACTTCTAGCTCATAACTGCTATATTTTTCTTGCTGTGGAGATGTTTTTCGACTAAAATAATGTATAGGGTAAAATTTATTGTCACTTCCCTGCTGTAACAACATTGCTCCGAATCCTTGGCTGCTAGCATCTGTATGCAGTTCTAGGACTGAACCCTGTTGATAGATGTGCAAAACTGGTTTATTGGTTAAAATACCTCTAAGCTTTTGAAAAGCTTCCTTTTGTTCATATTCAAATTTAAACTCAATGTTTTTCCTCAATAGATCACTAAGTGGTTTTGCAATTTTTGAATATTCGGGTATAAATTTTCGGAAGTACCCGGTGAGTCCTAAAAAGCTTTGTACTTGTTTAACAGATTGTGGTTGCGGAAAGTTTTGTACCGCTATTGTTTTCGATAAGGATGGTTGAATCGTTCCGTTTTCAATCTTATAGCCTAAAAATTCTATTTGTCGTTTCAAAAACTGACATTTTTTAAAGTTAAATTCCAACCCGTACTCTGATGCTACCTGTAGAACGCGTTTTAGTTTCTCAAATCCTTCTTCCTCATTTTTGGACGGTATTATGATGTCGTCCATATAAATTAGTACAGTTCCATCTTGCATTAAATTCCTGAATACAGCGTTTATGTATCGCTGGAACACACTCGGAGAATTACAGATTCCAAACGGTGTCTTGAGGAATTCCCACTGTCCATGGTGCGTAACAAAAGAAGTGAATTTTGTGCTATTTTCATGCACGTCTACATGAAAAAAACCGTTTCTCAAGTCTAAAGTTGTAAAAACTTTGGACTGTTCGAGTTTGTCCAATACGTCTTCTATGAGAGGTAAGGGGTAGCGATCTTTAATCATTTTTTTGTTTAGGTTACGGTAATCAATACACAGTCGATAACTATCGTCCTTCTTTTTACACAAAACAACCGGTGCGGAATAATCCGAACAACTGGTTTTTATTATTCCCTCCTGTAGCCATTGCTGTATCTGACCTTCTACAATTTTTTGTTCCTTAATAGGCAACCTGCGAGGACGCTGGCTGATAGGAATATCATCGCTAAGGATAATGTTCATTTTTAATTCTGTGCTTTTCGTTTTGTTTGGTCTGTAGTCATTTACGAGTCGACTTAATCCCGTCTTCAAAGAGTTACCCATATGACATATCCATTTCTTCAATATTTACGGCATCTGCCAACTGAATTAGACAGTTATCCCATAACTCACATGATTTTTTACTTTCGGTATTGCTAGGGGTATGTGTTTTTTGCTTACAGGCATCGTATCTCCGTTCGGGGGAACGCACTGATTTGGGTTCGGCTTCGTTTTTCGCCAACTGTGCATAATTGACGCGAACTCCATCTACCCTTCCTTCTATTTTAATTTCGTTTTCACAAAACGTAAACTTAAAATTTCTCAACACGTCCATGCCGATAATCATTTCGTTCGACATTATTTCTAACACATAGACATTAGTTGATATTAGATATGCGTCAATTGATACATCACAATGAAAGAAACCTAGAGGAATAACACTCTCTTCACTTATGCCAGTTAATTTTACATTATTTGTATCCAAATTAGGTTTACCAATTTTCAAATAAAAATCATAATTAATCATACTAATATCACTTCCAGTATCAATTAATGCATCACAATTTACACCACAAATTTCAACATTCTTTCTAAGCTTATTTACAGTCTTTGATGAATTACGAATGTATGCTTTATTAGATAGAGACACTTTGAAATCTTTTTGAGGACAAAAACTAGCTTGATGGCCGTAGTTATTACATTTGAAACATTTCAGGCCATCTTTTCTGTTTTTGCAATGAATTGATTTGTGTCCCATCTCATTACAATTAAAACACTTTATCTCTCTCTTATTATAATAGTTATCATCAACATAATTTCTTTGAGCACGAATGAGCGATTGTGGTAAATATTTAGATTCTTTGACGAAATCTGATTTACTTCTGTTTTCGGAAACTCGTAGATTTCTGTTTGTTTCTTTTTTAAGATGATATCGTGCAGCTTCGTATTCGTCTAGCTTGTTTACTAAATCTTCTATTTTCTTTACTTTTGGCAAATCGTCAAGAAAATGATCGCGTACGTCATTAGGAATTTTACTTTTTATTTGGTCAACCACCATTAGTTGCTTCAAATCTTCAAAATTGATTACCTCTAATGAATTTATCCATTCTTCGAAAAAGTTGTTAACTTCAAAACCAAAATCTCGCCACGAGGATGATTCTCTCTTATGAGTAAAGAATTTCTGTCGAAATTGTTCGGAAGTTAATTTGAATCGTTTAAGTAACAGTTTCTTGATATAATCATAGTCATTTGCTGATGGATCAGGTTCATGGGCAATTAAATTGACTATGTCGAGTGGTAGCAATCCCAACAAATACGAAACCCAGTTTTCTTTTGCTATATTAGCCCTACTTATTTGTTTTTCAAATAAAGAAAGGTAAACACTTATATCTCCGCTGTTATCGTAATTCTTTAAAAGCTTTAATAAATCAGTTCTAGGCGATGTTTCTGGCACAGATAATGTACCTGACTTACTCCTTAACTCTAGTTCTAACACTTTTAAATTATATTCACGCTCGCTTTTTTCAGCTTCGCTTTTTCTAAATTTTCCCGCACATTAGTTATAGTTAAAAGTAAATTCTTTGCAAACTCTTCGTCGTAGTCTTTCGACTCCATTATAATTCTAGTTAATTGTTGCACTTTAGCGTTTTCTGGCGCTATTAATTCTAACTCGTCCACCAAAGTTAATAAGTCGATCTTTCGTGCTCGTCCAAGAAATGCCATAGTTGAAAAGTAAAAGTTCTACTCACAGTTTCTTGCTTCCTTTTCAGCTCGAAGAGCCTCACAGTTGGTCACAGTCTTTTTTAACTCGTCAAAACTTCCAGATCTTGTTCCAAATCCGGGCCGAACGCCCAAGTTTTGTATGGTTTGGAGTTTAAAGAAACTAAATCGTCTGAATTTCAATTACATTTAATTAAAGACGATCACAATTATGTATTTACAAAGTTTAAAGAATGACATCGAAAGCACGTTATTGCTTTAAGTAACAAATTCTGATTGAGAGTTTGGCGTCTAGAACACTGTTGCTGCAAAATCTAATACTCATCGTCCGCCGGTTCCGCCGTCTGCAGAAAACCACGTCTAGTATCCTTAGCTCCCTTCTTTCGTCTGCGGGGTCGGGGCCAACGACCGAACACTGCACGGGGAAGGAATGTCGGTTGAGGTAGAAATGTCGGTTGGTTGCTATGCGGTGCGGGGGTCTGTTCTTACATATATATATGTAGGAATTTTCATGTGAGTAATTTCTACTGTTTACCGAAGCCGGTAGATGACAGCACGAATCAGACCAAACTACTATTCTATTACTAGTACTAAATTTCTGTTACTGCGCAGGTGAGTTGCGCGATCTTTCTAGAACAGTCTGGAGCCTTCACAGAGTATGAGCAGTCAGACATTATTCGATCGCCAGCATGGGTGTGTTTTTCCGTTGTTCCTTTTCGCGGTAATAACCAATTTTGTAAACTAAATCTTCTTTGACTTTAAATAGTCCTTCGTTTATAGATTAAGCTGTTTAAATTAACTATTTTGTCCCAATTCCTCCGTTATGACAGGTTTCTAAAATACTTCTGTTTTGAAACTGATTCTTGCTGACAACTTATCAATTCTTATTTTAATGTCATTTTATCTTATTTGTAATGTAAATAGTAATTTTTGTTAATAAGTATAATTGTTTTCTAAAATAAGTCTTCTATCTGAGACAACCCCTAGACATAAAAATAACCGACCCACTAACCCCACATATATATATATATATATATATATATATATATATATATATATATATATATATATAAACACGCAGCGTTGCTATAAGTTGTGAATTCCTGTTGAAGCGGATATTGGTAATTTGTAGTTAACGTCGTACTAGAGCAATACAAAGTGCTATTGACGACGGTCCGGGATCAATCCCTTTAGGAAAAAATCCAAGGACAACACCTCGTAATTTTGAACCACGGTCAGATGACGAAGCAACACCTGAGCTGGCACCCCAATCTCCAAAGTTCAACACCAACCCAATGTGAGGACTTTCGGCCACGACAGATTTAAAGTGCACCAGCCGCCTTTACACGATAGGCTTACAAACATGCATGCCCGGACCCGGATTCGAACCAGGAACCTTTCGATATCTAGAAGCTAACAACTTAACCACTATACCGGTAGCGGAATTCGAGACGTTTGAATTGAATCTCTTCGCGCGGCGCTTCTACCCTGACTCTTGGAAAACCGGGCTTTACTCTAGGTTTGTAGGGTAATTAACGCGCATTGTTTTATATTTCGAAGATATCGATGGAACTGAGAAGCAGTAAAAAAAGCATTTTCTTGGTTGTTGAGTTGAGTTATTGAGAAAGGTTAGAGCGGAATCCATAAAATCCGATTTTCAGAATAACGTCCCCGAAGTAGTTACCGTTCATTACGATGGAAAATTGTTACCAGGCCTGGATGTGAGAAGTTCTAAAGAAGAACGTCTGCCTATCCTTATTTCATTTGGAGAGAAGGAGCAACTTCTTGCAGTACCAAAACTGGACAGTTCTTCCGGCAAAGATGAAACTAAAGCAGTTTCAAACGCAATTAAGAATGGAACCTCAATGGTAAAGTACATATAATGTGCTGTGATACGACAGCATCTAATACAGACCGCTTGAATGGAGCTTGTGAGCTTTTAGAACAAAATCTAGAAAGATAATTGTTACTCTTTGCTTGCCGTCATCATGTTTATGAACTGGTTCTAAAAAGTGTATTTGAATCAAAGATCCACCAAGTCGCAAGCAGTGCCGATATTCCACTGATCGAAAAGTTCAGAGACAACTGGAAAAACATTAATCCTAATGCTATCAAAACATGCACAGAATTTGCCAAACATCATCTTTTTGACACGACCATTAACGGATTGGTGACGTTTTTTGACCATGAACTGCAAAAATCCATGACGATTATCGGGAACTGATTGAACTATTTGTTATTTTCTTAGAGGAGATAACGAGAGTAAAATTAAAATCAGATCTCCTGGAGCAATGCATCCAGCACGATGGATGGCAAAAGCTATTTACTCTTTGAAAATGTGTTTGCTGCAGTCTCAGTTCAAAATAAGCGTTGAGAACAAACGATCGTTGCAAGATGTTTGTTTATTCATTGTGGCTGTTTACGTGGATGCCCTGGCTTGGATGCAGTTTGGCGGTGAAGGCGCCGAATCAAGATTTGCGTTTTTTAAAGACGTTAAAAGAGTATGAAACAGTTGACAAACTGATTTCCAAAGCGGCCCTGAGCAAGTTCAGTCAACACCAGTGGTATTTATCAGACGAAATAGCAGTATTATCACTCTTTGATGATATTGTTTATAAACAAACCAAGGCGAATACTGTAGCGAACTTACTATGAGAAAGGTAATATGATTTTGGGAAGATACATGTTCCATCGAATTAACAGATGTCTGTATCTTTATACGATGAGAGTTTTGTTTGATCTGTTATTTTAAATTCTGTTAATGTTCTTCTGATACAAATTTTTCTTATTGTTTTAGGTAAATCATTGAGTGATTTCGTATCTATCAAGATCAAAAATTTGTTTTCGCGATTAAAAGTTGGCAGTAGCTTTCTCCAAGAAAACGTATCTTCGTGGGAAGAAAATGCAGTCTTTGTGGAAACTAAAAATAAGAATTTTAGCTTAAAAGCAGTAATGACACAGCTGAAAGAGCTGTTCAGCTAATACAAGCCTTCATGGTTTAACTAACGCAGAAGAAGAACATAAACAGTTCTTATTACGCTGGTGTGCAAGAACATATTAAGATGTATCCAGACTTCAAAAAAGATACCTTAAAATGAAAGTATCCTGAATAATTATGTGTAACTTTATTTTTTAATAATTGAAGGCATTACTTAAATTTGTCTTTTAATCAATATTTACCTAAGATATATGCATAGTTGCGATGACCTAGCTACATATTAAGATCTGTTCAAAAATGTCTATTTCCATAAACTTTGGGGTCCTGTCGGCACGGGTTAACAGAAACGTAGGAAATTAAAATTTTATATTTAAGTAAGACTTAGTATATTAAAAAGAATTAGAGGGTATGCGTTTTGATAACTGCAACAAAAAAAAACGAACGATCAAACGAACTAAAGATCAAAATAAAAAATAGGGGTATTCAACCAGTAAACGAAAGTTAAAACTAACCATCCAAGCGCGCTAAGAGCTGCAGACTGATTATAGATAGCGCTGAACAACACTCAAACGATTATTAAAGAATTCAGTAATTCAAAATGGCGGATCCCGTGAAGAAAGCTGAATGTATCGAGGGAATGGCCCCAAAGTATGGCCGCCCCGGTCTCCGGACATTACTCATCTCGTCTTCTTCTTTTGAGGTAAGGTAAAAGATGTTGTGTACCGAACTACAGGGTGGTCCCGAATTCATGGTACAAACTTTAATGGTAGGTACAGGACATTGTAACAATGATTTATTGTATAGGAATGTATAGTCGCAAGTGACGCGGTGAGGCGTAAACAGGGGAAATAAAAGGAAAGAGAAATGGAGTGATCGGTTGGTATCATTGCCGGTAGAGGGCAGTAGATGTCTAGCCGCTGTTGAACATGATGCATCGCAGTAGGGAAAAGCGCCATTCACAATTGTGCTGCCGTAGACGATGGGTGACTTTACGTATGCAGAAAAAGCAGACATGCATTACATGTACGGCCGTGCAAATGGTAACGGCAGAGCTGCGTTACGAATGTATCGCGCGGAGTATCCTGATCGACGAATGCCGGATCATAGAATTTTTCAACGGTTACATCGTCAACTTTGTGAAACAGGTGCGTTCGACGTCAACAGACATGGCGCTGGTCGAGTAAGAGCTGTACGCACTCCAAGGCTGGAAGAAAGCATCTTGAACATTGTGGCTGATAGACCCGAGTCAAGCACAAGAACTGTTGCGCGTGACGTAGGTGTGAGTCATCAGACTGTATGCAGAGTGTTAAACGAAAATCGCTTACACCCCTTCCATTTTCAGAAAGTACAAGCATTGAATCCGGCAGATTATCCTCGCCGCGTGAACTTCTGCCTGTGGGTGATGCAGCAATGTGCGTTGCAGCCGGATTTCGTAGATTATGTGCTATTTACAGATGAAGCGACATTTTCACGCGAGGGTGTCTTTAATGCGCACAATTCCCATGTGTGGGCAACCGATAATCCACATGCAACGCGTCGACATGCGTTTCAACAACGTTTCAGTATTAATGTGTGGGCTGGTATTGTGAACGACTTTTTGATTGGCCCATACTTACTACCCACGCGGCTCACTGGCGGAAGCTATCTTATTTTTCTGAAAGAAGTGTTACCACAACTGCTGCATGATGTTCCGATCGCCATTCGTAACCGCATGTGGTTTCAGCACGATGGGGCGCCAGCACACTTCAGCATTGATGTACGGAATTACCTGAATGCCACGTTTGGTACTCGATGGATTGGGCGTGGTGGACCAGTCCCTTGGCCACCCCGATCTCCCGATTTATCGAGCCTCGATTACTTTTTATGGGGACATCTAAAGCATCTTGTTTATGAGACTCCAGTTGACTCAGATGAGGATCTCGTCGCTCGCTTATCTGTAGCTGCTGCAGGTGTGCGTGAAATACCAGGCATCTTTGAACGTGTACGCCAATCGCTCCACCGACGCTGTCAAGCATGTATCGATACTGGTGGACGCAATTTTGAACAATTACTGTAAACATGACACTTGTCAACAACGCTTTCAATAAAATCTTTGTTTTTCCTTTCGGCCGTTATTTCCCCTGTTTTCGCCTCACCGCGTCACTTGCGACTATACATTCCTATACAATAAATCATTGTTACAATGTCCTGTACCTACCATTAAAGTTTGTACCATGAATTCGGGACCACCCTGTATAGTTAATAGTGTCGTGGAATTAATTGAAACAAAAAAGATCCAAACAGCTGTAGCTACTCTTGATCTTAGCATGCTGAAACGTTCGTGGATAGAATTGGAATATCGTCTTCGTGCTACCAAAGGATCTCATGTGTAAAGTTACTAAGGTAGTAGAAAAAAAAACTCTTTGAGTTATTCCATCTATTGTTGTAACTAGTGTTTTGCTGTAAACGTATTCTTTTTTTTTTTTTTTACGTTGCACTTTTTTTTAGGACATCTTGTATATTAATGTCTACTAATATATATAAAAAATATGACATCAGTCATTAGTTATAAATTGTCAATGCTTTAAAAATAGAGTAGATTTGAATATTTTAAAATTAGAATTTTGTTTTTCCAGATTTTCAAATCATGGATTTGTTTAATTCTGTAAAGTTGTATTAGTAATTCCAAAAATTTTGGGTTTGGTTGATTTTTGTGATTTTTTAAATAATACATATTTACACATCATACAAAAAAGGAAACTTGATCATAAAACAAAAATAACTTTATCCCTTAAAACTCCTGGAAAAGTTATAATTCCTATAAAATTATTTTAAAGTAAAATAGTAAAAGAAAATTTTTAAGTAATGATGCCATCTACTGATTAAAATTAGTATACAACTTATCGTTATACTCTATTCATTTTTTTTTCTGAAATTCTGGAAAGCACATTAGAATTTATTTTCTGGGTGATGTCAGTTAACATTTTAGTTGTTAAAAATCGGACATTTTTAACTAAAGAATTTAATTTCAAAGATATTTACACCAAACTGTTGTAATAAATCGTACTAATTCTTGTCTCTGAACAGAACTAAAAATCCATTGAAAAAAAAATAATTTCAAAAATTCAATTTACTTGTTGTCAAAGCTTAAAGTTATGAAATGTGTCTTGTTCCCACCTTTTGAGAATTACCCAAATAAAACATTTGTTTATAAGACACACTGCAGTAAACGAAACATGGGCTCGATGATCAGAGTGGTACCTGTTATCACAACTTGTTGTAACGAAATATTACAATAACACGAACGATCCAATCAAGAAATGCAGTATTGTTGATACTATAGACTGATACCTGTATTTGGGTTAGTCATGGGATGGTATTTTATTTACTATCATTTACCTTCGGGGAATACAGTAATGGTAGATGGATAATTTCTAGCAAATGTGGACGTTGCATTTTCTTCGCGGAAGCTGTCGCTTTTACTAAGTAAACAGTGAGAAATAAGTCTCAACAGCCTTTTATATATTTCTTCAGACACTCTAATAATTAACCTATGAGAACGTTATATTTTTATTTACACTACCCTTCAATAATGGACCGGACCGCAAGATGTGATGGTATAAAGGAAATAATTCATGCTTTAATAGGGGGATGGTCCCCCACGTGCTGCAGTTGCACTAGCAACCATTGTTGGAATACTTTCAACAAGGTTTTGATATACAGCTATGGGTATTTGTGTCCATTCCTGCTGCAAGACTGTCGCCAGCTCAGCTGTAGATTTCGGACGGGGTTCCCTGGTCCTTAAGCACACATATACACAGTACAGTCATATTAATGTGACCACCACCTACTTTCGACGTCAACGTCAAATAACCAATCACAAAAGGCAGGTGGCAGCACATTGCAGTGGAGTGTATATAAAGGATGTCCTAGGGCATCGGAAAGCATTTCAATCGTTGGCGTAATGCAGAAACGTAGCGATTTATCCAACGTCCAAAAGGGCATGATTATTGGCTTTCGGGCCAAGAGTGGAAGCATTTCAGAAACGGCTAATTTTGTGAACTGTTCGCATGCCGCCGTGGTAAAAGTATACCGGGTATGGCAAAATGGCACTATCCAAAATCAGCGGAGTGGCACATGTGATGCACCACGGGCTATAGATGACAGAGGCGAACGAAGGCTACGGAGATGCGTTCGGACGAATATACGTGCAACTGTTGAGCAACTGACCGCCCGATGAATCAAGGGGCTACCAAGAGTGTATCCTCAACAACGGTTCAGCGAACGTTGTTGCGCATGGGCCTCCGCAGCAGACGCCTGGTTAATGCACCTATGCTGACTGCTGTTCATAGACGACGAAGGCTGGGATTTGCATGCCAGTACCGCAACCAGACGTCCACAGAGTGGGGACATCTGGTTTTTTCCGATAAATCACGTTTTATGCTCCATCGGACAGATGGACGTTGGCGTATACGGTGTGAAACGTCTGAAAGCAAACACCCTGCAACAATTGCCGGAAGGAACCCGGCTTGAGGAAGGACGTAATCTAGCGCAGCTGGCCACGGTACTGGAGTCGGTATGGCTAAACTTCCCAGTGAACACCTTCAGAAACCTAATTGACTCTCTTCCTGCACGTCTCGCAGCGGTCATACACACACACACACACACACACACACACACATATATATATATATTTATCTTAGCTCGATTCTTAGTCTGCTTCCCGAGAAAGTACGGATCAGAAAATTATTAAATTAACTTTGTTAGTTGGTCATCGTGTTCCCTGGACAATTTTAAAGGTTTTTTTTTTTTGGCTGCTATTAGTTTAGGGTTTATTAAGTGTCAAAATTGAAAAATGGAAAGTTGTAAAACGAGTGAGCAAAAGAGGTACTAATTTTTAGTCTTCAGTCGTGATTTTTTTAGAGTACCTCTAAACGTGAATTTTCTCAGATCGTTGAATTTTGTTAGACATTTCAATTTGGTTCCTTATATCCTACAGCTTAATACTATTATTTTTTTTAATTTCAAACATTGAAGTACATCTTAGAATGTATTCTTTCGTACGGTATAATTATTTTTTAAATTGGTAAATAAATAAAGTCGATGGAATTAAAAGTTGGTTACATAGAATTTTCGGAATTTTTGGATCGTAATTTCCGATACAAAACTAAAACTGTCATATCTGTAGCTTAATACTATTAGTTTTAAAATGTGAAAATACCACGTGAAAACTTAGTATACACTCTTTCTTACGGTAAAATTATTTTTGAAATTGGTTCGTAAATAAATTCGATGCAATAATACAAAGTATAAAGTTGAAAATACGAAGTTGGTCATACAAATTTCGTATTTCTTAGATCACGGAGCATTAATTGTTCTTCACTGAAAGAAAAGTGACATTTTCTCACTAATGGATATGCCAGATATCAAATTTATTTTAGCAACAATTACCACACAAACGATTTTTGTTTATTTGGCGAGGAAAAAGGCTCGCTTTTCTCCTTCTGTTCTTGGACGGTTTACCTAGAAAGTAGAGATAAAAAAATTACGAGATTAACCCTTATTTGCATGATTTTTTTCTTTATTGGTGAAATAAATCAAGGTGATATAATTCATGTTCAAAATTAAAGGAAAAATGGTTAAAAAAATCTTAGTATATATTTATTGTATAAATTTAGCAAAAAACAATATGATGGTATCATGTGGTATTTTTAAAATTAAACACAAACTTTTTCAGAAATTGCTCTAAAAATAACAGAAACCCATATTACAAACCTTTCTTCCACTCATTTTCACTTTTTTAGCAATAGTAACTCAAATATAATAAAACAAAATTAAAAACGAAATCATACGTTTATTGCAACTACAACAAACAGCGGAATGATAACATCAAGCTCGTTTTACTGATAGTGACACTTGCTTATTTTTGACAACTATGTTTTTTTTATGCAATGGACATTAAAAAGGTATCCAGACACGATCAACTTAAAGTGAACTTGTTCTTTTATATGATTTTTGGGCGTTCAATGTTATGATGGAAATTTCCACCATTATGCAAAGAAGGGTTAACACAGTTTATTTAAAATTGCACAGGAAACAAGATGGAAAAGGTTTTTTACTGATGCGGCTTTTTGTTTCGGGTGTATTAAGTGTTAAAGAAAAAAATGGGAAATGACTTGCGAAAAAAATCTTGATTTGCGAAGCAAACCAAGCGGAATTGCTTATTAAATTACAGGGGATTGGCGTGCGTTAGTGAGCAGGGGCGAAGCCCTCTCGGTGTGACCGAATTATTAAGATAGTTTCGCCGTCGCTGGAGATTGACTCTTTTAAATGAATGTTGGTTTGCGAAGCAAAACAAATGGGATCTGTAAAAGGATTGTTGGTTTGCAAAGCAAACCAAATAGGATTGCGTAGCAATCTACGGGGGTAGGTGAGCAGGAGGTGAAGCCGTCGCTGTGACGTTATGGACCGGAATATATATATATATATATATGGTCACCCCGGTTATATGGTTACCCCTTTTATGTGGTCAGTTTTCTAAAGTACCGTCAAACTTAATAGAGAAACATGTGTCAAAGCGAAGCGCACCGCTTATATAGTCATTTTATTTTTCTGGCTATCGGTTATAGGGTCGGTTTTTCATCTTTTCAATGAGGTTATAGGGTGTTTTTTTTCTGTTGAAAAATAGTAAATGTAACATTTCATGAGGCGGGGTGCAACACAGGGAATGACCAGATAAAAAGTCCTCGAAAGATATGAATGTGCCAACGTCTTCAACGTTGATGAATGTGAACTTTTTTATCGAATTTTTGTTTCAAAGGTGAAAAATGTGTAGGGGGAAAAAAAGTAAGGGACTCTTAACCGTGTAGTGCAGTAGGCCTTTGCGTGGAGCTCACCATGAATTTGGACAAAGGTCCCAGTCCACACCAGGAGAAACACCCCCAGACCATAATTCCACCTCCGCGGAACTTTACTATGGGCACAATGCATTCTGGAAGGCGTTCTTCAGGCAGACACCAGACCCTGCCATCCTCACGGTAGAGGGTGAACCTTGATTCGTTAAAACAATTAATTTTTAAAATGTTCTTAAAAGTTTAATTAATTATTTGTGAGCATTCTGATAGTTGAATATAACCCCGCCATAATTAAACAGTGTAGTATTGTTCCGCATATATGGTTAATTTTGGTGATTTTTCTGGATCGCTGAGCTGACCATATAACCGATATTGACTGTATATATATATATATATCATTCAAATACGTAATTTAATGAAAGATCAAAATAAAAAGCATATGTATTAAACCAGAAAACGAAAGTTAGAATCCACCAACACTTTCGTTTTCAATAAATTCCTTTTGGTTTTTATTTTGTGAATTTCTCTTGTTTAAGAAAAAAAAAAAAAAAAATATATATATATATATATATAAATTTTATTTATTTATTTTTTTTATTTTTTTTATTTAGATATATTAGTCATCACAAATGCAACTTTTTTTCACATGTTCTACACTTCATGTAGACATTTATTTTTAGACATTAGACATGTATTTTTAGATATTAGACATGTATTTTTAGGTTAATCGTCAGAGCCACACAAACTAAGTACTAAAAACTAAACAAAGTACTAAAAACTAAATTCCACCTATATGGTGTGCATTGTAAGGGAGTTATAACCGCAACATAAATGCAACTTTCTGCATAAATGCAACCACCTGCAACTTTTTAAAATGTAGCTTAAAATTAATTAATATGAAATTGCTATTTCATTTTTTGCCCACTGAACCAACCCTTCGATCGCGTGTCTGATCTTGCGAACGCCGAAGTATTGCGTATCGAACAAGAAGTTCATAGAAAGAAGGTGTTCGTCCTAACAGACGAAAGTGAAATAAATGGCAAGAAGTAACTTTTAACACATTGGTTGGCTCTCTTGATAATCCAGAGGAAATTTGCGTAATTGACTGCAAAATTTACGAGATGAGTGTCGATCATGAATACGTTCGCCTTGTAGATGACGTTTTAAAATCTCTGAATATTGAGCGAAATGATTTTGAGCTTCTGCTATCCTATACAGCACATTATATGACTGCGGTTGGCGCAGTTTTTCAATGTTAAAGAAATTACTGGCCAAGGATCAACCATTTAATGTTCTTCTGTATTTAAGAATGTATTATAATACTGTTGTATACCCGACAAAAATTGTCAATATATTTTGAATTTTTTCAGTTTTTACGAATAATTTATTTTAGAATTTAGTGGATCAAAAATAAATGCAACTTTATTTCCATAAATGCAACTTTAGGGAATGATAAATGTAACTTTTTCCATTTTTACTGCAACAAAAAAAATGCCCTAGTCATCACAGTGTTTATCTGAGATTTACGAGTACCTCTTTCATGTTGATTAAGTTCGGTGCATTTATGCTTTACTTTTCGATTATTATGTGCCAACGTATTTTAACTGCAATCCAGTTACATAACCAACTTTGTATTCTACGTCACTTCTAATGTGTCGACAGATCTTGACGTTAGCTCTCGTTTGTGACCAATTTCGACATCGCAGCGGTCTGGAATTGAACTGAGTTAAAGTTTGTGTGGCTCTGACGATTAACCTAAAAATCCTTCTCTTCCGTTTATCGCGGCTATCTTTACCGTGTGGTAAATACTTGCGTCATATCCACCATGTGGAAAATAAATGTGACATTCACTGTGTGGTAAATAAGTGTGTTATTCACCATGTGGTTAAGAGTAGCATTCACCGTGTGATCAAAAAGTTTGGCATGCACCGTGTTGTAATTAAGTGTGGCATTTACGACATGTTAAATACGCGTGGCATTTCCGTGGTTTCAATGGTACTATGCCTGTTATTCTGCACATGATTCTATACAACCTTTGTTTTAGTATGTAAGAAGCTATATTAGCATTACACCACTTTCGATTTCACAATGTAGTTTTAAGTAATTATTGTCAATTATAAATAGGAAAAAGCTACGCGATGAAAGAAAAGTAAAAAGCAAGATTTAAAATAAATCTCCAATCTTCCACTACCATTAAATCTCACAATTCCTTGCATTTCCTTGTGAAGAAAATTGTTCCGGTTCCTTTTTAGCGATTAATTTTATTTAAACTTTTAAACTAGCGCTTCTTCACCGACTTAAAAAATGAAGCACAAAATACCTTGCATTCACATAGCAACTGAAAATTGAATTGAAGTAATGGCTTGGCCTTAATTTAGAGAGTCTCTTATATCCAAATATGATTATTTTAAATTGGATTTACCAAAGTATTCGCTGTTGAACGAAATTGGAAGTAACTACGTATTTTCAACGAAGGTTGGTAACTTCTTTATCTTAAAAGAGCTAGCTCCTCTACAAAGGCACTCTAATTTCGACTGTCCCGACATGTATGATTAAATTTTATTCTCTGAAATCTCTACAATGTGCTCTTGTGCTAACACGTTTCTGAAAATTCATACTGTTCTATCAATTTTTGATACTGCAGCACAATGTGTACTTTACGTATAACTATAGCACACGCAAACCTACGGAATCAAATCCTTAAGTTGTGCGAATTAATTTAAACCATATTCTCTTTGGGTGTTGTACGAGAGTATAACGAGAATTTAATTAAAAAGTAAATAATCGGTGAAGGATGAAAATCTCATGCATTATGTTTGTATGTAATTCTTAAAAATAATTCAAGATATTACGATTAAGAAAACATTTAAGCAATGCACCAATTTTCCTGCTCAAAGCTTAAAATTTCTATGTTGAAAGGAGGAGGGTAGTAAATTATATAATGTCACACTGGAGCAATAAAACGGGCTATTGGTCGTGGTCCAGGTTCAATCCTTAAGGGAAAGATCAGAGGACAACGCTTCGTCATTTTGAACCACGGTCAGATGATGAGCTCACTCTCTAAACTCCATTTAAGGTCACGACAGATGTAACATGCGCACTCAACTTTTGATTGAATGAAGTTTCGAACATGTAATTCAACGGGTGCTAATCCGTTACTCTTCCAACCGGGCTGCATATAACCTACCTTTACTCGAGTAGAAGCTATGGGAAAATTTTAAGCCCGCTGATTCTTTGGTTTCTCACCGTCATCTATGACGTCACGTGTGCATACGTGAGAAGTATTGATATTTACGTGCGATACCGAGACTGGTGGCTCACTGCTCTCTGTAAAACTCCTTTCTTTCAGTTTTCCCCCCCTTTAATTTATGCTCAAATGTCTGTTTTTAATTAGGATAAACTTCCAAAAAGATTTAAATGCCTATGATCTGTGAAATGTCATTATGATTCTGTTCCTCAGAGGTAAACTAACATAATTGACATTTAGAAAATATTGCAGTAGAGACTAAAAGTTATTTCAAAGGTTTTTTCTTTACAGTAAGTTAGAGGCTTTAAAGACAAATAAATGGTTGTTTCACTTACAATAGTTTAAATGCCACTTGCGATGAAAACCCTACAATCGAAAAATATATACATACGATACTTTTACTCTGAGGTACAGAATTGTAAATACATACCTATCTTTTTTCGAACTAAAATAACGTTCATTAGGGTGGGGCGAAAAACACGAATTTCGGAAATTGAAAACGCCTATGGTGGGAATAGTTGGGGACTACCATGCTTATTAATAATACAAAATATGAGCGAAATCAATTAATATCTTCTGGTGCGAAAATCACTTTGAAATTTCGAAATTTTGCCAATTTTTTCACAAAAATAATATAAACGCATTTAAAAAAATTTATACATCTTATTTAAAGCCATGGGTAGGAGAAATAAACTTCCCTGCGTGTAAAAAAAAACCAACGTTCCACTGCTTGTGAATGGCATGGAAAGTTAAACATGTTACTATTGGTTGGAACGTCTAGAATCAAAGACTTGAGTTGATCATCAGAAAGAGATACTGTAAGTGGTGGATCTGTAATGGAATCTGATTGCCATTCAATTAGATTTATGTAATCGTCTGCTCCGAAGTTTAACTTGGGAATTTTAAACTCTCGAATATTATTTTCAACTTTATTTTTTTGTCTTAATTTTAAATTATTCTAAGGTTCAATACTCTGACGTGTTTTCAATCATCAGCTAACATTGCCAAATTAATACTTTCTGGATGGGCATAATAACCATTTCTGTGCAAAGTTATATCTACTACAATTTTTAAATCCTCCGGCAATAATTTCGATTTATTTAAAATATGGTAAAAATGAAGACTCCCATACCAACATGATGACTGACTTTTAATTTTAAACCACACATATGAGTGTACCTTCACAACTTACTCTGTTAATATTTTCAAGCTATGGATTGGATCTTCTGTTGAAACACATAACCTTAAAATTCTATTTGCCGTCGTCAACCATCTGGAATAACTCACTTTTCCTGGATCTTTTTGTGACAAGCTTAATGGAATATATTTATTTGATATCCCTGTGCACATTTCGTAAAGGTATCGTTAATCAATGGTAAGATCCTCTAGGACAATATCTGGAAAAGTTACTTCAATCTTTTCAAAGTTTGTTAAAGGCAATTTTTCACAAGATTCTAACATTTTTCCTATGTATCCTTTTGGTCCAGTGGTTTTCCCTTCTAAATGTTGCAACAAATGACGTAAAGGTAGCTGGATAGCTCATTTGTATGTAATAAACAATTAAACCAATGCACAGAACGTCCTAAAAAGAGCTCGATATGTCGAATGACTCCATTTTTTAAACATGTATTTACCACTGTACCATCACAACCAACGACTTGCATCTTAGAAAATCGATATTTTTCTTCAAAAAAGTTAAAATACTTGTTTTAATATTTTGAGAAGAGCCAGTCGTAGGAGTGACATGCCCCATATATTTTGATCCTCGTTCTAGCATTAGAACGATATGTTCTTTTGTTACCGTCTTTCTAGAAATCCTTTCTCTTTCTTTAATTATTACTAAAGATTAATAATTTCGCTCCTCAAAACATATTTCATATTCTGATAAAGAGTTAGTTTCCTCATTTTTCCTTCTCAGGTAGCTGCGGGCCTTTGTCCTTTCTCTTCTAATTTTAATACGATCAACTATGTTTGAAGAATCATCCTTGGAAATTTTTCCCATATCCTTCAAAGCAGCATTTATTAGAATTGCTGCCGATCTATCGGAAACACCAGTTTGTCTCACAAGCCTAAGCTACATTTGGAAGTTTAGTTCTCGTTTGCGAAGTTGAAGAATAATTATTATCAATGATTGTGTTTATAGTGTCATTAGAGTTCTTAAGCAAATTAAAACTAAAAGTAGCTTCCGTACTAGAGGGCGAGTGTATTTTGGATTATTTTCCTTTGCAATCTTTGAGCTGAACGTTTTGTCTCTCTGCTTCTCTTTCTTTGCGCTGCAATCTTTTCTTCAAGCATTTTGTTGGTTTTAACGTCAACATTTCCAATGACCATTTTTCGAAATGTCCTTTGATCTGTTAAAAAAGCTCTTTCAGCGATAGGTACTTTCATTTTGAAAGTACAACTGAGAAAGTTCTTACATTTACATATGCTAATATCAAATAGATTTTTTTCTGCTGATTCAATGAAGGAAGGACACAACCTTTTTCGAGAAATATAGTTTGCTGGTATTTTTAATAGTTTCTTAATATTTCTATATGCTTTATGGTATTTTTTCAGCATATATATCATTTGTTGGTTTGTTACAGTTCGAATCGAACTTTTCCCCCACAATTCTTTAAGCTCTTTAATTAAAATTGAACATACATCAGCCACATACTAGCATCTCTTTTATAAAGATAATACTTCGTAACATCTACATATGTTGGAAGCATGTTAGGCTTCATTATTTCAGCCATTCCAAACACGGGACATACATCTAGTGATCGTGTCCTAGGCATTTCGACTAATTCACAGAACCGTGTATGCTTAACAACCAAAACAAACCAAACCCAAACAAAACAGAACTTTAAGATTAAAATTCTATATAAAAAATATTTAAAATAAGTAAAAATAAACAGTAAAATACGAACCAAGAAACGAAAGCGAATCAATTTGAACAAAGGACTTAGTTTTCTTCGATGTACTAGATCGGTAGGGCATTTGCAGGAGCATACACCTACTAGATGTTTACAAAAAAAGTGTGCGGGTATTTAAAGAAACCCAGACACCTCCACTCCATGTGGAGAAATACGAGTTACTTATCCCTTATAAACAAGCGAAGAAAGGGAAGCGCCCGTGCACCCTAGTAGCGAGGAACGCAATGATGAGTCTATTGAGAGGAGTGGAGACGTGCGTGATATAGCGCTCTAAAAAAAAAAGGAGAAATTTTTAAATTTCCGGGATAATATTAGGTGTAAATTTTTTTTTTTACAAGTAGGAAAGTTCATTTCACCCACCCATGGCTTTAAATAAGATGAATTAAATTTTTTAAATGCGTTATTATTGTTTTTGTGAAGAAATTGACAAAATTTCGAAATTTCAAAGTGATTTTGTATTAGCTCATATTTTGTATTATTAATAAGCATGGTAGTCCCCAACTATTCCCACCATAGGCGTTTTCAATTTCCGAAATTCGTGTTTTTCGCTCCACCCTAACGTTCATTGTATTCTTGAAAATGAGCATTGTCTATCGTATAAGGTGTTCAGAATTGAGAATCATTAATAAAATCTCCACTGATCAATCATGATGAGACAAACTGAGCACGAGATTTGCCATTGCACGTAAATATTGATACTTCTCACGCATGCGCACTATGAGTGAGATACGTCATATTAAGACGGTGAGAAACCAACGAATCAGTGGGCTTAATATTTTTCCATAGCTTCTACTTGAACAAAGGTAGTTTTTATGCAACCGCTGCATATTAACAACCTTTGCCTGGAATAGAAGACATGGGGAAATTTTAATCCCGCTGATTCGTTGGTTTCAAACTGTAGACTATGACGAAAGTACGTGACATAATCATTAATGTCGATGCTTCACGTGGACTCTGTCATTACTCGGTAGTTTCTACTTGAACTGAAAGCCGGTGGCAAAACCTCTGCAACATAAATAACGAATTTATACAACAGTTCCCAAGTAATAACGAAAAACTCCCCTGTTTCCGCCTTCTGTTCTGTTCAAGGTCCCAAGTGTGCTTTAAAGTTCGAAAATGGATTATTTTCTAATTATGCGTGCAGAATTTATTCTGGAATTAAAACTAAACACAAAACATTTAGGATCAAATTACGAGTACATGGCACAAGCCGTTGAACTGTCGCTTGGTAATCATCTAAAAGCTATCGCTTTCTTTTATATTAGTATTCTATTTTCGGTCGAGCAGTTTCAACTTTTTTTTTTCGCAAACGTTGCAAGTAAATAGTGATACTTTTCACACATGCGGAGTGCGCACTATGGGTGAGTGACGTCACAGATCTCGGAGAGGGATAGCAACGAATCAGAGGGCTTAAAAATTCCCCATGTCTTCTATTCATAGTAAAGGTTGGTAATATGCAACCGGGCTACAGCGACTGTCATCCCAATCTGAAAAGAAGCACGTAGTTCTATATCCAAAGTTTTACCTTGTAAAACAAAAATTTTTTGATTTCACTTAGGTATAAAGTAACTTTATTTTTTGTATAATAAAACTTAAACAGTTCAACGTTTAGGATAGAAATGTTAGATTCTAGCGTGGTTTCTACAGAAATGTGACAGTTTCTACTTTCAATGTTAAAAACCTAAAGGGCTAAATAATAATAAAATATTCTCATACGTTATGTATATAAAATATATTTACTTGACTGAAAAAGGTATTTAATGTTTCCTGCTTTTGTCTACGAATAACGGCTTCTTTAGAAAAGAATATTAATTCCTTTTAAAACGTTTGTAATAAAGCAATACATATATTTTCAATAACTACTTTCGTAACTTAACTCTACGATTGTATCAAAAGCTGAAATTGTATCAACAGCTCATTGAATGAAAAGCGTGAACATAAAGTAATTAGAATAAAATGACATTGAACAAATGGTATCTACATATTTATTATAGTTACGACTCAAATTTTTATAATACTTGGCGATTTGTGAATGCATCTAGAACTCAACACGAAATAAAAAAAATTTAGTATCTTCAAAAGTTATTCTACAATTACATAGTTTGGATTTCAACCACACTGTCTATTAGAATTCTATTTCGAATTCGCCGTTCTATAAAAGTGTTTTAAAGGTTATATTCTTGTGATAGTTACAAATATTTAGAAATAAGTGGATTGTTGTGAATATTTCAAGAGTTAATAGACAATTATATAGTTTGGATTTCACCAACGCTGTTCATTAGAATGCTATTTCGAATTTGCCATTCAAAAAAGGGTGAAAAAGAGTTTAAAGAAATGGCAGAAACATGTCTCTCAAAGAGAAAAGAGATGACAACAGAGGGGATGAAAGTTTGACTGATGATGAAATAATAAACGAGCTCAGACGTTGCCTCAATTATGCGACGGAAAGGCTTGAAGACGAAAAAAATGGCGAGTTTTTTTCGCTCGTTCTTAATAAGGAATGAGAAACAAGGAGAGCAGCTGACGACGCAAAATCCAAATTATTCATAAAATGGTGCTCAAATCGTCCTTGGCAGTTAGCTTAAGAATTAATTTCCCCTGCATTTTCAATTCCATGTCACATTTGTCTTACTTAAGCTGAGCATAAAGAAGATAAATGTAGTGGTTTAGCAAAACATTTAATAGTGAATGAGACTGTGCAAATCACTTTGTATTTAATGTTCTAAGAAAGGCTTTATGTTGAAACTAAAATGTAATTCCAGGCTATCCTACTTACATACAGAGAAGAGGTACTTCTCGCACGTTGGTCAACAGGACACTGATCTGATACTTATATATCTATCAGCTTGTAATACACATCTTATGGGTAATTCACGTAATATTATGTTTTCTGTATTGCACGCTTTACAGGGACGTGTAAAACTTAAGGAACACCATTAATTTTAAAGGCCGCAACATACAAATTAGTCGGCAGCCTGTGGCGATTTTGGGGTTATAGCTCAAGGCACATATTTGGCCAACCTGCGCCAAACATTTCTTCAGGAGAAAAAAGAGAGACTGCAGAATAGAACAATGGGTTGCCACTTGTTTTATGGAGCATGGAAAATATTTGGCCAAACTTAAATGTGCACTAGCAGTCACATGACTGATCTGTGAAAAATTGATTTAGTTGGCCGATGGCGTATCTCTCTTATCGCCTCTTTTGGCGAAGAAATATCTTATGACAGGGTAGGTGGTAGGGATACGACATCAATGTCTTCAAAACATCGATGTTTTTAAAAAAACATCGATGTATTGGGGTCGATGTCGCATCACTAGGTGCTAAACCAGTTTTAAGAAAAAGGGGAAAAAAGTTTAAATACACTGAATTTTAAAAATATCGATGGTTTAAGGGAGATGTACTATCAACATCGATGTTTTAATATTAAACATCTAAGTTTCAAAACATCGATGTTTTGCGGTCGATGTAGCATCACTAGTTGCTAAACCAGTTTTGAGAAATGGTTGAAAAAGTTTAAATACACTGAATTTAAAAAACATCGATGTTTTTGGAGCGATGTATTATCAACATAGATGTTTTAATTTTGAACATCGATGTTTCAAACCATCGATGTTTTGCTGTCGATGTCTCATCCCTAGTAGGTAGTGTAGATGTGCATTTGAGTGGCGATAAAAGTGGTGAAATAGCCAAAGTCTACAACTATCATATGATCAATCAATAGACCAATCAGATGATGAATCAATGGATGGACGCTTCTCCCGTCCAATGGACCAATCAAATGGTGAATATTAGGTTCCACTTAGCAGACGAAAGCAGTATAAGGATAACAGGCCGCGGTTGGCTGGAAACTGGAAAGTTGCGAGTTCAAATTCAACCAAAGACAGTCGCATACAAACGGGGAAGGTGTACGTTAAATATGTCGTGGCGTCCAATGTCCACATGTTGGCGTGGTGTGGAAGTCTGAAGAGTGGGGTGCTAGTTCAGGTGGGGACCTCGTCAACTTACGGTGGTTGAGAATTATGTGGTATCGTCTTTGGAACTTGTACTTGGGGATTGATCCCGGACTGAGGCCAACAACCAGCTGTATTGCTCCGCTATGACGTTAATTATCTACTTTCCTGAAAGTTGTAAATATCGCAAACTCAAACAGATGTCGAACACAATTTCTTTGGAGCAATCGCTCTTTGAATTTAGTGAAAACCTCAGTCCCAGTCTGAACTTTCTCGTTGCAACCACACTTTAAATTCTTATTTCTTGGGAAATAAATATTTCGCCCTTCGTTAAACATACAGTATTTTCGATAGCCCTGTCACGAAAAAGAGAAAATTGGTTTATTTTTCAGTTCCGCGGCTATTTGTATGCGCATGCGAAATTGGGTTGTAATACTGTTGAACGAAAACGAATCTTCTGAGACTTAGAATGTATGCAATGCGATCGAAAGAACTTTTCTTTATGTATTGGTATGTTTTTCATTGTCTTTTGTATGATACTGAGCGAGACTAACTTTGAAAATTTCCATGGATCAAGATTCTATCTAAGGGGATTTCCTTTTTTTGGAGTGAAAAATTGATTTTATATTTTTTTACGAGTACATAGGAAGGTATTTTAATTAACGTCGTAATAAAGCAACACAACGGGCTATTGGCGAAGATCCAGAATTAAAACAGAAAAAATTTCCAAGGAAATATCCAGTACGTATTTCTGAAACACGTCAGATGACGAGGTCACGCCTGAGCTGGTATCCCACTCTCCACACCACGCCAATCTGAGAATATTTGAGGCCACGACAGATTTAACATGCACGAGCCCCTTTGTATACTAACACTGTTTTGTATTCGAACTCGCAACCCTCCGATTGCTAATCCGTTACTCTTCCAACTGGATTACCGCGGCCTCTATTTTGTTCTTTAGGGTCTTAAATATATGTGTGCCGAATTTGAGGAAGAAATCCGCAACATTGACCCAATTATAATACATTTAACTTCCTTAGTAGTTAATCTGGTCTAGGTACTACCTCGTCATTAGAACATTTGACCAGATCTCGATAAAGGATATATCTCGTTATTAGAAAAAAACTGATCAGACCTCGATGAAGGAGATATCTCGTTATTAGAGTAAAGACTCATCAGACCTCGATGGAGGAGATATCTCGTTATTAGAAAAAAGACTCATCAGACCTCGATGGAGGAGATATCTCGTTATTAGAAAAAGACTCATCAGACCTCGATTTAGGAGATATCTCTTTATTCGAAAAAAGACTCGTCAGACCTCGATGGAGGAGATATCTCGTTATTAGAAAAAAGACTGATAAGAACTCGATGGAGGAGATATCTCGTTATTAGAAAAAAGACAGATCATTATATTGTCCTCGCGTCATAAAAAATTTTGCAATCTCCAGATGACGAGGCATGTCGAGATTGTCAAATTTTTTATGACGCGAGGACAAAATATTGATCAGTCAGTGAAATGACAAGGCATCTCGAGATTGCTAAATTTTAAAATTAATTAGTAAATTGTATCAGATTTTTATGGACGAGATATCTCGTTGAAATCACTTGGAGGGTTAACAGATTCAGGGCGTAGATTTTAATTTGGTTGATTTGTAATGTCTCAAGCTCCAAAATGTCCATTTCCACCATTGAAATAACAATCTATGCCACCATTTTTTTAAACTTTCTGTGGTACTTTTAAGACCGTCAGTATCTAAAGGATTAGTAATTACAGAGCTCCGGGTGCTTACATGCTCCGATATAATTTCCGAGTTCACTACTTTGAAGCTCGGTAAGGTGGTATGACTTTTACAAAAATACTTTACGATCTCCACATAATGAAATTGGTAGTCTCTTTTATTTTTTACTTTCTTCTTTTAATTTTAGAGTCCCCAAGATATCAGCAGAAACCTTAAATTGTTTTCTGTTTACCCTTAAATAGGTAATTATTTTGCTGCAGATAAATTTTCAGACAACATAATTCTTTATTTGAGGTTGACCTATTGTTTTAATGATTTCCATTCAATACGTAATTTGCTTCATCTAGGTTTTTTTTTCTGTTATCTAACTGCATTTTTGTATGGGTTTCTTGCTCATTAAAATTTCCGCTTTTGTAAATTGTAGTTTGCTTTCGTTTGATCACCGTAGATGGCAGCACAATATATGTTGTGTTGCAGTAAAAATGGGAAAAGTTGCATTTATCATTCCCTAAAAGTTGCATTGATGGAAACAAAGTTGCATTTATATTTGATACACTAAAATCTAAAATAAAATTATTCCTAAAAAATGAAAAAATTCATAATTTCTTGATAATTTTAGTCCAGTATTACAGTAGTATAATACATATACAGAAAAACATTGATGTCGTTGAATGGCCAATCCTTGGTCAGTAATTTCTTTAACTTATGGGGTTGAGGTAATAGTATTAGGATTACTACCTAGGTATGGGTTAGGTAATGGCTGGTTAAATCAAAGGGCCAATAAGATGAACGGGTTGTTAAGGGATTTGTCTGAGAGGGAGGATGTTACATTTTTAGATATTTGGAAGGAGTGGGGTGTAGGAGGGATTGGATAAGCAGGGACAATTTGCATTTAAGCCTGATAGGTAATAGGGATGTTTTCAAGCGGGTTTTGAATATTCTGGTCAAAAAACTAGAATACAAGCAGGGATGGGTAGGACATAGAGGGTTGACAGTACACAGTAATTGTTTAGGAAAACTAACAGGGTCTAAATTGCAGGAGACAAACAATACAAAGGGAAAGTGCAATGTAAGGGAGAAAAACAATACCAAGACAAATACAAGGGGAAAGTGCAAGATAAGAGTGAAAAATAAACTAAAAGTATTTCATTGTAATGCTCGCAGTGTGAGAAATAAAATGGATGAGCTCAGGGGAATTGCACAAGCAGAGGATATAGATATCATTGGGATAACTGAAAGTTGGGCAAGAAGTGAAGATGCACAAATTTTAGAATTGAGTGGATTCACAATGTTTAGGGAGGACAGAGTGAATAGGAAAGGGGTGGGGTTTTGATTTATGTGAGAGAATTCTTAAACTATACGGAAATGAAGTTAAATAGTAAAACTGAGGGTATAGAATCAGTCTGGGTGAAACTGAGTACAGACAAAGGCAAAGGACTAATTATGGGTAATATATATAAACCTGTTTGTAGTGAAGAGCAGGAAAAGGGTATGTGCAGTCTGATAAACGAAGCATGTCAAAAAGGAGAATTAATTTTAATGCGGGACTATAACTATCCAAATATTGACTGGACAAGCAATCTAGCTACAAATGGGAAAGGGGCAGAATTTTTGGAAGTGATATAGGATTGTTTTTTGTACCAGATGATGTATGAGGATACGAGGAACAATGCAATATTGGATTTGATTTTCAGCAATGATGAGGATAGGGTGCAGGATTTGGTTACAGGTGAACCACTGGGAGAAAGTGATCATAGAAGTATCAGATTAAGTATAAATTTTCAGTCAGCATACACAATCAATAGTAGGATAATTCCAAATTTCAGAAAGGTAAATTTTCATAGGATAACGGAAGAGTTAAAGGAGACATTCAAAAGGGAATTATTAGCACCGCATCATTCTGAGCAATGGGAGGAATTCAAGAATAAGTTAGACGGGGTGTTCAAAAATATGTAACGTTCAGAAAAAAAGGAAAATCTAGAAAATTGCTCCCTATGTGGTTTTCAGGGGAAACATACAAAGCTGTAAAATTAAAAAAGCACTGGTAACGTCAGGGACAAGGAGGCATATCTGAAAGCCAGAAATGAGTTTAAAACTATTAGTCGGAAGCAAAAGGTGTCCTTGGAGGAAAAATTAGCAAGGGAAATAAATATAAACCCAAAAGAATTTTTTGCATATGCAAGTGGTAAAAAAAAAAGTTAGTACTACACTGGGCCTGTTGGAGGGGAGGGGAGGTGAATTAATTCAAGACGAGGTGGGAATGGCAAACGTGTTAAATGACTTTTTTCTGAGGGTTTTCAATGGTAACTATAATTTAAAAAAGGATCCCAAGGATGGAGCCTTTGCAGGGGGTATAATTAAAGAATGCAAATTTAACAGGGAAGAAATAGTACATC
Source organism: Metellina segmentata (assembly GCA_947359465.1). Classification (NCBI taxonomy): domain Eukaryota; kingdom Metazoa; phylum Arthropoda; class Arachnida; order Araneae; family Tetragnathidae; genus Metellina; species Metellina segmentata. The sequence continues at coordinate 97,398,221 of OX375882.1, forward strand.
AGTTGAAAAGAATTAAGCCATCTAAAGCACCAGGGCCAGACGATATTTATCCGAGAACTAGTGGAATGCGCGTAAGAATTGGGGGACGTAATTCACATCATATTTAATTCAACATATAGCACGGGTTGGGTACCAATGGATTGGAAGTTGGCCAACATTACTCCAACTTTCAAAAAGGGAATACAAAGTGATCCGGGCAACTATAGACCAGTAAGTCTAACATAAGTAATTTGCAAAATATTTGAATCTCTGTTAAAAAAGCATATAATGTTATACTTGGAAGAGGGGGGACTGTTATCAGATAATCAGTATGGGTTTAGGAAGGGCAGATCCTGTTCTACGAACCTTTTGAAGTTCTACGAAAAAATTACTGAGGAGCTGGATAATAAGAGCAGTGTGGATATCATGTACATAGATTTTCAAAAGGCTTTTGATAAAGTACCTCATGAGGCATTACTGTTTAAATTGGAAAGGCTGGGGATTCAGGGAAAAACATTGATATGGATAAAGAATTGGTTATTATGTAGAAAGCAGAGAGTGCAGGTAAAAGGAAATTATTCACAGTGGACAGAAGTTATAAGTGGGGTGCCTCAGGGATCAGTTTTGGGACCAATTTTATTTATAATTTTCATAGATGATATAGGTCAGGGGATCAAGAATCGAATCAGTATATTTGCAGATGACTTAAAAATATGGGGGAGAGTGGATACCAAGTTACAAATAAAGAATTTGCAAGGGGATTGTGATAAGATATCCGAATGGGCTGTAAAATGGGGTATGTCATTTAATGTAGGGAAATGTCAAGTTCTGCATATGGGTTACAGGAACAGTGGAGCCGAGTACTGTCTGTACTGTTATATAAGGGTTTAGTAAGACCACATCTAGAATATGCTGTACAATTATGGGCTCCATATATAGAAAGGACATATAATTAATTGAAAGGGTTCAGCACAGAGCTACAAAAATAATAAAGGGGCTAGCAAATCTCGACTATAATGAACGTTTAAGTTAGCTAAACATGTATACACTGGAAAGAAGAAGAAGGAGGGGGATTTGATTCAGCTTTTCAAGTTTGTGAAACAAGGGGACACAGAGGCCTTAAATTTCAATAGGGATAACAGAACAAGGGGCCATGGGTATAAATTGAATAAGACACATTTTAATCGGGATTTAAGGAAAAACTACTACTTTAATAGGGTAATAGACAGATATAGGGTAATAGATAGGGTTGCCGGAAAATATAGTTAATTCAAAGGGAGTGTACGAATTTAATATAAAATTGGATAGTCAGTGGGAATTGGGGAATTCATAAACAAAGGACCAGCCTTGTTGGACTTGAGCCTGTAGCTGGTCTTCAATATTTGTATTTGTATTTGTAACATTTAAAAACTGAGCTCAACCCGATACCAATGTTGCCTGACATCACTGCAGTAGCAAATACTGACTTGGGGGAAAATCATCACGGGAAAAAGTGTAGCAATAACCATCAAGTCATTATTCTTTTCCAATCGTTTTTTAAGATACGCTTTAAGGTTGCAAGGATGGTTTCTAAAATCCATCGATCTATCTTCATACGTTGCCTCGATGCTGTACGCTTTCGATTCCAATTTTTCTATGAGACGAATCAGACATTCGTAGCTTCTTTTGATTTTCAGCAAACGTGTTGGTAACTCTAGGTCACACACTGCTTTTTTACGCGACGCACTGAAATGCCGTCGCCACTGAAACCACTCGCAATGTCATTTACAGTGGGAAGGTGGTTGGTATAGTACAATGCTGTCCGAAGCCACGGAGCCCAGCATGTGAGTACTGGCTCAGGCATTTGGCCGGTAGTCTGAAAAGCGACTTTTCACCAGATTTTTTCAGGAAAGACCAGAGATTTTAAAACGCTACCTTCAAGTCGAACAGCATATTGATGATCGACATTCACCTCGTAAACTCCGCAGTCAATTACGCAAGTTTCCTCTGAATTATCAAGAGTTCCAACCAATGCGTTAAAAGTACTTCTTGCCATTTGTTTCACTTTCGTCTGTTTGGACGAACACCTTCTTTCCATGAACTTCTTGTTTGATCCGCAATACTTCGGCGTTTGCAAGATCAGACACAGGTGATCGAAGGGTTGATTCAGAGAGCAAAAAAATTAAATATTAATTTTCTATGAATTAATTTTGAGCTAAATTTTAAAAAGTTGCACGTGGTTGCATTTATGTTGCGGTTATAACTCACTTACAATACACCCCATGTAGGAGGAATTCTGGTTTTAGTACTTTACATGCAGCGTAGAACGCGTGTAAAAAAGTTGCATTTGTTGCAAAAATTGCCTTATTTATAAGCTAATTTTTAATTTTTGGAAAAAAAAAATTTCCTTTGCTCTCTTTACAGAGGAATAAAACTTTTGAAAAACAGTTTTTTTTTTTTTTTCTTCAGATGTCGGTAGATGGCAGCCTGATATATGTTTTTATCTTGCAATTATTCTACACTTATTTTTTAGCACTGCTGTTTCCATGGAATATTTTCCAAATCGGCTGAGAAAACTGAAAACTAGATATTCCTTGATTTTTATCGGTAGTCTCTCATCCAAGTACCCAAATTCATAACGAGATCCAACTCGTTACCAAGCGCTTAAACGAACCTTCTTATTCTGTAACGACTATTTTATCAATTTACATTAATTTCTCCCGCAGCAACACAACTTCATTTGGCTTAACAGAAATTTCCCAATATTGACTTCCAATATTTTTTCTTGTAGACATGGTCTATAAATTTTGAAATTATACTAAAATTACTTTTGTTTTGAAGGCAATTTTTGTTAATATTTTTAAGACACAATTTTTTTTAACGCGTAAATATTTACATAAATTTACTGCGAAATTTATTTCCGAAAATTTGTTCGAACTTGGGAAGCAATCAGTTTTTACTTCCATCAGAAGAAACTAAAATTATTACTTATTTCAGGCGCTTTGAACTGATTGAGAGCAGGAATAATTTTGTATACTAAGATTTAAAACATACCACTACTGGTATTGCAAACATTTTCTGTCAAGTTAAATGTTAGTGGCAGAATTGTTTCTGCGGCGAAATGTTTTCTGCAAACATTCTGAACGCGACGACGTAGTTCAAATTTACGTGGTATTGTCCTAGGATCTCATCCTTCGGGGCTTGATCTCGGACCGACGCCAATAGCCCCTAGTGTGTCTCCATTGCGACGTTAATTAAATACCTACCTACTTGAACGCGACGCCATTGACCTGGATTGAAATTCGATTGGAAATGTTGGTTCACTTTTGTTCACCATAAATTGACACACGCAATTATAAAAGTTTACCGGAGAAAATTTATGCTAAATTTTTTTATCTCTAAATTTCAAAAGTACCCTTGAGCGTCTAAGAATTCTGGGTAGTTTAGTACTGCTTTCACCCTCCAACACACGATTAGCTAATCCTGCCTGTTGTTTGAAATAATCTTTGGATTATATCAACCTTTCGAGAGATTTCATTTTTTTTCTTTTCTTGCAATAGAATCCTTTGGAAAGAATTTTTAGCTCATTTCTTTGCAATAGGATGAATTGCAAAGATTCGCTCTCTGCGTTTCATTTCCTTGGAATACAATTATTTGAGAAAACTACTGGTTATTTCTTCGAAATCCTTTCACCAGATTCTATTAGTTATTTCTTTAGAATAGAATCCTTGGCATATTTTCCATTGGTCCTTTCCTGCGAATAGAATCCTTTGAAGTGATTACATAAAGTATTTCTGTCAAATAGTATTATTTGGAAGTATAATTTTGGTAATTTCTTTGTAATCCTTCGGAAATATTCTATTGTTTATTTCTTTAGAATATAGTTCTTTGAAAATGGTCACTCTATTGATTATTTATTTAGAATAAATAGGAAAGATTATATTAATCCTTTCCGTATAATAATATTCTTTGGATAAAAAATACTTTGGTCCTTTATTTGGAATTGAATATCCTTTGGAAATATTCTATTCGCTCTTTCCTAATAAAAGAATCATTCGAAAAGATTGTATTGGATCTTTCTTTTGAATTTAAAATATTCAACTGTTTTTTTTTTATTTAGACTATTTTTTTGGAAAGATTCTATTAGTTATTTCATAAAAAACAGAATCACTAACAGAAAGTTTCTGTTCTTTTTATTTCCTTAGAATGAAATCATTTAGTACGATTCAATTGATAATTTCTTTAGAATAGAGTTCTTTCCAAAGATTCAATTGTTCCTCAAGAATAGAGTCCTTTTCAGAGATTCTATTGGCTCTTTCTTTTGAAGAGAGCGTTTTGGAAAGATTCTATCGGTCATTTCTTCAGAACAAAATCCTTTCGGTCACTAAGAAAATAATAAGAAGAATATTTGTCAAAAAAAAATTAATACTGGTAGAAGTCATGACTGTAGGTTGCAAGGTGGAATGAATCCTCTTTAGAGGTTTAAAAGTGATTCCATCCTTAAAAGTGAACTGCGTCACTAAATAAAAGATTATCATTTGCTTTATAATAAGAATGCTCATCCAATCCACCCCCCCCTTCCTTTTAAAAGGGATATCCTTTAATACCCACCTCACAAAAGGTCTCCCCTTAGTTAGGTCGAATAAATCCCAGGGATTAGATACCGGCAACCTTTCCCCTGTGTTTGTGCGATGAGTTGATCCCCGCATATTTCGCTAACTTCCCGCATTAGATTGCCTCAAGAAGTAGGAATTGCGAATGAATGCAAGCGGTGATAGGACATTTTTCATAAGGGATAACGGCAGAAAAAAAAGTGATTGATAGTTCTTTTTGCAAAAGAAATTTGAAGAATGGGTTTCTCGGCACAAAAAAAGTTGTGTTTAAAAAGGATAATTAAACGAATTCGAGGGTTTTATTTGGAAGAGTTTTGTGTATAAAGTTCGCAGAAAAAGAAGATTAACTCTCACGCAAAAAATCATAAAATACGTTTCAATAAAAAAGATATGAGAAACAAAATAGAGCTCTCAGTACTGTTTCATATATCAACGACATAATCAAGATAAACTAAGTTGTCAAAACTGATTTTGTGTTGCGTTTTCCTATTTATAGGAAGAGTCGAGGTAGCCGGCTTGGTAGAGTAGATAATTAACAGACAGATAGGTTGTTAATTAACGTCGCAATGCAGCAACACGACGGGCTGTTGGCGACGGTCAGGGATCAATTCCAAAGGGAAGGTTCCGAGGGCAACGAATCTTAATTTCGAACCACGATCAGATGACAAGATCAACACCTGAATTAGCTCACAACTCTCTCAAACTTTCATACCTACATGAGGAAAATAAAAAAGTTTTTGATTTGAGGTTATCGCGTGCACCAGCCTGAACGGACTCAGTTTAGGTGTCGCATTCCTAGCGATGATATCGGAGGTGAACAGGATCAGTTCAGGGAAGAGCAGACCGAGGATAGGTCTGGTAATTTCGAGGGTAGGCTTCTAGACTTTTGTTCTGGACAGGGACACATGTATAGTGAATTACTTTCCGGTAATACGAGTGGGGAAAAGGTTTTGGTTTCTAATGCATTACAGGCAGACGAAACTAAGGTGGTTACCAATGATTCTGGGAATGAAAGAAATCCCCGGGAAAACGGAAACGGTGATATAGAAACAGGAGTAGGAAATGTTTTGAATCAGTTTCGGCGAGATCAGGAACCTTGTGACTCACTTGGGGATTGATGGACGAACGCTCAGAATAAAAATGGAAATTACTACATTGTGGATAATTATTTGTTTCACAGGGACAAAATGCTTTGTGAAACGGTGGGTCAACTGGTATTTTTCAAGGTTAAAAGAGAGGAGGTGTTACGTCTTGCACATAGTTCTGTTTTTGGTGGTCATATGGGTGCCAGGAAAACTCTGGAGAAATTACGGTATTCTTTCTTCTGGAAAGGTATGGAAAAGGATGTAAAGAACTTTTCTGAAAGTTGCAAAGATTGTCAGCTCACACGGAAGGTGAAGGTGAAGTATCGAGCACCGATCACACCTGTGACTAGACCGGTGTTACCATTTCAGGTGGTGGATATCGACGTTATAGATGCGATTGATCCAGCGAGTTCTAAGGGTCACCGATATTTTCTATGTTTAGTGGACCAGCATACCAGATGGGCTGAGAAAGTACCACTTACGGGTTTAACAGTGAAGGGAACGTGTGAAGCATTGTTATAATATTCTCTAGGACCAGTATTTCAAACATTATCGCATCAGATAATGGGGGTTATCAGTGGAAAACTATGCCTTTTGGTTTGTCAGGAGCCTCAGGTACATTTCAGAGAGAAATTAACCATGCACTTAAATCACATAATGAGTATGCACAAGAATACATGGACGATGTCGTGATTTTCTCTAAACGAACCCAAACAATCAACAGCAGCCGAGGGACCGGCGACACCATTCCCGAAGATCGCAACCAAATGGCACAAACTACTTCGTCGAACAAAACCCTAACATTAATGACAGATAAATTATTGTTTCATGGAGACAATACAAAATAATTAAATGCAACAAAAATTGGAAGAGCTTTTCAACTGTCTTGATGGGGGAGGGGGGGTCATGACTGGAGGAAATTGGTCCTCAACAAAATCAGGATGGGGTGCCTAATATATCTTGGGTAATGGTAGGAACTAAGAGATATGCACTAGCCTTCAATCCTTAACAGCTACAGACTGGATTTTCAATTGTTCCAGTGGGAGTTGTACATTTACGTTAGAGACCGGCTTCTTATGCATGAAGTCTTCAATGGCCCTGGTGGTTTCAGCGTTCTACCTTTTGGAATTTTGGTAAGGTTCTAATGCATGGGTAAGTAGCTGACATCTCTCCTCCTCAATTAGTATTGGCCACTCGGGGTGGTTTTCATGATGTTAAGGACTTGGGGTAGCCGAAGCCATAGTCAGAAAGGGTCATCAGCTCTTGGTTGGGTGGATTAATCTTAAGAAAGACTTCTTGACGCGGTGAGGTGTTGTCAAGAAGAAGAGCACTTAGCCAAGCTCGTTGTCTTGAAGTTTTACATTTTTCATCGCAAAGGTCAACATATCGCATCCGGGTAAAAAAGTGGCACGTCAAAAAATAAAAATTTTGATGTTATGTCATTGAAAAATATGTTTGAGGTGTCCCAGCGTGTTATATTACTATTCTATAGAATATAGTAGAAGTTACCACCATAAATACTTACCTAAAATTTTAAAGAAACTTATACTATATTAATATCAGTTTTATAGTGTACTAGTCACGATGGTGGCTTCAATAATATTTGGCATGAGTTTGTTGACGGTGTCGTCATTGTCACGGTGACCATTGCACAGTGAAGGTGGATTGATTGAGATTTGTGAGAAGCATAATCGGTGCTCCAATATGTGCAAGAGTATTCCAGATGGTTACAATGTGTTAAAAACTGTGTCGTGTGTTTTAAGGCCTAATGTGTGTGACGTTTAATGTATATAGATTTGTAAATTTGAAAACTTCGGGGCAATTTTGGCAAGAGTTGCTTTTTGATGACATTGACATCTTTATTTATTTGGGAAAGAATTGCCCTTTGGCACAGCCATGCATGATAAGAGTACCACTATCCAGTTTTGACCACAGGATCTATCGGAATAAGTGTTCTCAATCGGTATCGGATAGAAATAACGACGGATATGATGACGGATGGAAATTATTGTGACCGCCAGGTTGAAGTAAAGCATCGGGGTATGCATGTTCCTTCTTTTGGAATCAGGTGGTTATTTCCTTCTGGAATTTAGAGATTACTATTGTTGGTGAACGACACAGTATAGGCAGCCAGATTCTGGTTGGTAACTTCGTTTATTTTCGTCATGAACTTGGTTTCCCCTCAAGTTCAGGGATTTGTTAGGGGACTGGACATTGAAACAAATAGCTTGCAGGTTGTGTTTCCCTATTTTAGTGCAAAACAATATTCGATGTGATTGTCATATCACATATAGTATCCTTTAAGTTGATGTTTCTCAAATTCTGCAATTTTGAGTTGCGTCACTTATCTTACCGGGATGCGATATAATGTTTTTTGACTAATTTTTTAACGTATGTTTAGGGGTACCATGGGCGCAGAATTTGTGTTTATGGATGACAACACCCGTCCTCACCGTGCAAACATTGTAAACGAATGCCTTGAATCTGATGATATCACCCGTATGGAATGGCTAGCATTCTCACCTGACTTGAATCCCATATAGCATGTGTATGATATGCTGATACAACTTCTATTTAGCACGGTTCTTAAAGGAATTTCAAAAGGTTCTCTTACCTGTCAGACGAGAAAGAGAATCTAGGCTTTATCCTTTTTAACCTTTATTTGACACAAACACAACATCACAAACAACTTCAAAGACAACAACAAAGAAACACGGAATATTAATCATGGCGTCACATTTATCACGCAAGCAGTGCTGACTAGAGCTTCAACAGCTATCACACGTCAGAGTGCACGTAGCGCCCTCTGTTCAGCATTTGAGTTTCAACACATGCTTGGCCGACGGGTTACAGCCCATCAACCACCTCTTACATGTGTACCGGAACTTCGGAGAGCATTGCTTGCTGAGTGGAGTGATCTTCCCCAAGATCAGCTCGATAATTTGATCATCAGCATGCCTAGGCGTTGTACGGACTGTATTTTCTCGTCTGGGAGACACACAGTCATGTCATGTTAAGTTTTTGTAAGGTCGATATATTTTGTAATTGCTCCAGTGAGCAAAAATCGTAGTTTTTATGAATGGTATCATACATACACCATCTTTTTTCTTCCTTATCTTTTGTTTAATAAATGGGCTTCATGAATAAGTCACGTTTGTTTTGTTTCTGAACCTTTACTTAATGGAGCTGGCATTATCTTTAATTTATGGACATGGGTGTACATCCGTCGTTAAATATCGTGTAGGAAACAACATTGGGCATTAGTCGAGTGCAAGATGCCAGGAAGTGCAGAGTTATCTGATTTCGAGAAAGGTGTAATCGTCGGGTATCGCAGAAATGGCTGATCCTTACGGGACATATCTATCGACCTTAATTACTCCAAAACGACACTGGCCTATGTAATTCAGAAGTGGAAGGTGAGCGAGGATTGTCGGAATGTGCCCAGAATCGGCAGATCCACGAAACTGGGGGAGATAGAGACCGACGGGTGATCTCCAGAGAAGTTAGGATGAACCGCAACCAACCGATGACCCAAATACTCCAGGAGTTTCAATAGGTCTCCGGGAGTGTTGTTTCGATTAATACCATCAATAAGGAAGCACATCTGCTTGGTTTTCATGGTCATGCTGACAACCATAATCCTTTGGTCACAAAGTCCAACCACGTTGCTCGGTTAATATGTGTTCTGATGAGTGCACAATCCATGTCACAGTAATTTAATTCACCATCATGTTCGCCGCTGCCCGTCGTCATTTTCACGTCAGCTCCAACTGCTACGTCTTTTTACTTGCGTCGCCATCTTGCTTCTGGCTCTCGGTCTTTTTACGATGCGCGGTGTGGTTGCGCAGCGGTCGGAGCTGAAATCGGCGCGGAAGTGGCCTCTAGTGGCAGACAGGCTGGGCACCACGTAACACATTAATATATATATATATATATATATATATATATACGGAAACACCTAAAAAAAGACACGTAACCTTGCCTAATAAACAGCTTGCAGTCTTCTCAGAATGGATAAATACAATTCCTGTATGCTTGCCAAGGGAATCTTGAACTATTTTCCCTGTAAAACGGTGGCAAGTTCAGGTAACGATGATGGCGGTGGATAGCGATCAAGCACTTTCTTTTGCAATGTATACCACTAAGATTCAATAATATTAAGATTTGGTGAATGGAGTGGCCAATGAATATGTGACAAATCATCCTCGTGCTCAGAAAACCAGTCCTGGAAGATGTGAGCTGTGTGAACAGGGGCTTTGTCGTCTTGGAAGACACCATCACCATTAGGGAACAAAGTTTGTACAAGGGGATGGACTTGATCGACCAAAAAGTTCACATAATTAGCAGCCTTAATGTGCCCTTGCAGAGTTATCATGAGGCCCACTGAAAACCTCGATATAACCATTATGTTTCACTCTTGGCAACAAGCAGTCTGTATTATAGGCTTGGGATGGCGTTCGCCAGACGTAAACTCGGCCAGAAGTGGTAAACAGTGTGAAACAAGACTCATCCAACCAAATTACTGTCTTTCATTCCTCCATAGTCCATGCTTTATGACTGAAACACCACGTTTTCCTGTTGCAGGCATTAGTATCCCTAATGAATGGGTTTTGAATTGCAGTTCGGCCAGAAATACCCTGCTTATGGAGAGCTCCCTTTTTATTGTTTTAGTACTCACAGGGTTTGTGAGCACGGCATTCATTTCAGCAGTAACTTTTGAATCTGTGGTCTTATTATATTTAGTAACAATCCTCCTTAATGATCGTCTGTCAAGATCACTGAACACACACTTTCGTCCGCGCTGTGATTTAGAGGATTATATTTTTTTGCTTTTACAAGATGCAGAATAAATCTTAGTATATAGTACCTCTTGAAACACGAAACACTTCGGCTACATTACTTACGAAATCACCCACCAGACGAGCTCTAACAATTTTCCCACGTTCGAAGTCTTTTAGCTTAATATTAGGTAAGTATACAGGTAGTATATACTATTATTCAGGAATTAAATGTATATATTTCCATCCGATGTAAATTGTACAAAATATAAAAAAATTTTAACGAATTTTACAAGTATTTTCAGTACAACTGCATTGTTCTATAAAAGAAAAGTGATTATTCTAATTCATTTTTCAGTCACCATTTAACCATTTGAACCCGAGAAATGCCGGGTTATTCAGCTCGTATGATATACAACTGTAGCATGAAACAATAAAAATGGCAAGGATAGTTCAGAAAAAAAGAATAACTCAGATCACCGTTGTATATAACGCGCGTTAGTTCATCAGCACTGATTTTCTGCCAATGAACTTTCTTGACTGACTCCTTGTCCAATAATCTTTCTTTCAATTACTATCCACCCAGATAAAACACTTTTAACAATTCGTTTACATGCGCCCCTTTTAATGAGGACTTCATAGTAGGGATGCGACATCTATGTCGATGTTTTCAAAACATCGATGTTTTAAAAAAAAACATCGATGTATTGGAGTCGATGTTTTCGTAACATCGATGTTTATACTTGTCGATGCTTTTACACTGTCGATGTTTTATTTTTAAATGAAGAAAGTGCCGTTATAAAAATTTAAAAATAACCAAGTAGCATAATTTTCATAATCAGCAAATTGAACATACTTTTAGACCTAAGTGGCCAAGGGTGAAGGGTCTGAAAAGTAAGGATGCAACACCGATGTCGATGTTTTAAAAACATTGATGTTTAAAAAAAACATCGATGTATTGGAGCCGATGTCGCATCACTAATTGCTAAACCAATTTTAAGAAATGGAGTTAAATTTTTAACTGAATTTTAAAAATATCGATAGTTTGGGGGCGATGCATTATCAACTTCGATGTTTTAATTTTGAACATCGATGTTTCGCTGTCGCATCACTAGGTGCTAAACCAGTTTTAAGAAACGGGAAAATAAGTTTAACTACACTGAATTTTAAAAACATCGATGGTTTGTGGGCCATGTATTATAAACATCGATGTTTTAATTTTGAACATCAAAGTTTCAAAACATCAATGTTTTGCTGTCGATGTAGCATCACTAGTTACTAAACCAGTTTTAAGAAATGGGGGAAAAGTTTAAATACACTGAATTTTAAAAACATCGATGTTTTGGGGGCGACATATTATCAACATCGATGTTTTAACTTTGAACATCGATGTTTTATAACATAGATGTTTTGCTGTCGATGTCGCATCCCTACTTCATAGCTGTCCCAAACGACACTTCACTCTTCAACCTCCTGAAGACTTCAATTCAACTACCTACCCAATGCACAATTCTTCATATTTTGAACTTGAGAATTTTCAACTGATTCAAGATTAGTTGACCAAAAGTCCTCTTACTCTTGAGGTTACGGCAAATGTCTTGCTTTTCAAGTTTTTTTCTATTACGCAATACATTTCAAATTTTTTAGACTGTTATCCAAGTACAAAGTTTATGGCAAGGTTTGGTGTCACCTTCGTGTAGAAATATCATATGCATTTAAGTATCATACACAAACAATTTCCTACTCAATGTTCATATAACTGTTTATTCTATTTGTTCAACAGTTAATACATTTGATATAAAAAATGGCTACAGGTTGTTTTACTAGATTTATCGAAAAATAAAAGAAATCGAATTATTTTTTTAATTACAATTTGTAAATACCAGGAACACTTCTTAAAAGGGTATCGGTTTTCCTTCTCTGTCAATATATGATCCTTGATGCGTCTCGTTCAACAAGGAACAAGTTTTCAAGATGGCAGAAACGCTCTCCGATACTTCAATAAGGCCAGATTTAGTCCCCAAGTCCGTCTTCACCCAACCAGGACACATGAGCACAACCAGGATTCCTTTGTCCTTCACCTCCTGAGTAATCACACGCATGGCCATGTTCAGCGCTGCCTGCAGAACAGAAAAAGTTAGCACTAGAAAAAAATAATAAAAGAATGAATGCATTTTAAGACGGATCGAAACGAAAATGGAACTTGTGACGGTTTCATTTCACATTTAAACCCATGGGCTACTCAGTGAAGACTGCTAGATCAAAAGAGCCATTCTTATTAACGATGGGATCACCATAGCTCAGTGGGTTTACTAACTGCCCTATCAACTTGTAGATGGCGTGTCATTCCTTCTTCGATGCACTTTTTTCCTCTATGGATTGTATGTTTGAGTTTAACAGTAGGCCTCTTAGAGGAATTAAAATGTGACTTGTCTCATGCAAGTAACTTACGACGGAAGTAAAAAATTATCAGCACATTCGTTGTAACGCAACTTTAGGTTTGCCACACTGCCTTCTGCGCATGCATGCTTACCTTTAATACTACTGTGGTCACGTGACCGAAGTTTGACCTTGATAGTGTCACTGTTCTTGCCGCTGCTCCAGTATAAACATGGCCGCTCCGATAGCAGTGTGCACCATAAAAACAATTGATCCCATTTCTAAGGTCTTATTGTGTCCCAGGGGCTGGAATTCATCGGAGGCTTACAACAAAAACAGGGGCAGTGTTCTTCCCCCTAGAAATTTGTGTGAGTGGATCGAGAAGCTGACCAATCGTGATACACAAAGGAGCTAGACGTCCGTCTAAGATTACTGGTGACGAGAAGATTCAGCAAGCTCGAGAAATGGTACTGGCTAACCGACGAGGTGTTCTCTGCACATTAATACGGACAAAGAAGAGCGGGAAGCGGTGCATAAATGTATAAGCGATAGCCAAAATTCTTCTTGGAGGGGGGGGGGAGGAGTAATACGGAAGGTTGTGGACCGCTGGACCAAGTGCATCGAAAAGGAAGGACACTATGTAGAGAAATAACGAACTTGTTCAACACCTACATTTGTGTAAATAGATTTATAAACGCAGATACATTTCTATTTACGCTCGCACATACTTCGCATTTGCCATTGCGTCTATTTGAATTTTGTTTACTGGGTGTGTGTCTTGAGTAAACTCTTTTTCGAAAGTAATATACACTCTATAACAAAAAAATCGACGCACCAAGAAGGAGTTGTCCTATATAGACAAATATTGGTGGATAGGAAAATTATGTACAGAATAGAAAATGATTAAAATTTCAGAACAATTGAATGATTTTTTTCAGAGTTACATAACGAGCTCAATAAGGTGTTGACCGGCCTCTAGCCTGGATGCAAGTTGCCACACGGCGTGGCATAGACCGATAAAGCTCCCGGAAGGTCTCCTGCGGTATTTCTTGCCAAATTTGCTCCAATTGTCGGACTACGTCATCAACATTCCCTACCGGATGCAGTCGCCTTCCCATCATATCCCAGACATGCTCGATGGGAGAGAGATCTGGTTATCTGGCTGGCCAAGGAAGTGCTTGACAAGCTTGAAGACAGTTCATAGCAACACGTGCCGTATGTGGTCTGGCATTGTCTTGCTGAAAAAAAGGCCAGGGTACTGCGAAAGGTACGGTAGCAAATCAGGTCTCAGAATGTCGTCAACGTACCGCTGTGCAGTAAGTGTACCTCTAATGACGACCAGAGGGGCCCGGCTATCAAGGGAAATGGCACCCCAGACCATAACTCCTTGTTGAGGGCCCGTGTGGCGTGCAATAGTGAAAGCAGGAACGGCACACTGCCCAGGACGTCTCCAGACGCGTCTTCGATGATCGTCGGGACACAGTTGGAAGCGGGATTCGTCGCTAAAGGCTATACGTCCCCAGTCAGCATCATTCCAGCCTGATCGAGCCAAGCACCACTGTAATCGGGCTCGACAGTGTGCAGGCGTGAGTGGCAGGTGGCGTAACGGTCGGTACGAACGTAGATTTCGCTCTCTCAGCCGTCTGTGAATGTTCTTGGTGGACACTCGTGCGTGGGTTACACGACTGATGGTTGATAGCGATGAATCAGGTGCTTTGACAGCTGATCTGACAATCACTCTGTCCTCGTGATCTGTTGTGGCCCTACGTCGACCGCTACCATCATGGCGCTGAAATCTGCCATTGTCCACCCACTCTTGCCAGCATCTTCTAATCGCCGCATCGCTTCGACTCACATGACGAGCGATTCTGCGATTTGCCTAACCTGCCTCTTTCAATCCAATGATACGACCTCTTTCAAATTTTGAAAGTTGCTCGTAATGAGCTCGAATCCTGCGGCGAGGCATTGTTTCAGTCGTTAAAAGGTATCCTAAATCGCAATGCAGCAGAAATTTTTAACAACAGTTCAAGAACAACTCCCTATATACATCTGCTGGATCTGTAGTTCCGATGCGCTGGAGATCGCACTATTCATTCATTGGACACCAAATTTTAATCATTTACATGTTTGGTCAAAACATTTTTGCATACGAAATTTCAAAGCAATCGGATGATTCCTTCTTGCTGCGTCGATTTTTTTGTTATAGAGTGTATTTTGCTATCCCTTCACGCCAACCCTCTAGAAACGTTTACCTGACACTTGTTAAGGCACTGTTTCGAAGACTTCTGAACCTTACCTTGCTCACACAATACCCCAGTGTACCGAAATATGTAGGTGGTTTCGTGTCGTTCATTCGAGAAAGGGAACCGCCTCTGGAGGAAATATTGAGGACAGTTGCCTTGGATACGCCCAGACCTGAGCTCTGACCCGTTGCAGCTTTCTGGAGCTATGGAAGCATTTCCTGCAAAGACAAGAACATTTTCATCACTTCTGAAATTTGACGTTTGTTTAATTAGTTCGTTGTTGAAAACTAGTCACATTCATTTAGGTTATCGGGACTACATGTTGGTGAAATTCTATTCAACGAAGGCCGCAGTCACTAAGTAAATAAATCCACTGCGTTAGCCATGGTGGAAATATTAAAACTGAGTGAGTAATGGCGACCTTTTTAAGTGCTCAGGAAATAACTACTAATAATGTAATACTTAGACTACTTTCGTCTGTCTGATGGAAAAGAATAATCATCTGATTGGTCCACGAGATGCTGATCACTACGTCTTCAGCTATCCTCGGACACTATCTTTTTCGGTAAGAAAACCTAACGAAATAAGTAAATCAAATTTTCTATTGAATTTTTTAAAGAATAATGTCTCAGACTGTAAATCAGCCCTAGAGGCCATCAGAAACGGAGAGACAAACATCGCCTCCACTATAAGCAACTTGCTCGATCGGATGCATTGCAAAGGAAGATCTTGTGTGTTGCAGTGGATACCCGCACATGTAGGCATCGAGGGGAATGAGTGTGCGGACGCCCTGGCCAAAGAGGCACGAAATCTTGATCAACCTCTTTCCACCATCACACTTGCAGATGCGAATGCAGTGGCCAGATGCAGACTTTTAAACCAACCCTCAAAGAAACTTTTGATAACCGACTTCAACTTCCCTAGAGACATAACGACCACACTTGCTCAACTAAGAACGGATCATTATAAGGAAATGAAAATACTTCCTGACGGGACAAGGACCTATCCTTACTGCAAGAACTGCCCAGAGATCCAACTCACACCAAAACACATCTTTGAATGTCCAAAAATTACTGCAGATATCTTGAAACTCGGCTTGTTACCAGATAGAGATCTGCTGTGGGAGACCCTCTACAGTTCTGAGGCACCGAAGCTGGCAGCTGCGGTCCTTCGGACCTTTGACAATATTTGAGACTTTTTTTGGCAATCCATAGACACGACAGCATCATCAAAGAATAATGTATCTCAAAATAAAATTAAACTCTGTATAGTGATATATGGGAAAGTGGCGGAGATCATCCCGTACCCCAAGGCTAAATTTTTTGTGCATTTTGGATTCTGTGTTTCCTGGTGGTTGACCCTTTGGTTTACTGATGTATTTTTCTTTTTTTATTATTATTTAACTTTTTGTTATCAATTTTGAAGTACTTGTTTGTAATAGGTCTTCATTTTCTTGCAAAATTTGTTTTTCTAATTCCTCTTTATTAAAAAAATATTATTTATAATTTAATTTATTATTTTTGCTAGAATTCTCCAAACTGATGATTGAAAAATATAAAATCGATTCATTCACAATCGATTGCTGAATAAACGATTTCGCGACTTTAAAGTTGGGTTTGAATAATCGATTATTTAATTTTAAAAATTTCGGGTTTATCGGATCCGGACCGGATTTTATATATTTTGCAGTATCCAGTAAGTAGCTAAATGGTGCCGGATCCGCCGGATGGGATTGCAATCCCTAGTCAAGTTGTCTCCGATGTTTCAGTAACTGAAATCTTACGATTGGAATCCAAAAAAAAGGGCTGGGTTTTTCATACGAGTATCCATCGACGAATTTTATACCATAAATTGTGTATCGAACTTGTTATTTTTATACCTTCGAAACAGAAATAGCTCCCAGAGTGTTGGTCTTGAAATGAAAGAGCATGTTGTCATCAGAGAGGTCTGGAAAGCGTTCCATCTTCAATCCTCCAGCGTTGTTGATGAGCAGGTTGAGCCCGTTTTCTCCGACCATGTCTTCTACGATCTTTCGAGCTGCTTCCACTTCGTCGGTGTGTTGGACATCTACAGAAGAAACACACGGCATTTGGAATCATTTCTTTATTGTTATGATACATACGTCTGTTGATGAAAGGTAAAGTTATATAGCTGTTTGTTTTACTGGTTTACGTGGCGTTGTAATCGGTTCCTTCCCATTGGAATTGTTTCCTTACCGTTGCCAATAGCCCTATGTGTTGCTCTAGTACGACGTTAATTAAAATACCTGCCAACCTACCCATTCAAGTAAATAAACAACCATAACTTGTGGAACTGAAACAGGTTACGAAATAATTAAATATTTTTTAAGAGTTTAACACTTACCTACCTACGGTCTAGAATCTGACCATAGCTTAAAAATACGTGGCGGTGTTCTCGAATATTTCCCTTTGGAAATAATTCCGGACCGTCGCCAACAGCCAGTTGTACTGCTCAAGTACGACGTTAATTAAAATACCTACTTACCAGACAATAAATAAACAGAAAACTTGAGGAATTAAAACAGGTTACGAGATAATCAAATCTTTTTTCCGAATGTAATATCTACCTACCTACGGTCTAGAATCGAATCGTACATGAACATGCGCAGAACTGATCCCATGTAGTAACCATTTACAAATACAGACACTAGTCGGTTGGTTGTCGAAAAGCAAACTTGTGTTTTTAATCCCGCTGTGTTATCATTTTAACGAATCAATACTGCTTACTCGCATCGACCTTCTGCTGAAATAGACGGATCAATTGCACGCAGCCCAATGCTATTCATTCCGATCGCTCGGTTTGTATGTTGATTTGCCTATTGGTTGTTGAAAAAAGCATTATTCGTATCGTGGTACACATTATTGATTGATTAACCTTTAACTGCTGTCATGGGTCTCACAGACCCCTAGTCATTTTTGACAGGTCGTTTCCACCCATTAAAGTGAATATTGGTCCTTGTCATTTTCAGTACCTTCCTAATACGACCAACAGAAGTCACATTCCAAGACTGGTTTGGCTGCCCGAACTATTTCGTATTTCACACTATTTGCATTTCCCGCGTTGTCTCTTAGACACCTACAAAGCATTTGCGTTACCGTTCTTGTTGAATTAAATCGTCTAAGTTTGAGTAGGGAATTTCGGCAGAGAGCTTAAAATGGCAATAAACTTTACTAACAAACGACCCTGTGTATCTTACACAAAAAGAAATTCAGGATATTGTTGGTAATTGGTCGGAAATAGAGAACTGAGACAGTGAAATTTCGGATAACTAGGGGGCCCGCCCCCTGTTCGCTAACGCTCGCCAACCCCCGGAAGATTGCTTCGCAATTCTCATTGGTTCGCTGCGCGAACCTATGCTTGCTTCGCTCGCATCAATGAAGACACGTGTCCTAGCAGAAGGAATTGATTACAAAATATGATATTCCAGAAAATATTTTTCAAATCTAAATTTGTTGTATTACATAAAAGATATATACAGTACCTCTGGAATCAGAATTGAAATGAAAACTTTGAGCAAATTTTTATTCGCAATGTGAACGCTGCTTTGGAAATTGAATACCCAGCATGTTGTTTGTGTGTACATTTCCCCAGTACTCGAGCCACCCATACACATTTGACTGAGTTTGTTGTCGAAAGTTGTAGTGCACGCGTCTTGTTGTACTATAATTGTTAGCCTTGAAAAGGACCGTTTTTTAAATAGCCCTGAAAAGATCCTCCGCTTTCTTAGATTTCTATTACAAACCGCAACAGCTCGTCTAAAATTCCTATTTTTTCAATAAAATTTCATCCGATAACACTATAGATTCAAATGAGGCGCGAGGCTCCTAGTAAACAAACAATCGCACAATGTTGCCAAAACGCGGTAACAAATAACGTCTTTTTTGCGTGCCACGTAAGAGAAATATATATATAGATATTCTTGAAAGCGAACACGAAACGGATTTGGAAATTTATGCTGATGAAGATGAAGATATTTCAAGTGCGTCTTCACAAGAAGAATATTTCTATGGAAAAAATAACTTCAAATGGGATGCCTGGAGGGAACTTAATCGTGCCGTTAGAACACCAAAACACAACATAGTTTTAGTTTCCAGTGTTGAAACGTCCTGCAAAATTAGGTCCGAAAGCTGAGCCTGAAGAGACATGGAATTTACTTAACTTATATAGAAATATAAAATTTATTTCATGCTAAGAATTGAATTATCTAAATTTAAAATTAATAAATAATAATTATCTAAAGAATCTTTCATTAATATATTATATTAATCAACTTTATACGCACTTTAGTGAGCGAGGTCTGAGAGACCTCTCCACAGTAGTTACGAGACGGTTTCTGACACAGCAGTTAAGGGTTAAAGTGATTATCCAGGGTAATTAAAACAATTATCTGCGCTTCGATAGACAATCGTCCTATGCCGATTCATAAGCCCATGTAACTTACCCTTCTTATTGGACATTACGACAGTGACTCC
This sequence comes from Metellina segmentata, assembly GCA_947359465.1. NCBI lineage: Eukaryota > Metazoa > Arthropoda > Arachnida > Araneae > Tetragnathidae > Metellina > Metellina segmentata. The sequence continues at coordinate 97,417,770 of OX375882.1, forward strand.
ACCCACTTGCTTTAATCGGTTTCAAGATCGATGCTCTCTTGGTGTGGAATTCATTGTTCCATCCCTTATTATTGAAGTTTTGGGTGGTAATTGTTTATTTACATTTGATTTTTTTAAATACAGTTTGTATCTATTGAACCGAAATAAATATTTCAATGTGTTGTCTACTAAAACTTTACCACCAGCAGTGATTGTGACACTTCAATTCCACTCTAGAGAAGAACTAAATATTTAATTACCCATTTTGATCATATGCACTTGGGATTGTTTCGACGAGTCTCTGATTGCCGTTAGAGCCTGTAAGAAATTAGAAATATTCAAGTAAAGTTCCAGATTTCCTATATAAGTAAGGACCAAGTTTGTGTAACACAGTATCACTCCCATATCCCATTCGGTTATCAGAGTCTACTTTGGTCAAGCTAATGTAGATGGCGGTAGTGGTTTGGCGGTGGAGCGGTGATTTCTCTTACAGTAGAACTCCAATTATCCGAACTCCGACTATCCGAATCGCTGATTATCCGAATCGCTTTCAGAATTTCAGAAAAAAAATTAAGACGGAAGCGTACAGCGATTCGCAAAATAATGATTCTGGGTTTCAAATTCTAAATGATGATTAACTTATTGAAAGTTTGAGAGAAGAAAGTGTTGAGGAAAAAGATGACCTTAATGTCGAAGTTGAAGCAGACACGGGACCATCTGCTAGTGAAGCATTTGCCTTCCTTGAAACTGCGTTGAAGTGGAAGGAGCGTCAGCCCGAGTGTGACTACATGCAACTTTTCACTATCAAGCGGATGCGCGACTTGACTGACGAAAAATGGTAAAGACAGTCAAACAGATTACTTTGACAGAGATGTTCAGCAAGCAATGACTTCCATTTACAGTACGATACGTACATACTGTACTAATGTACAGCACTTGTAAGTACGGTTAACATGTAAAGTGTTGGCTTTTCATTTTATAAATTAAAAGCTCGTTTCTTTAAAAATAGTTTTTTTTTCGCCCATTTTCAACATACATACATATAGCAATTAATTAAAATACATACTAGACCCTTTTTTCGGAAAAAATCCAACTATCCGAATTTTTGATTATCCGAACGGGGTCCGGTCCCAATTGATTAGGATAATTGGAGTTCTACTGTACTTGTTTGCTTGCTTCCATCTTGCGGAGAGCTTGTTTCCATTAAGAGGGCCGGTTGCAAGAGTAACGGATTAGCAACCGGTGGTTGGGAGTTCGAATGCATCCATAAACCGCCGTGTACAAAGGGATTGGCTTAGGCTACATGTGTCATGGTCTCAAATGTCCTCACATTTCAGTGGTGTGGAGTTTGGAAGAGTGGAATGCCAGCTCTGGTGTGACCTCGTCAACTTACAATCGTAGCCATTTGCGAGGTTGGACACGATACACACAACACACGTGGTGTCCTCGGATCTTACCTTCCGGTGTTGATCACAGAACCGTCACGAATAGCCCGTTGTGCTGCTCCAGTGTGACGTTGATTAAATACCTCCCTACCTTTACGCATTCCCATAGAAGAAATATAAAAGTAGAAGGAGAAATGGTAACCTATTTATGCGCTCAGGAGCATGTGACCCAAGCTGGGAGTAACATAACTCTAAGATTGCTTTCCTTGCTCGGTGGAACCTAACTTTCATCATATGATTGGCCCACGGAAAACAATAGTACGTAAAATTTTACACCAGATCGATACCTTAAATGTGATTTTAATGTCAAAGATTGATAAAGTTCAGATTAAGTCAATTGTGATCAAAACAAAAAGGTTTCTTAATTGTCTAGTCCAAGTTAAAATCTTCACGCTCGTTGAAGATAGATTAAAAATTTCAACGAATTTTAAATCTGCGGAAACTTTTACACCAGATCAATGTCTTAAATGGGATTTTAAGGTCAAAGATTTATTAAGTTAAGATTAAGTCAATTGTGATCAAAACAAAAAGGTTTCTTTACTGTGTAGTCCAAATTTATATCTTCGCGCGCATTAGTAATAGATTGAAATTTTCAAAGAATTTCAAATGTACGGAAAATTTTACATCGGATACATACCTTAAATGAGATTTCCTTTAAATAAATAACTTTTCAACTGTAAGTTTTATATTTTGGCAATTCGAATTTAGCCGCATTTGACGAAGATATTGATGACGAACACAAGGGCTATTTATCTCGATTTTATAGGTAATATATTTATATAAATAGCAACTTAAACTAGGATGAATATTTAATCGTAATCGATATTTTAAAGAATTTACAGCACAGGGGCAGTAGGTAATTTTATTTCTGAGATAACGTATACCGACAAAGGTCCGTTTAATTTTTCATGCGTGGCAAAAGTCTTTAAAATAAAGCTAAATTTAAACATTCAAGACGAAGTTATTTTTTTAATGTCTTTAACGTGAAATGGTGAAAAATAAGTTTCAATTTTTATTCATTTTTCACATCCTTAGTTAAGTTGAACTCGATATGGTTTTTGAAATTGAACTTATTAGCCTGATTTACTGAACTTAATTTACTTAATTACGCTTCTGTCATCGACTCGTCTTCACAACTTACATTAGCAAAAATATTTTGTCTTCTGATTTCTTCCCTTTTTTAGTCACATATTCTTTACGTAACTCCGACCCAAGAACAAGTTTAATTTTTCCTTCTATGTTAGCCTGATGCTGTGTTTTATAGTGTTTATTAAGATCATCTCTTCTATTATGTGAAAGAGTAGTTTCAAAAACAATGCAAGAAACGATTTTCCTGATGGACTTGCTGTAAATAACTCATTTTCTTACAGTTCGTTAAATTCACTTTTTCTCTCATACTTTTTGCGCTTCTTTTGCTCAATTTATTTTGCACAGTGATAGATAACAGGAATGTAAAAAAAAAACATTAAAAAGTACAAAAAATCTTGAAAAAGAACAAACAGATCACAAGTACATCGTATCACACAGAATATAAATTACAAACTCAAAAAAATTGCGACGAAATTAGAAGTCATAAAGCTCTATGAATTGAACTGAGAGTACTATGGTGTTGAAAATATGAAGATATTTTCAGTTATGGACCCTACTTCAAAAGATGATCCGCGGTAGCTCAATCAGTAGAGCGTCGGGCTCGCATCAGAAGGGTTGTGGGCGACCTGGATAAAAACCGTCGTGTTCATTAATGGTGACTGGGGCACGTTAAATAGGTCGTGGTGACATAGTCCCCCATGTTCCCATACCAAATCAATACCTCTGAGGGTACCTGCTCAGGGGGTTATCGGCCTCTGATTGGGATCTAAATTACGATATGTGTGAGTGAATGGATGTATGAAAGGGGCCTTTCTGTAAAACGGATGTGTCAAGTATGTCGAGCAAAAATCGAACTTCCTCCCAATGGGCTCAATAACATGGAAGGAGCACCCCCTCGCCTCTTGCCGTCTTCGACGGGCCTGGCACTCCTCTGGTCTGCCAGTGTAGGCACGAGAAACAAAAACAATAACTTCAAAAGAATAAGGAGGCACAATAATGCAATGCGCCAAGTTTGGTGCATGCGCCACAGGTTGGCCACCTCTGGTCTATAGTGTGCAAGCAACGCGCGATTAAATATATTTACGTTTGTTTATCGCCCGACAGGAAATCGATGTGTGTGCAAGTAGCCTAACCACTCTTTTCGGTAAAGAGGACGTGACTCCATAGATGAGATGTCTGTGTTCGTTTCCACAATACAAACAGTGCCGCCGATGGGTTGTCAATGGTATGCGTTCAGGACGGCGCACAGTGTCTCATTTTCGATTGTAGGTGGACAAAATCCAATTTTTTTTAGTGTCGCAGAATGTCAAAAATACATTATATCTTAAAAGTAGTATGTGCTCTTAACAAGACCACAGTTTTATTTTTCTAAGTATTTCATCCCAACACAGCAAAAGTACAGGAGTCCGAACTTTCTGCGTTGGCTGCAAAAACAATCTGGCGAAAACTGAAAATTATAGGTTCTATATTTTATTTAGCGCTATTTGGTGGATACTATCATTAACTTCTGTTCATCGAGGTATGTTCACGTGCTTTTAGTTTCTTGGGTACTTTTTCTTTAATTTGCAAGATTCTTTTGAATTTATAGCTAATTAGCGTCTTACGCAAGTGCTGATTTCAAATTTCAACTAGACTTTTAACATTTTATACGACTAAGTTATTACATATGTATTTTAGCCTGATTTATTTGACGTTCGCAGAACAAAGCGTTTCTTGCTGAAGTTTGCGGAACTGATAGATAGTCCTTAAATTTCAGAATGAGTATGGAAATTTTTCGTCAGTCCATTTTTGACATTTGGGTGATAAATTCAAGACAAACGAAAATCGATGCTATTTAACTTATGGGCCTCAAGAAATGGATGAATATGTGTGGCCAAATACTGTTTTTAATGTTTTAAATAGTATTAAAGCGAAAATTCTCGAATTACCCGCCAAAAAGAACTAAGCAAAAGAGGAGTAATTTTCCTTTAAAATTTCTTATTATAAAAAAATGCTTTAAATATGATTTACCATTGGGGAGAAAAATATTTAATTACAATAATTTCTGCAGTAAGATTGATTTATATAGAGATAAAGTTGTTTGCTTGTGCGACAACATAGAATTCAGACACTATTTAAATGAAAACTTAGGACACATTTTGACTGGTGATCTTGGTATTGTTGAAAATGATCAATTAAGGGTAAAGGTAAATGTTATGTATAAAGGTACTAAATTTAGGCCTATTTATAATTGTAAAAGAAATGGTATACTTAAAAGCTTTGATAACTTCTGTTTTATGACCTCTTCTAAATTTAAAGTCCCTGTATGTTTATTTACAGAATGGAAATGGAAATTATATGATAAATTTAAAGTTTTTATTAATAATAATATTCAATATATTTTTGACAATACCGGGAAATACAAGACAATAAACATAGCCACTAAGGATATTCAAAATAAATTTATTATTATACCAATAGACAAAGCCTCGGGTATCTATGCTTTCATTTGTAAAAAAACTATATTTAAACTTACTAGATGCCGAATATAAGAATTCAGATACGTATAAATTCTGTAAATCTATTTATAATACATTATTAAAAAAATCATTTCTTCAAATAAAAGAGTTAAAATTTCCAATCAACACTGTGACGGTCCTTCCTTAGGCTGATTTCCTAATCCTCTGCCTTGTCGTCCTCCCGACAGTAACACTAGTCCATGAGCATATTTCAAACTTTATTTGCATCTCTTGACTATATTATTTACAGGTTCAGTCTATAATACATGGTCGGGAATAATCCCCTTCGATCTCCAGCGCAAAACAACGCGTCCTCATTCCTCGCTGGCATTCGTGCAAGTCCCCTTTTTCTTTCCACCCTCTCCAAACGGGTTCCTTTTCCAAAAACCCGAGGGGGGAACCCCGTGGAGTTCGATTCTATGTCCATCGACCCGTCCCAAACCTGGTGAGGTTACCGGGAACTTCACACCTCCCCTCCGGTTTATAATTACGGGGCCACTGGGTCCCGAAATTGAAACCATAACAAAAAAACACAATGACGAACGCCCCTCTCCTGGGGCAACGTCATCACTCCAAAACCAGATACCCAAAATGTGTATTGATGTTTGTGTCCCCAAGTCGGCAAGTATGCCTGAAATGAGTCTCTCATGCATTAAAACACAAACTTAAATTTTACAACTGTAATTATAATTTTTAAACTATCTTTGTACTTATGATAACAAAACAGTTTACTCAACATACCAAACTGTTAACCCGTTTAATTAATGAATACTAGCAATCCAAAACATACTCTTCAATACAGTTGTTTCTTGTAAACAAAACCAATTAAATTGCTAATTTAAGTGCTCCATTGATACAGTACAACATACCTTTAGTGATCATAAAATCACTAGCATTGTTCTTCATTTTAATTTCCAACTCTTTTAACTTAATCTCCTGTTCCCTTCCTAATCTCTTATCTTCACGTTCTAATTCTAATCTCTTTTGTTCGCGTTCAAAATTTAACTGTTCTTTTTCTTCGCTCCCCCTCTCTTTCCTGTCATTAACAATACCTTCCAGAAGTTCCTTAACCATCTCTTCCTCATACCTTTCACTGCTACTTATCATTTCACTTAACCCTATCACTGTCATTCTTGGATTCCACTCCAATTCCAACTCCAGAGCTAGAGAGATGAGATCAGCTTTCTTCGTCCTCATTAGAAAAGTCATTTTTAACGCTAGATTATATCCAACTAATATAATACTTAAGACCAATAATAGTCTATCTTTAACTTGTTATGTTAATCTTAAATAAACAAGTTATTTCTATCCTTGTATTATATTGCCAACTTATTCTAGTTTTAATTCAGTTAAAATTTGTTGCACACTTCCATCTATATATAGAATTTACCGTACAACGTCTAACCTTTTGTACGGTTTCTTATACACTAGGTTCCGTAGACAGTTAAACCAATTACATATATATATATATACTAACAACAATATTACTTCGTTTTGGCCCTCAATACACAATAACAGAACAGTTACAACAATCTTGTATCCTTCCAAAGTATACCTATACTTTTATACACTACAATAAACAACTTAAGTTATATATTCTACTATGCAATCCTAACATAATAATATTTTACCTTAGTAAAATACCTCTTAATCATTAAGTTTCACAAAACACAATATTCTCAACTTAACTTTCCATAATATTCTTAAAACACTGACATGCATTTCTGGTGTAAGCCCCCCTGTTCAATTTTAAATAACAACAAAATTAAACGGGCATCTGGATTTACCTTTATCGGACTTCCCTTGGGATGGCGTCAGGATCTTGTAGACTTCGTTGATTCGGCCTCGCTGATGCTCCGAAAGTAGGCTTCGCTGATGCTCCGAAAGAAGGCTTCGCTGCTGCTCCGGGAGTAGGCTTCGCTGCTGGTCCGGGAGTAGGTTTGGCACTTTCACGGGCTTTCCAGGTACAAGATTTTTTTTCTCTTCTAAACCGGCGTATTCGCCGCAAATGGCTTGTAGTTACCTTGCAGACGGCTTCCCTCGATGCTGTGAAGACATTCCTTCGGCGTTCACTTCCAATTATCAACTATGGGGTCTCCCCAGTCTCCGTAATACTTGAAGATTCCTTTCTCGCCGTCCGGTGTGGAATCCGGATCTGCTCAGACTTTTCTTTGGAATTCTGGACGACAATCCTACCGTCTGCGCCACTGTGACGGTCCTTCCTTAGGCTGATTTCCTAATCCTCTGCCTTGTCGTCCTCCCAACAGTAACACTAGTCCATGAGCATATTTCAAACTTTATTTGCATCTCTTGACTATATTATTTACTGGTTCAGTCTATAATACATGGTCGGGAATAATCCCCTTCGATCTCCAGCGCGAAACAACGCGTCCTCATTCTTCGCTGGCCTTCGTGCAAGTCCCCTTTTTCTTTCCACCCTCTCCAAACGGGTTCCTTTTTCCAAAAACCTGAGGGGGAGTTCGATTCTATGTCCATCGACCCGTCCCAAACCTGGTGAGGTTACGGGGAACTTCACAAACACTATATTTTACCGTATATTACCGTTATTCCTAAATTTCATAAAAATCCTATTAAATTCCTTTACATCACCTGTGATAATAATTCTTATATGATTAAACCCGACTTTCTACTATTTAAATATTTAAAAATTATGCTTGCTGCCATTATTGATGAAGGCTTTACCTGGATTACATGTGATAATAATAAGGTTTTGAGGAACAGCTACACTACACGTTTATGAGCAATGGCAACGGCCTCGGCGATTTTTTTGGCGAACTTCTAAAGTCGCCAAAGAAAAAATTATTTCCTAACTCTTTTTCTGTCACAAATTTTTTTCTTTTTACAACACACTTTTTAAACACATTTCAGAACGTTTTAAAAGGTATGTTTTTTAAAAACTTTCACTAAAAGTATTAAGCTTAAGCACATATCAGAACACATTTGTGAACCAACAGAGAAACTAAGCTACGAATGTTGGGTAAGAATACCCTAAAACTTATCAATTACACTAAATACAGTGGGCATGTTGAAAAAGAAAAAGATTTACAAAAGAAAAAAAATAATAATACAACCTGATAACGGTCAGAATTCTTTCGTAAAAAAATAATGAAAACGAAAATGGTCAAAAAAACAAAACTCTTAATCCTATCGTGAAAACAATTATAATAATACAAAAATTCCACAACTGTCAAAATACAAATAAATGGACCAATGGTATCACAGAAAACGATTTAAAAGAACCAATGCAATCAAAGGATATTTTAAAAACAAAATAACCAATGGGAGGAAAGAAAAAATTTCATACGAATCAATGAAATCAAACGATTTTAACGGATTTTGGAAGAACTTTCTAGAATATTCAAAATGAAAATTGAAAGTTTCAGCTTGCCGAGGTTGCCATGAAAACCACAGCATCAGTAAGGAAAGATGGGTTGCCTTAAGTTATCGTAACTCGCTACTAGAAGTGCGCCAAAAAAAATCGCCAAGCCGTTGACACCTCTCATAATTTTTTAGTGTAGCTGTACTGTTTTTCGAATTTTTTGGATAAAAATATTATTAATGATATTCAGAGCTATGATTTTAAAGACCTATTTACCAGCATAACCCTGGACAAATTGAGAGATGCTTTGAACTATTATTACTGAGATTTTAAAAAATTAATTTATCTGGATTTTGAGGAATGGGAGTTTTTGGTTAATTAATGTATATATAATAATTTTATTTTTAATGGTGAGCATATTTACATTCAAGTTAAGGGTATATCCCAAGGTTCTAATTTTTCTTCCATTCTTGCTAATTTATTTCTTTATTATTTTGATAAAAGCTTTTGCCTTCAGATAAATACTGACTTTAGATTTATTGATGATTTAACTGTTTTTAATAATAGCAGCTTTTCTAATATTTGGAAATCCATCTATCCAAACGAACTTTCTTTAATTAAAACCAATCTAGATAACAATAATACTGATTTTCTAGACTTAAAAATTTCTGTTTCATGCGGTAAAGTTGACATTAATGTATATGATAAACGCAGCGATTTTAAATTTACAGTCATTAAATTAATAATTTGGGACTCCAATATCTCTAAAAGAATATACTACAACACGATTTCTGGTCAATTGGTACGTTTCAAAAAAATTTGTAATTCTGATTCAAACTTTTTATTACAATGTAAATAACTAAAAAACACTTCTCAATAACAAATACCCTTATTCATTCTTCAATAATGTTTTTGAAAGATTTATTAATGTCAACAGCTACGCAACCCATGAATAATTATTTTTCGTAATTTCCTTGGAGCCATGGGTGTTGATTTTCAACTGTATTTTACTATTTATGAATATCTTTTTGAATAAGGGTGGGGATTTTAATATTATTTATATTTTTATTTATATTTTTCTGCATTTTATGGACATGTTGCATCGGAAGTATGGTGTTAGCAAATAGTTAGATTGTGTAGTTGATGGCATTTGGTGGTAATTTTTAGGCTTGTTGTTGTTGATTTCCCGGCTGCGGCTTCGGGTTTTATTTCGTTTTGTTTCCTGCTCTGTTTTGGTATTTTGTTTTGTTTTTGTTTTACTTGCTTTTTGGTGGTGTTTGGGGGAGTGTATGAGCAATTTTTTCAGCCCAAAGCTGCTCATATGTAGAAAACATCATTTTATGTTGTTTGGGTCAGGCTCCTCCCTGATGACGCCCTAATCCACCAACATTTCTTCATGTTTTAAGACTTTCGTTAAAAATTTTTTTGGAAGTTCTTGTGTTCTTGAAACTATATTGCTTACCATGCTATGTCTACAGCTTCAGCGCGCTTGCATGGGTAGTTTCGAGTTTTGGTTTCTGGTTAATGCACCCCGGCTGTTTGGTTATTCTTTGTTATACTGTGTGTTTTATGTTACTATATATATATATATATATATATATATATATATATATATATATATATATATATATATATATATATATATATATATATATAAAATCCTCAGAAAGTATCCTTGGTGCCCCCAGAACTAATATGAATAGATTCGTCATTACCTCAGATCCACTAATTGTAAATTTACGAGCAAGGTCTAAAACTCAATGCAGCCAAATGATTCCTATAAGGTTGAATGGTTTTTTGAAGAACTTTCCCTTTAATACATACCAGTAGACTATTTAATTTAGGTAGTTGAGATTCCAAGTTTATAATTTTGAAGTATTTTTAATTTCAGATTTTCTATATTACATACATCTTTATTTTTAAATGGAACGGTTATGGATATATCTGACCATTACTCAGGTGTATATTAATATAAAATTGCAACATATAAGGTTAATACTCGTAATTGATCAAAATGTATTTAATATATGGAGCAAATTTGACACATTTTAAATTTAGCATACTTCTACATTAAAATAGTAATTAAGAAACGCTAAATATACACCAGATCAGTATTTAATGCTCACAGCCTCCTAAAACCAATGTATTTTTGATGCAATAATTTTTTCCACCTAGAATGCGAAAATGACTAAATGTGCTGCGAGCGAATAGGCCATGTTTAGGGGGCGTCTGGTCACAGTAAACCGGAAAACACCTGTCGTCTGGTTACTGAACGCAGCTGCTGAGTAATGTTGCCCGCTGTCTGGTTTCGGTCTCTTTCCAAATGCATGACGATATATCTATCTTCACTTTCTGTTGTTATTCATCTTTAATATTATAAAAGGAAGTGTTTGTTTGTTTGCCGTATGGGGCCTCAAAATCCTGACGATTCTATGGCACTTACAGCAATGAGATTTGGCACACAGGTAGTCCGAATTATTTGCAATTTTTGGGTCGCGGAGAATATTAAAATTCAATCTAGGAGATTTTTTTCAAACGCGGAGAACTTTTTAGTTTTTTTCATCCGCAGTACGCGGAGAAAATTATTGTTTTATTGCGCGGACGAATAAATTTCCAGCCAGACAATAAATCTTTTTTCTGAAGTCAATTCTTTTTTCTATCTCTTATACCGTTAAAGATTGAGTAAAAATTGTAAAGGATTTGAAATCTGCGGAAAATTTCAGTTTAGATTGATACCTAATAATATGATTTTCTTTAAATAAATAATTTTTTAATTGAATATATCTTCAATGGATTTGAAATACGCGGAAAATTTTTCACCAGAATTATACCTTACACCACGGGCACGGGCAACGCCGGGCTAGCAACGGTGTGGCTATTTTATATATAATATTTGTGCTTAGCAAAAGTTAATTGCCCATTTAAAAAAAACACAAACATGCAACATTTAACTCCCGAATACTTCGAAATTTGCTAATTTCAGACTAAAACTGTCGTATTTACTTTTGAAGAGTTTTGGCGAAATTTAAAAAAAACTACCTCCATTTGATTACATCTTTAAATGAAAACGAAGGTGTAAAATTTCACCACGCCACTAGAAAACATATCTATTCCAAATATTAAAAGACCATACACTATATTTCACAACAATAATACTACTAATACTGAAAGATCTCGTTTGAATACATTATAATGGAGACCTTGGAATCATAGTAATAATGAGAATTCGATGTCGCGAAATTACTTACCTGCACAGTATCCTTGTTCCTGTAAGTGGCGAAAACCAACTTTGGGGGTTTAGGCAACTGGACCAACTGTCTCACCAATTCCAATCCAATGCCCCTGTTGGCTCCCGTGACAAAAACACTGCCCACTTCCATTTTTCAAACTAGGTACTTTGTTCAACAGTGAGATCCTCCCATGAACCACGATTACTTGCCTTCTAAGAAACGAAAGGCACTCTCTCTGAGAATATATATATATATATATATATATATATATATATATATATATATATATATATATATATATATATATATTTCATCTACTGAAAATCATTCCTTTTGTGTTTCGCTCTTTTCTCCTTCTTATATACTATGCACTGATAGGTCGAAACTTCATTAACATTGGAGAGTAAACAGATAATGGACTTCAAAATGTGTCCAAGCTTTCTCTCGGGTTCACTTATAAAACACCTGCTGCGAAACAGCTCATATCTTCTCCATGAGAGTAACATAAATAATTCTATAGAAATTAACACTTTATACTTGAACATTATTATTAAAGGGACTGGATACATTACATTTATCAGTGGTTTCAGAAGTCAAACTTCACCCCCAAATTGCGTAGTTTAGTATTTTATTTAAGGTCACACCGGACCAACACGATGAGTTCTTATCAACGTTTCGAGATCGAACCCGAAGGGAAAGATATGAGGATTACACCATGTAATTTGGAGATTACAATTTCACACCTGAGCTTGCACTCTACTCTCCAAACTTTCGCACCACACAAACCTGTGGTTAATTGAGGCCACTACAGATCAAACACCTGCACCAGAGCCCGTGATGTAAGGTATTAAACTGGTGTAAAATTTTCAGCAAGTTTCAATTCCGGTGAAGATATATTCAATTTAAAAATTATTTAGATAAAGAAAATCATATTTTTAGGTAACAATCTAAAGTGAAATTTTCCGCAGATTTCAGATCCGCTGAAATTTTTACTCTTATCTTCAACGGTCTAGGACAGGGATGGCGAACCTTTTTAAGAAGTGGGTCAAATTTTGTTCATTATATTTTTAGTACTAGCTCGTGGGTCACTTTGGACAAAAGGAAGGGAGCATGGTAAAAAATTACTTTTTTTGGTTCTCAATGTTTTAATCCTTTAAAAAGTTAACGATTCCTTTTTGTTTTTCAACTTTTACTTTTGCAAGTGAAGAGCAAAAAATTGATATAAAGGGGGAGAAATCATGCCCACCCCTCAGAAATGAGTTTTTTATGAACAAAGAAAAAAAACATATATATGAAATATTATATTTTAATAGATAATGTAGTTAGGTGTATGTGTTATGATATTATAGGTCTATGTACAATAAAGAAAAAGTATATTTAATGAGAATTCTGTTGTTTTTTGTGAGATAATTTCCTAATTTTTGGTTCATTTTCAGTATTCATTAGTTTAACACATTTTGCAATCAATTCAATTCCGTTTTTATTTCTATTGGTAGACAGTAGGGATGCGACATCGACAGCAAAACATCGATGTTTTGAAACATCGGTGTTCAAAATGAAATCATCGATGTTGATAATACATCGCCCCAAAAACATCGATGTTTTGAAACATCGATGTTTTTAAAATTCAGTGTATGTAAACTTTTTCCCCCTTTACTTAAAACTGGTTTAGCAACTAGTAATGCTACATCGACATCAAAACATCGATGTTCAAAATTAAAACATCGATGTTGATAATACATCACCCCAAAACTATCGATGTTTCTAAAATTCAGTGTATTTAAACTTTTTTGTCCATTTTTTAAAATTGGTTTAGCACCTAGTAATGCAACATTGACAGCAAAACATCGATGTTCAAAATTAAAACATCGATGTTGATAATACATCGCCCCCAAACCATGGATGTTTTTAAAATTCAGTGTATTTAAACTTTTTTCCCCCATTTCTTAAAACTGGTTTAGCAACTATTGAAGCGACATCGGCTCCAAGACATCGATGTTTTTTATAAAACATCAATGTTTTGAAAACATCGACATCGATGTCGCATCGCTACTTTTCAGACCCTTCCCCCTTGGCCACTTTGGTCCAAAAGTATGTTTAATTTGCTGATTATGAAAACTATGCTACTTGGTTATTTGTTAAGTTTTTATAACGGTACTTTTTTCATTTAAAAATAAAACATCGCCAACGTAAAAACATCGACAAGTATAAACATCGATGTCACAAAAACATCGAATCCAAAACATCCATGTTAAATACATCGATATTTTTGAAAAACACCGATTTTTTTAAAACATCGACATCGATGTCGCATCCCTAGTAGACAGTACAAAATTCATCGAAGAAAACAATTTTTCACATGAATATGTGGATACAAATATCGTTAAAAGATCATTAGCAAGTTTCTTCATTGTTATAAAATTATTTGGTAAAGATTCCCATACGTTTAATTTGATAGTAGTTTGTGATCATTCTAATTTGCATTAACTTCAGTCATTTTCACTTCTACTCGGAAATCAATTTATCAAATTTATTTTTCCAAACTATGTTGCTTTGAAATTTAACTAATTCCATTTCTAAATCATGGATACCTAGCCACTTAAATTCGTTTAACTCCATTGTTTCCAATTTCGTACTGTATGAATATAAAATAAAGTGAAATGTATTTTCCATGCTTTTAAATTGATTAAATCTCTCCTCAAAGGCTTGTTTTATTTACTGTATTTTCATTAAATATTTTTTGATTGCATTTTCTTGAAAGTCAAGCGTATTTTGAATTGTTATTGTGTTTTGAAAATTTGTTTGCAACTCAGGAAAATATTTCATGATTTTTCATTTCCAAATCCCTAGTGAAGATATCAAGTTTCGTCATAAATATCCTAATATTCTCAAACCTCATAAAAACAATTTGTCCATGTCCTTGAAGTTTATTCAGTTCATTAAAATGCTGAGTAATGTCGCAGAAAAACATAAAATTATTTAACCAGTCTATATTTGAAAATTCGTTAAAATTATTGTTTTTTTCATTCAAAAAGAGCGTAATTTATTCTAATAAAATGACAAACTGGTTAAGAACTTGACCGGAACTGAGCCCTCGAACATTGTTGTATGTCAAAATCCCTGAATACTGGCACTTAACTTCTAATAATTGTGCAAATTATCGTTTATTATGTTTTTTATTCCTCTAATTCAAGTTATTATCTTTGCAACCTTGGAGAGCGGGACCTCGCTAGCCTCGCCAAACGCGCGTTTCAACGGGGCCTCAATAAATATGTCTTTATTAGTAGTATTTACCACATCTGTTCATTCTCAAGTTATGTTTTATAAATTTACATATTTTACTCATTCGGCCTTCATATAAATTTTAAAGCAGCATTTTGTATAATCAATAAATCTAAAACATTTTATAAAAATATTTTATGAATTTATTTTTTATTTTTAAGTTTTTATTAACATTTGTATTATTATTATTATTATTATTTTTTCATATTTTTTCAATAGAGGTTTGAAAAATAATTAAAATTCTTTATGTATATGATGAAAAGATGATGATATGTTAATAAAAATCAACGCGTGGGTCATTTAAAAAGCCTGCGTGTGTCAGTGTCTGATACTCGGTTCATACGTTCTCCATCCCTGGTCTAGGAGATAGAAAAAGAACTAATTGACTCCAGTTAAGAGATTGCTTGTTTTTATTGTCTGGTTGAACAATTATTCTTCCGATCAAAATCAAAACTGAAAATCACAACCCTCCAAATGCTCTTAGAAAAATGTGAAAAGCATACGAAAAATATAAATACAAAGCTTCTCGATACCGCTTTACATATCAGCACACATTTTCAAGATCAACTAAGTTGTCAAAACTAATTCTGCGTTGTTGTTTCCTGTTTTTATTAGGAACGGTGGTTGGTAAACGGATTAGATACCGGATGGTTGTTAATTCGGTGTTCGATTCAGCCAAAGCCCATCGTTTACGTGGAGGCTGGAGCACGTTAAATTTTTGCCACCTCAAATATCTTCACGTTGGTGTGGTGTGCACGTTTCTGAGTGGGTGCCAGCACAGGTTTCGTCATATGTCATTGATTCAAAACCAAGAAGTATTTCTTCGAATATTTCCCTTCGGGATAGATCCTAGCCCGTCTCCACCAGTTTGGTGTGTTTCTCCAGCGATGTTAATTAACATACTCCTATCTTTAAGGACATTTTAGTTCAGGACAGATTTAACGTGCATCATCCCCCGTGTACCCGACAGTGTTTGGGTGGACGATCTAGTTTCGACCACTCAACCTGGGGGCAGTTAATTAGTGACTCTTCCAACCAGACTACCACGATCCCTCCTCTTAAAGTAGAATATCTAATTGCAGAGAGCAAAAAATATATTACTTGTGGGGCGGTCAGGAGGAAGAGATCTTTGAAGTTTTACATTTTTCCCTGCAAAGGTCAACATACAATCTGTAACCCCTTTATTTTTTAACTAATTGCGTGTGGATAGATTTCTCTTTAGGGAGAAACGTTTTCGAGGGTCGCTGATTGACAAGTTTTGGTGCAAAGACGTGGCAATCGAGAAAGAAAAACGTCCGAATCTCGTGGTTATATTTGCATGAAAACCTTACTTTGAAAACATTAGTTTTTTTAATTTAAATTTCCTGGGGAGGTTATCACCATCTCTGCTTCATACGTAATTTGAATATTATGTGACCTAGTCTATTCATTTCACATAGAATTAGCCCAAATTGCTACTAGAATAGGGTTTATATATATATATATATATATATATATATATATATATATATATATATATATATATATATATATATATATATATATATATATATATATATATATACTTTTTTCCTTATAAACCCTATGCTGTTTTTAAAAATATATTCTACTAATGGGCAGCTCTGATGCAGCCGTTTTCGTGACTGGATAGATCAGGATTGTATTGTATTTTGAATTTTATAGTACGAGGCACTCAGCAGGAGTGTCTAAGTCAGGGATGGTCAACCCGCGATATACGTGCCACAGTGTGGCACGGCGGAGTTTTAACAGTAGCACGCGAAGACTCATTGAAAAATAAAAAAATTTGAAAAAATAATACGTCCTTTAAAGGACGTAAAGTTGGCGCTACTGAATACAGCAACGCCGGAAAGCGGCACTGCTTGACACTAGTGATGCTACATCGACCGCGAAACATCGAATTTCAAAATTAAAACATCGATGTTGATAATGCATCGCCACAAAACCATCGATGTTTTTAAAATACAGTGTATTTAAACTTTTTTCCCCATTTCTTAAAACTGGTTTAGCAACTAGTGATGCGACATCGGCTCCATGTTTTGAAAACATCGACATCGATGTCGCATCCCTACTTTTCAGACCCTTCACCCTTGGCCACTTGGGTCTAAAGGTATGTTCAATTTGCTGATTATAAAAATTATGCTAATTGGTTATTTTTTAAATTTTTCTAACGGTACTTTTTTCATTTGAAAATAAAACATCGACAAGTATAAACATCGATGTTACAAAAACATCGACTCCAATACATCAATGTTAAAAACATCGACATCGATGTCGCATCCCTACTTGACACCAGTACAATGATGCGGTAGGACAGCGTGGTCATGGAACGAGCCCAATGGTTTGAGTTGGCGTCGTTGCGCCTTGCTTTGGCGCGGTTGTGTCTTGCTATGGTTGTCCGTTCTCGACCGAAAACGAGTGGGACACTCTAGTTGTCTGGTTCAGTTGATTTTAAACTGCTGAGCAAGACGTTAAGATTTTTTAAAACTGATTTTAGATTTTGGCTTCGGGGGGGAGCGTCAATGTTTTAAAAATTTTATTTTCGCTATGCCCATGAGTAAATCTTCGACATCGTAAAGAAAATATGAAGAGGATATTGCAATTCGTGATTTTAAAACTGTTTGGGAAGAACAATTTTTGTTTAGGCATCAAAATACTTCCAAGCCTGTTTGTTTGATATGTGGAATTAGTGTCGCAATGCCGAAAACATGTAACTTCTATCGATATTTCAAACAACTGCATAGTGATTTCAACATAAAATATTCTGTCAAATCACACTTGCGAACGAAATTTATCAATAAAAAAAAAGATAACTTCAGCCGGTTCCAGAACAGAAATGACAAAATGGAAACTATGGTGAAGGCTTTTTTTCAACTCTCTCTCTGTTAGCCCACACGAAAAAACCCTTTTCTGACGGAGAGGAGATAATAAAAAATAGCCTTTTGCCCAAATGTCGTTGATTATCAACGTCAAAAATATGGTTGATAAAATAGCTTTGTCTAGAAATACAGTCATGTATGGTATAGTATGTATGGTCATCATGTATGGTATCAGCAATGGGCGAAACGGATTTCAAGGTCTCCGCCAAACTACCAAAATGTCACATGAAGAGCTCAATGAAAAAGGCAGCCATGCAAAGATGGCAGGAGTAATGGGAAACAGGAACAACAGGAAGGAGAACCTTCACTTTTTTCCCTAAAGTCAACCCCAGAAAAGAGCCGTATGATCCCTACCTCACGTCATATTTCACAGGCCATGGACCCTTCCCCAGCTACTTGAGCCGATTCAATGTGGCAAATTCTAGCAACTGCACCTGCGGACAAACATGAACGCCCAATCATTACATCTTCAAATGCCCTCTAACGTGTTCTCATCATCTCACGCAGCCATCAGATGTTAATTATGCGGCATGGGCAAAAAAGACAGCCAGCAACGATCAAGCCCAGTCAAAGATAATATCAGTCATGAGTTTCCTTTCGGACAACATAGACTACCTCATCCAATAAACTGTTCAGGTGCCTCTACATATCCGGATCCAAGAGTATCTTGACCACGACTACAGACTAATTTGCCTTTTTTTATATGCAACTTTGTATTATTACAGTATACATAATGTAGTGCATAACGGGAAACCTCATTATGAGAAGTTCTGACCATGAAACCATAGAAAGAGTGCCTTCACGGTTTAAACCAAACCACTTTTCCGCAGCTTGTCCACAAAAAACCACTTTTACCTGTCCTATGGATGGGGGGTAAGGGGGACACCTGCGGTGTCCAAGTCCAAGCGTATGGTGTAGAGGCGGCTGGTGCACCTTAAATCTGTCGTGGCCGAAAGTCCTCACGTTGGGTTGGCGTAGAAGTTTGGAGAGTGGGGTGCCAGCTCAGGTGTTGCTTCGTCATCTGACTGTGGTTCAAAATTACGAGGTGTTGTCCTCGGATCTTTTCCTTAAGGGACTGATCCCGGACCGTCGTCAATAGCCCGTTGTGTTGCTCTAGTACGACGTTAACTAAAATTACCATTACCATCAAATTATATTGAATTTTGGAAATTCGTACCAACAAGCAATTTTTCAAATTTACACGATTTGGCTGTAGGATAGTGTTGTTGGTTTGGATCAACATTTGTTTCTTAACAAATGTTTTCTTTTATAAACATTATTTTTTGATTTCCAATGGCAAGGCAGTACAATTGCGAAGACAAATACAAAATACAATACAATACAATACAAAGTACGGAGTTGACCGAGGTCATTGTAGCCTTATACAAGTCCAGAAGTGATGGTCACATGTGAAGGGGCACCCAGTGGGTGGACCATCATTGTCCCTAACAAAGGACAGCACAATTTACATCCATGCCCCAAACCCCGGATTCGAACCAAGAACCTTCCGATCCAGAGGCCAACACCTTGACCACTAGACCGGTTGGTCAGCTTTTATGAACATTATAAAATCCAAATATTGTTCAATATTAACTGATATGCACCTAAAACACCTAATTTGTTAGCATTTTCAAGAACTAATCCTAATATAGATGACTTGGTAAAAAAACTACAAATTCAAATGCCACATTAATTAAGTACTGTTTAATAATTATTCAGAATTAAATATATTTCAGGTTATTCATTTTTTATACATAACCTAACTGACTGAACCTTTAAAAATGTTTATTAACAATAAAACCTAAGTTTGAACTTTCGTTTCATTTATTATAATATTTTATAAATCTCCACTTCTCAGACTTCATGAAAAGAAAAACTACTATTTGCGTAAAAATCCCACAAATAAGCCTATAAATAACAAGTTTTTCAACTTTTATATTTTTTAGTATATTGAAAAAGCTGGAAATGGCACGCATAATTTTGTTTTCTTCGTATAGTAGCACTCTTCCCAAAAAGGTTGGCCTCCCCTGATCTAAGTCATGGATAGACCTGGAAACGGAATTTTTTCCCAGTTTAAAGGAAAGGGGAAAAGGTTTTCCGTGAATTAATTGGCTTGTAGAGGAAACATTTAATATTAATTTTAGGAATTTGTGTGAAATGAAACATAACTTTATAACACATAAATACAAAGAGAAAGTTTAAAAACACTGCGTATGATGTAAAACTGGAGCATGAAACAATAAAAATAGCAAGGATTGTTCAGAAAAAAAATAACTTAGATCACCTATGAATGTAGCGCGTTTTAGTTTATAAACACTGACTTTCTGACAATGATCTTTCTTGACAGATCCCCTGATCCAATAATCTTCAATCACCATCCACTTAGTCAGTTCATTTTTAACTATTCGTTATCATGTGCCCCTTTGAATAAGGAGTCAATTGCTATCCCAAACAACCCTTCACTCAACGATCTCCACAACACTTTAATTCTACTACCTACCCAATGCAATTCTTACAATTTTAATCTTGAGGTGTTTCAAATAATCCAAGATTGGTTGCGAAAAGTCCTCTTACTTACTCTTGAATTCATAACAAATGTTTCACATTTCAAGTTTTTTTCTATTATGCAATAAATTTCAAATTTTTTAGACTGTTTTCCAAACATTAGGTTTATGGCAAGTTTCTGTGTCCCCTTCGAGTAGAAATATGACATGCATTTCAATATCCTACATAGAAAAGTTCCAACTCAAGCTTCAGATAACACTTTATTCTGTTTGCTCAACGGTTAATACAATTGATATAGAAAAATGGCTACAGGTTGTATAACTGGATCAATCAAAAAATAAAAGATATAGAAAATTTTTGCAAAATTTAAGTTTTAAAGACAGGAACACTCTTTTCAAAAGGGTATCGGTTTTCCTTTTCTGTCAATAAATGATCCTTGATGCGTCTCGTTCAACAAGGAACAAGTCTCCAAGATGGCGGAAACGCTCTCCGATACTCCAATAAGGGCAGCGTCAGTCCCCATGTCCGTCTTCACCCAACCAGGACACATGAGCACAACCAGGATTCCTTTGTCCTTCACCTCCTGAGTAATGACACGCATGGCCATGTTCAGCGCTGCCTGCAGAACACAACAAGTTAGCACTAGAAAAAAACGAAAGAAAAAGTTCATTTTTTTAAAACATAGATCGAGTATTAAATGGAATCTGTGACGGGTTCATTTCACATTTGAACCCATCGGCTACACAGTGAAGACTGATAGATCAAAGGACTGATTCGTTTTACCAATGGGTCTCCATGGCTTAGTGCCTTAGCAACTTGTAGACGGCGTAGGTTCCATTCCTCCTAGGATACATTTTTTGTGCTATGGATTGTAAGTTTGAGTTTTATGAAGCCGTCCAAAAGAGGACAAGATGTCCCAATTTTTCTAGTTTGCTAGTAAAACGTTTCTACTATGTTTATGCACATTTGCATGACTGTATCTGTATTTGGCGCATGTGACATTGCACATTTTATTTTTTATATATAACTGACCTATGTCAGTGTATGTCTACCTCGTGGACACCACCCCTGCAATCTCAGTCTGCAATGGACGCATAACCCCCACAAAAAGCCGTTAATAAGTCGCTGAACCCAGGGTACGGGTGCGTAAAGAAGCTCCCTGGCCGAAGAACTATGAAAAACAAACACATTAAGATGCCAGAGTGATCGTTTTCTTGGGTTGGGAGAAGGAAAAACTGCAACTAAATAAGACAGTGTACCATATGGTACTAGCCGACCCTTTTCCCTAACACGTGGACGCTGGAATGTTTCGAAATGCAAAAACAACTTCAGACTTTGCACGTGCGGGTTTTCACAAAATACCAAAAGAGAGTATTTTCTCATCGGCGGCCCGGCGTTCCATTTGATCCATAGACACAGCTGGAGTTTCCGTCGGTTCCCTAATCCCATGTCTGGGATCAAGTTTTGCTGTGGAGAACTCAAGTCGGCATGACAGACGGTTTTCGCATCTGTGTGGGGGTGTTTCTGTTCTGGAGAGGACATAAACATCTCTAGAGGGCTCGGAATTCACCCCCCTCTCGTTGGCAGCTGCGGTTCTGTTGAGCGAAGCGAACATGGATTTTAGGAGAATTCGGACTCGAGATTCGACGAGAGACAGACGTCTCTGTTTTGCCATTTGTTACTTTGGCTTCAGGCAGGATTCGGTTGTCGATGGCTGTGCCCTCAATTATCCTTTTAAATTTTCTTGTAAATATTTAATTTATGTAAATAAATAGTTTAATTTTAAACCAGCTGTCCGTCAAATTCTTACATGATGGTACAACAGAATGCAACAACAAACGTTTCTGAGCACATTAAGCAGGCAGGCTTTCTCTCAACTCATCTCTTCAAAAGACAACTTATAAAAGCCTTGAACGTCCAGATTCAAAGGACACAGAGAGAAGTCGGTTTGGCCCGGATGGAAGCAGACTAAACACTTGATTTTTCGTGCGATGCGCACTACGGTAGACGGGGTAATGCGTGACTCCGATCCCCATCCCCGGGAAAAGATGCATCGTCTTTTCCCCCCATTTTGACGTGAGGTAGATATGTTCACCTCCCTGTGGGTGATCAAATGCCCACATCCCCGATTAGATTTGAGGCAGATAGGTTCGCCTTTCACTACATTCGCGTAGTTTTCCCTTCTTTTTTGGTGTCATGTGATATCATCAGCGCTTCCCCATTGCACCACCGGATACACTCGTTCTCGTTTTGAATATGGAAAGTGCTTTTGGTCTTCCTTAGAGGTATGTGGTTTTAATTATTACTTCCTAGGTGATATCATGGAGCAAACGAAGAAAAGGACTCCTGCTTATTGTCAACTCTTTGTATACCTATCGATCATTCCTTTTAGGCCAAACACGATTAACGCAAAGATTCATTCAAAATTAATCTCTGACGGTATTACTTTAATTTAACTCCACGTCTATACCCAGTCATACGACAGCGCAACATGGTTGAGTATGACCTATGAACCATCAAAATCCAGAAACTAACCTTTCACCAATAGTGAAACAAGGCAGACAGATAGATAATCATGCTACTTGAGTATGGCGTGTCTTTTTAGGTTCTCCTTTCTGGTGAGAAGTCACAAGCAATCGACTCCTACAACTCTGGTCAAGGAAAATGGAATACCATCTTTATTCTTAAATTAAACATTTCATATCCTTATTGTAGACATCCCTTTACAGATTGAGAGTCTATTAGTCTTTATAGACAAGCAT
Organism: Metellina segmentata; assembly: GCA_947359465.1. Taxonomy (NCBI): domain Eukaryota; kingdom Metazoa; phylum Arthropoda; class Arachnida; order Araneae; family Tetragnathidae; genus Metellina; species Metellina segmentata. Next base: position 97,440,797 of record OX375882.1, read on the forward strand.
ATCTCGTGATGTCGTAAACTTCCATAATCACCAAAATCGGCCCAAAAGTCGGTTTACCAATTTTAACTTTAAAAAATTATCACTACCAAGAGCTACAAGTAGCAAAAAGAACTTTCCATGTACGATAATTTTTGACTGAGTTATAGCTATTTAAAATTAACAAATAAAGAGATCCATGCCCCCATCTATCAGCTGTAGAAGCGTAAACAACAGACAAACTTTTGATGGGGTTTCAAGTACGTGTGTTTTACTACCTAGATGAGCCTCATAATTATTTTTTAAATATTTTTGAAAAAGTGGCATCTTTAAATTTAACTGTAACCTTTTTTTTACGTGTGCTTGTAAACAAACAGATTTATTAATACTAAGCTTTAGCATCTCGTAAAACTTTTTATACTTGTCACAAAGCTTTTATTTTCAAAGAATAACCTTTATATTCGAAGTTCTTTTTAGAGTTAACTGTTCTTTTATTGTAGTGGTGTATTGCTTTTATTTATCGATTTTTGTTTCGGAATTTTTTATTATAATATACATCATATCTTCACGTTGGAGAAAGCCGATCAACGAAGCGCAGGAAGGCTATCGCAGCTACAGCATTGATGAATCAATCTCTGAACTCGGATGTAGCTGCCAATTTGACCTCAGCACCTAAAATGAAAGTTGATGATTCTACTGTGATCTCTGAAGCAGTTGAGGAAATTGAAATGAAAAAGGAGACCAAATCGTGTATGGTTACATTATAATGAGTGAATCAGCTGTTCTGTCTTTTCTTTGCAATGTGCCATGTGATGATTGTGGTATTTGTGCATGGATGTTAAGGGTACCATTTGGTGGTACCATTCACTACCATCAAGTATCTCATCACTACTCAGGTACCATCAAAGTGGGGGTACCATTTGGGTATTCAGTGAACTTGGAGCTTGTGTGCACGTCATTTAGAAAGAGTTTTGGTTCGACCTTCTTTTGTCATCGGGAGCCATGCACTCAAAAGTTTGACGTCAGTACACAAATAGTGATGCCTTTTTAGGAATGGGTCGAGGACATGCTGCAATTTCGCTCGTAAATATTACGCACTTGTCACGGCATCTGCACTGCTCAAAAGAATTAAGAGAGCACATGGTTTTAACGAATTCAAGCAAATAATTTTACTTAAAACTAACGTAAAACCAAACAGCCATAGTCTAAAGTGTAGCAGAAAACAGGAGAAGAAAATTTCATATGCAAATAAACGTTCATAAAGTTAAATATCCGAAAAATGACACAAGTGCTGTAAACTCCGATTTTACAGAACCTCCATTTTTTTCCACTGTCGCATTCGTAAAACGCAACTGAACAAAAATAAATTTTTTTAAGTGATTTGAAAATGTTATAACAACGTGATTTATCGTAAGCCATGGCTTGGCAAATTACCTGGAGACTGCAATCCGGACAAGCACAAAGAAGTGTAGAGAAATCTGTTGGAGTGGCAAGGAGTGTCATTTCAAAGCTGTGTAATCGATTCCAAGAAATAGGGAATGTTAGACTTCGGCCAGGGCAAGGTCGTCCACGTGATTCCACAGCAACTGATGACCAGTATCTAATGTTAACTGCTCGTCGAGAGAGACGACTCAATACTACTCAGCTGCGAAGTTTCTTTTGGCAACAGGACGGAGGGTGTAAAGCCAAGCAGTTCGAAATAGGCTTCAGCAGGGTGTCTACTATGCACTTAGTTTCATGGTGTGTATTTGTTTGACCTCAATACACAGTTCAGTTCGAAGAAGCTAGACTGGGGAATATCGAAATTGGACGGAAGGTGATTGGATTCGGGTGCTGTTCACTAACGAGTCCCGATTTTGTCTTCAGTGTGACACCCGACGTGATCTAGTATGAACGGAAATGGGAACTTGAAATGACCCCACGTTCGTACTGGAACGATCACCGTACAGACAAGGTGGAATGATGGTATGGGGCGGAATTAGCATATGTGGACGTACAGACCTACGTCTTGTTCGCAATGGTACTTTGACGGGCCAAAGGTATGCAAGCGAGATAGTGAGACCTCATGGTCGTACTATACTATACAACCATAAGCGATTCCTTTCTTTTAATGCATTATGTGACGGTTCTTTCTTTCGGCGGATTTCCTAATCATCTGCCTCGTCGTCCTCCAAACATTAAAACTGGTCCATGAGCATATTTCAACACTTATTTACACCACAATATTCATTATTTGCTATACCAATAAATTACACAACATTCAGTCTATGATACATGTTCGGAAAAAATCCCCGTCGATCTCCAGCACAAACTAACACGTCCTCTTTCCTCGATGGCCAACGCCCAAGTCATTATTTTCTACCCCTTCTCCAAAGGGGTTCCTTTCCCCATACAGGAGGGGGACCCCCATGGTGCCCTATGGCCCTACCCAAACCTGGTGAGGCTACGGAGAACTGCATACATTATAATGCCAAATATCATACAGCTCAAATTATGGAGAACATGCTTGGAACGTAAACAATATAGCTTATGGAGTGGTCAGCATGCTCTCGTGACTTAAATCAGGTCGAGACTGTCTGGAGCACACACGGCCGACGCATGCAACGATAGCAATGCACCCGTTGACCACGGTTTAATATATATGTATTTCCCATTTTATGCACATGCATGGCTGTCTCGCATAGTTTCTTCACTTTTTTTCTTGCTCCCCAAATTTTTTAGAGCAATGTATTTTAATATTGTCTATGTGGTGTATAATGTGTCTAGATGAAACTCGGTTGAGAAAGTAATATATTTTGCTATCCATTCACACAAATCCTCTAAGGACGTTTAACAGACACTTGTTAAGGCACTGTTTCGAAGACTTTTTAACCTCACCTTGCTCACACGATGCCCTAGAGCACCGAGCCATTCAGGGGGTTGTGTTTCGTCCATTCCTGAAATGGAACCGCCCATCGAGGAAATGTTGAGGACGGTTGCCCTGGATACACCCAGACCTGAGCTCCGGTCCATTGCAGCTTTCTGGAGCAGTGGAAGCATTTCCTGCAAAGACAATAAATAATTTCAGCACTTTTGATTTTTGATGTTCGTTTGATTAGTTCACTGTTAAAAACTAGTCACGACATTTCGGTGGTCGAGACTCTCTAACTGTTGATGATATTTTAGTCAACGAAGGGTCGAAGTCACTATGTGGATAATTCCACTGCGTTAGCCATAGAGGAAGTATTACAATCGAGTGAGCAAAGGCGACCTTTTTATGTGCTCAGGAAGTAACTACTAGTAACCTGACCCTTAGACTTATTTAGTCTGTCTGATGTAAGTGAATAATCATATGATTGGTCCACAAGATGCTGATCATTACCACTTCAGATGTCTTCGCACGTTATTTTTTCACTTCAAAAACCTAGCGAAATCAATAAACCATTTTGTCTATTGAATGTTTTAAACAATAATATATCTAAAAATAAAATGGGAGAGCCTCCCTCCCTGCGGCTAAACTACTTGTGCCTTTTGGATTCTCTGTTTCCTGGTGGTTGACACTGCTTTACTCATGTCGTTTTCTTTTTATCAATGTTCTTTTACACTTTGTCACCCATTTTGTTGTTCTTAATTGTCACTGGTTATATTCAGTTTGAGTTATTACATTTAATCTAGTGAAGCAACGAATGTTAACTATAGTACTAGATACGTTTTGTTCGTTGGACTGAATTATTGTCATAGGATCCGCCCTCACTCGAAAGCAGATTTGATTCATCTTCTAATAGAAGTCGATAAAAGCCAACACAAGTACTAGTTAGAACGATAAAACTAAACACAATGATGTTTGCTTTTTCCAATATTTTCCGTCTTATTAACTGTTTTAATTTTACATTCATCATCACATTTTGGCGCAACACTTTCTCTAAGTTCCCGGTGCACCAGTGTTTCGCGGAACACCGATTAAGAACCACTGGTCTAGAGTCTAGAGAGACCTCGTGATCTGACAGTATTTCAAAATGACAAGATTTTATCCTGGATATTTCTTTTCGGAACTGATCACAAACTATCTCCAATACCCCTTTTTGTTGCTCCAGTGAGATGTTAATTACATACCTACCTATTTGTCAATAGGGTAATATGGAAATACGCTTATAATGTCAATGATGCGTCTCGTGTTTCTGTAATTTACCCTGACTATTAGAATGGAAACTAAGAGAGTGATAAATGTTTCCTACGAGTGTCCACCAACTTTACGAATTTTATACTATAAATCGCGTGTAGTCTTTTTAAAATGTTATAATTTTTATACCTTCAAAACAGCAATAGGTCCCAGCGTGTTGGTCGTGAAGTGAAAGAGCATGTTGTCATCAGTGATGTTGGAAAAACGTTCCATATTAAAACCTGCAGCGTTGTTGATGAGCAGGTTGAGCCCGTTTTCTCCGACCATGTTTTCCACGATCTTTCGTGCTGCTTCCACCTCATCATGGTGCTGGACATCTACCGAAGAAACACGCAACATTTAGAATCATTTCTTTGTCGTTATGATACATACGTCCGTTAAGGAAATTTACAGTTTTATAGCTGTGTTGTGTTACTGGTGTTTTTTTTCCTAAAATACTGATTGCTATTGAGCAAAAAAATATTTTTCCAGTTTACAAATAGAGGCTATTCTTTACAGAGAATTTCTGGAGAATTCAATATCAATATAATAAATGCTGTCTATAGAATTACGACTTGTTTTTCTGTAAATTCTTTAAAGTAATACGTAGAATTCTATACATAATGTCTATATAAACCTCTATAGAATTCTATAGAAAATGTATATAGAAACCTCAATAGAACTCTACATATTGAGAATGCCTAGAAACCTCTTAGAATTCTGTAGAAAATGTCTGTAGAAACCTCTAAAATATTTTATAATAAAAATGTCTGTAGAAACCTCTAAAAAACTATGTACTAAAAATGTCTGTAGAAACCTCAAAAGAAATCTATAGTAAATGTCTGTATAAACCTCTATATTATTCTATAGAAACTCATTTCATTAGTTTCACGAATTTAATTTTTTTTTAATTTCTCTATATAATCAGCCTGTTTGCTCTTTCGAAATCTATATAATTCTATACAAATTGACAGTAGGATCATGAGAGTGAGTGTACAGTTAAATCCCAAAATAACTTTTAAATCACTGACAACTGGCAACTTGTGTGTGTCCCTTCGAAAGGGTACCGACGGGGTTTTTTAGAAAAAGGGAGTGTGACCAGATAGGAGACCTTGTGAACAGGTTTTGCTTGGACAATAGTTTATCTGTTAATTAATTCTTAAGTTTAAATTACTCAGTTCTTTCGAAACTTTCCTGTACTATACACTGGATAGCAATTGTATTAGGGATATCTGCCTTAAAAGCGCTTAGCACCACATTCGCCTTGATGACGGCAGCGATTCGTCTTGGAATACATTCGACAAGACAATGGAATCCATCCAAACATTCCGATGCGATTCGGAAGCGATGGCACGGTGCATCGTCTTGCTGAAAGACAATCTATGTTGTGGACTGTCGAAAACGAACACACGGGAGCAGATGGACGTCAAGGATAGCCCTATAACGTTCACCTGTAAGAGACGATGTCACACGTACCAGGGGTCCAATTTCAGTCCATGTGAACAATCCCTTGACTATAATGCCACCTCCACCTGCTTGAAGAGTTCCATGCAGGCAAGAAGGATTCAACGCTTTATGTATTTTACTTAAGCTTCGGTTTCCTAAGAAAGTGTAGCCGTTATCTAACAGCCGTAATACGTCACGATGCTGCGGGCATAACTAGACGGCCGTCTAAACAAGAGTCCAGAGGTGTCAACTTAGACGGACAGAATACGTTGGAGAATGGGCAACACAGACGGCTGTCGTGGTTTATTTTATTCGAGAAACAAAACGAAGTGGTTTTTTATTATCTATTTCAAAGTTTCTAACTTCGGGATCGTTGAAGATAGAGTGAAAATTTCAACAGATTTCGAATTTCTACGTCAGATCGATATCAAAAACAGTTTTATTATTCAATTATTTACCATTTGATCAATTAATTATTTATTAAACAATTAATTATTTATATAAAGAAAATCACATTAAAGCTACCAACAGCATGTGTTAGCATAAACAACGTTTCATTGATGTCACCCACCGCTACATCACGGCCGCTAGATCACGGCTACGCTTTCTTAGGAAACCGAAGCTTTTGTCCACGTACTCTGACATCATCGGCATGTACCAAAGTGAATCTCGACTCATCACTCCAGGCAACAGATTGATACTTCGATTCTATTCCAGATTGATACTTCAGTTCTCTTCCAGACTGGTACTTAGGTTCAATACCATGCACTTTCTCAGTTTAGGTGCTATGAATGCGAGTATGTTTGAGAGTGTGATGGTGTTTTAAAATATTTCTAAAACGAAATCTGCTTTAAAACTAATGAAAAGATTTTAAATCGATCACACTCCAAGACAAGTAATAGTCATCTGACCATGGTTCTAAATTACGTGGTGTTGTCCTCGGTTCCTTCACTTTGGAATAGATTCCGGACCGTTGCTAATATCCAGTTATACTGCTCCAGTGCGAAATTAATTAAAATACCTACCAACCTATCCACCCAGACAAGAAAATAAGCAATCATAACTTGAGGAATTGAAACAGGTAACGAAATAATCGGATCTTTCTTTTCCGAGGTTAATACCTAAGCACCTACGGTCTAGAATCGAATCGTCCATGAACATGCACAGAACTGATCCCATTTAGGAACCATTTGTGGCAACTTAGCCACAGATCTTGTGATATAATCAATATAAAAGAGAATTTCAAACTTACATCTTCCCTACCCGATGGGAGATTAGCCAGATTGATTGGGAACGTGGTCGAAGGAAGACTACGTTGGAATGGACCTATCCATTCTGTTTGTTTCATTGTCATTGTGTTAGTGTACTGTTTTTGTTAGTAAATAGATGTTAAAATAGAACTGAAATTGGACTTAAATTTGATTTGAACATGCATACTTATGATGTGTGAACTTTGGACTCGATGTAATAGTTATTACATCACACCATTACCAAATAGAGACACTAGTCTGTTGGCAGTCGAAGAGCTGACTTGTGTTTTTAATACCGCTGTATTATCATTTTAACGAATCAATACTGCTTACTCGCATCAACATTCTGCTCAAATAGACGGATTAAGTGAGCGCAGCTCAATGCATACTGTACGTTGATTGTTATTTCATTGTATGTTGATTTTCCCGGTGGTTGTTGAAAAAAGAATGATTCCATACTGGGACACATTCTTGAATAAATAAAGTGATTATCCAGCGTAATTTTTTAAAAAATATTTTTATTTCGATAGTCAATCGTCCCATGACGATACTGTTTATATCAATACTGTTTATATCAATTAAACCAAAATAACCTTTGGTATGTAATGCACACTAAACCTTTTCCACCAGCAATGATTTTTTACGAAATGTTACACTTCAATTCCACTCTAGAGCAAGAACTTAATATTTACTTACCCATTTTGATCATATGCACTTGGCATTGTTTCGACGAGTCTCTAATTGCCTTAAGAGCCTATAAAAAAATATCTGAATAAATCTCCAAGGTTGCTATAACGTGTAAAGAATAAGGACAAAGTATGTGCCACCCAATAACCTTCTCCATCCCATTTCCAATTCGGTTATCAGAGGCTACTTCAGTCAAGTTAATGTATATGGCTGTAGTGCTTTGACTGTTTAGCGTGCTTCTTCTATACATTCCAAGGGTCACAGTAACCAGTTGTCAGAGTAACGGACTGACTAGCAACCGGAGGGTTGTGAGTTCGAATGCATCCAAAAACTGTCGTGTACAAAGGGACTGATGCGTGCTAAATGTGCTGAGGCCTCAAATATCCTCACATTGTCGTGGTGTGGAATTTGGGACAGTGGGGTGACAGCTCGTATTTAACCTCGTCTACTTGTATTTCATATCTAAAACACTAGTGTGTAAAACGTTCGTGACCTTTCTGATTTAGCCGTAAATCCGCAGAAAATAAACTGGAAGACATGGAATTCATACTGCAGAGGCCCAATGTAGTGTGTAAAGTCAGTATTTAAAGCGCTTTAGTTTTTCTATATTACATACATCTGTATTTAAAAAAAAAACTTATTTGGATATATCTTACCATTGCTCACGTGTATATTAATATAAAATTGCAAAATATGCGGTTAATAATTGATCGAAGTATATTAAATATATGGAGCAAAGCTGGCCAATTTTAAGTTTAGCATATTTATGCATTTAAGTAGTTACTAAAAAACTTTAAATATACACCAAATCAGTATTTTATCGCTCACATCCTCTTATAATCACCCAAACGCAATGTATTTTTGATGCAATAATTTTGTCTGCTTAGAATGCGAAAATGGCACAATGTGCGGTGAGCGAATAGACCACGTTTATGAAGCGTTTAGTCACAGTTATACGGGACACACTGTCGTCTTGGTTACTGTACGCAGCTGCTGAGCAATGTTGCCCGCTGTCTGGTTTCGGTCTCTTACTCAACAAGTTTTGCGTTGCCATCACGTCACCTCTGACGTTAAGCTCCTAGTATTTGCATTTACATCACTTTCATTTTGCATATACATTATCAAGAAACTAAATTACAGTATTTAAAACTTTTTTCTGTAGCCATTTTTTACTGTTAATACATAATTTATATCTTGTTGAGGAGGAAAACGCGATTTTAACTATACTACATTTCTACTAAAAAAACAATGGAGACCCTGAATGCCCATATTAGGGATAATGTGAGATGCACTGTCAATTGTAATCTGTTAAAAATACATAACTATTAAATTGCTTAGTGTTTAATATTTTTATCCAAATAACAACATTTTTTAACAGACGAACAGTACGAGATATTGTCATTGAATGTGTTTGCTCTAAACAACAATTTGTCTAAATGTTGTTGTTCTACGTGTTTAAATTATTGGGTGTATTATATATTATTCATATGCTTGTCCAAAGTTCCTGCCCCATGAAAAATAAACAAGCTAAATTTAACACCCGTATTCTTCAAAATTTGTGAATTGTCTTCTAGTAAATAGGCCTCGTTCACATGAGGTGCGTAAAACGCGGATTTGACGAGGCTCTCAGGGTCCCGCTCTTCAAGGTCGCAAATATAGTAACTTGAATGAAAGGAATAAATAAACATAATTTAATGGCGTGAACCTGCTAGCCTCGCCATACGCGCGTTGAAACGCCTAATGTGAATGTGGCCTTAGTTTCGCTAAACCAAAAAAAAATTACCACTCATTGCTCTGAACAAAAATAATGTACCATAAATATTTTAAAAGCTTACAAAACAGAGCTCTTGGATCGATTGAACTAAACATTTTGTGTACAAAAGTTAAGTAAAACTAATATAAAGATATAAAAATCCAAGATATATTATTTTGTTAATACATTGGAAGTTTTTTACGTTTTACATAAGCTTAGAATAACATTCCAAATTCAATTATCAGTCTACAAATAATTTCTCTGAAGGACTTTTGCACACAAAAAAAGTTATTCTCAACAAGGAAATATAATAATTTTTAATTCCACAACTTTTCTGAAAAAATCTTATTGGATATTATATAGAATACCTGTGCTTAGACAAAGTTAATTGCCCATAAAACAAAAACACAAACATGCAACATCTAACTCTCGAATACTTCGAAATTTGCTAATTTCAAACTAAAACTGTAGTATTTACTTTTGAAGTGTTTTGGAGAAATTAAAAAAAAAACAGCCTCCATTTAATTACACCTTTAAACCAAACGAAGGTGTAAGAGTAAACTATGACACTAGAAAACATACCTATTCTAAAAACTCTAAGATCATATACTATACTTCACATCAATCATACTACTAATTCTCAAAGATCTTGATTGAATACACTGTATTCGGGGCCTTTGAATCATAGTAATAATGAGAATTAGGTGTCGTGAAAACACCTACCTGCGCAGTATCCCTGTTCCTGTAAGTAGCGAAAACCAACTTCGGGGGTTTAGGCAACTGGACCAACTGTCTCACTAATTCCAATCCAATGCCCCTGTTGGCTCCCGTGACGAAAACACTGCCAACTTCCATTTTTGAAACAAGGTACTTTCTTTTACAGTGATATACTCCCTCGAACCACGATTATTTGCCTTCTAAAGAAACAAAAAGCAGTCTCTTATGAGAAGATATAGATATTTCATCTACTGAAAATAATTTCGTTTGTGTTTCGCTCTTTTCCCTTTCTTATTTACACAGCACCGATAGGTCGCAACATCATTAACAATGGAGAGTAAACAGAGAATGGCAGTCAAAATGTATCTAACCTTTCTGTCGATATGTTGGACTGTATTGGACAGGAAGGTTCACTTAAAAAGCACCCTCTGCGAAACAACTCATCTCTTCTCTATAAGAGTAACATAAATAATTCGACAGAAATTGAAACTTTATACTTAAACATTATTATTAAAGGGACTGGATATTTATCAGCGGTTTCAGAAGTCAAACTTCACTGTGGTATTGAGTAGGTTAGTATTTTAGTTAGCGTCACACCGAAGCAACACAATGTGCTAACATCGACGGTCCGAGATGGAATCCGAAGGGAAAGATCAGAGTATAACATTTCGTAATTTTTAACAACGGTCATTGCAACAAACGGAAGACCACTACATGAATATTCTTGCTATACATGTGGAAAAGAAGGCCACCACTCTATGGATTGTCCGACGAAAATTGATTCGAGAAGAAATTTCAAAGCACAAAGAAATTTAGTGCAAAAGCTGCCGAGGACTCTACGGAAACCCAACTGTTTTTAGCAAGAATCTCTGGCCCAGTTATCAAGCCTGTTGATACCAAAACTGAAAATGATCAACTGAAAATTATAAGTATTAAAGGGTGGAAACAACGTACTGAGAGGAACTGTGGATTCTGAGACGCAAATTTCAGTAATACGCGAAGACCTGGTGACAGGCATCAGAAGCGAAGGTGAAAAGAATATTAAGATTATATCAGCATTTAAAGAAAACGAGATCGCACCGTTGAAAATCTTTGAAAGACAATGAACGATTCCAGTCGTGGTGTATTCCTATTACGCGCGCAGTATTCAAGTAACCGATATGCTTATTTGCACAATTGCCTACGCTGCCCTTAGAAAAAACATCCAAGGGCTCAGAGAAAACTCAGAGATGACTTTCAAGGAAACACACTAGTACGGACCAGAACCAAATCTAAGGTCTCAAACGGAAGGAAGCTGTGTCTGAGGAACGCTACAGCAGAATCCACCCGCTGAGTTTGCAGGCGGCCAACTACAGAACAGTGGCAGGGGCGTAAATTGTCCACGGGTATCACTAGACTTCAAACCTCTAACTGAAAAAGCCATCAAAGGGTTTGAGGAAATTCTTCAAAATGATCCTTAAGACTCTTGTAAAACGTCTCATGGTAAGATAGACTACAATGCAAGGTGAGATTATAATGATGATGAAGAATCCAAAGCTAATACAAAGAAAGACAAGGGTACCAAATCTAACTAGTGGGTCGATGCACGAGATTATGAAGAAAAAGTAAGTGGTCATTTTTATAAACTACAGGATTCTAACACCAGAGAAAAACCTACTAACGAGAAGTTCAGAGAGGCAGGAAAAAGAGAGACCCCCTCGACCAACCAGCAGAGATTATATTGCCATTCGAGATCCAGCTAAAGATGATTGAAACCCTGTTGAGCGGAATGAAACGAAACGTTTACAGTCTGAAAATAAAGGAGAAAGAATTCGAGAAGATAACGAAGAGGAACCCACTGCTCTGGACTGGGGTGAAATTCTTTGTCCAACGGAGTTTAAAAGACTTGAATGGCATCATCGGTCTCCACCCATTGTTTACAAACAGTTTGAAAGCGTTGGTCCTCCCAAGAAAATTTGGACGACTCTAGGAAGGTCCAGTGCTCAAGCGAGCTCATCGACTGTTGCAGGAAAGAAATCGGACTCTAAAGAGGAAACTGGAATTAAAACTGACTTAGATTTCAACGTAAAGACAGACAAGAAAGCGAAAGAAGAGAAAAGTGAAAAAATAAAGAGTGAAAGTTCATCGAAAGAGACTGAACATAATGATGTTGACAATTTCGATCAGTTGCATTTCGACAAACCCAAACAATTTGGGAAAGATAGCTCTAAAAAGAATAAAACTGAGGGCGTTCGGGAAATACCTCAGAAAGATAGTTCAACAAATGATAGAGATAAACATGAACATTCGGTAAAAAATGAGCAAATTCATGATAGAAGTCGTAATACTCGTGATAGCAGATGGAATTGTCGTTCTAGAGGATCAAGTATATTTGCAAACCTTACTTTTGTGGGGAGTGGGAATAATACTCACTAAGACAGTTCTAGAGCACGTGAAAGTAATAAGGGAAGGTTTACCTTCGGTCATGGGTTTCAAAATGTACAGTCAGCTGCTTCCATCTAAGGTGGAGTTGGCACATATCATGATAAAATAATTTACAGGGGACCAAAGTGGAGACTAAGTGATTAAATCAGGGCTCGAAATACCCGGGTGCACATGAAAATAAAATTGTGCACCTAAATTTTTCCCGCTAGGTGCATGCCATGCACCTAAATTAAAAACTTAGGTGCACCTTGTGCACCTGAATTAAAAAATCTATTTCGAGGCCTGGGTTAAATTGAAGTTTAGTTGAGCCAAAAGGACAGTATTTGGGCTCACATAGGGATAATCCCAGAAAGGTTTAAATGTAGCGTTGATAACAATGGATTATTTCAGTGTAGGGTTTCCTCTGAGATTAGTTAGGTTTTCTGTTTGCTTGTTAGATTTATGCCCTATCTAAACTAGATGTAATGTGCTATAACTACTTAAATTTCCTTTATTTTAGATGTACGATTAGAGTGTTAGTATGTGTTTTTTTATTGTTCTTGTATGTGAGTTTTATATAATTATAACAAAGTGATGAGCAAGCATTAACCAATATTTTGTATACATTTTGTTGAATCTCATGTTACCGTGTATTTATTTGCAGAATCCCATTCATTCTTTTTAAAAGTTTAGTTTATAGAACTGTTTGAAAATATTATGCATTTATGTCTTTGGGTAGTTGTATATCCACCCAGAGCTCTCACTTTAACCCTTTTAAAGTTTCCAGCTTAAAAGCATCGTAACGTATCTAAGGATACGGATGTGCTTCTTCAGGGTGGACGTGTACACTATCTTTAGGTGGAGGCTGGAGCACGTTAAATTTCCGGCGCCTCAAATATCTTCACGTTGGTGTGGTGTGCACGTTTTCAGTGGGTGCCAGCACAGGTGTTTACGTAGTCATATGTCATTGATTCTCACATCAAGAAGTATGGTTTTCGTATCTTTCCGTTCGGTATGGATTCTGGTCCGTTGCCAATAGTGTGTTGTGTTTCTCCAACGATGTTAATTAACATACTCCCTATCTATAAGGACATTTCAGGTCAGGACAGATTTAACGTGCACCATACCCCTTGTACACGACAGTGTTTGGTTATACGATCTAGTTTCGACCACTCAAACATGGCGTAGTTATTCCGTTATTCTTCCAACCAGGCTAGCACGGGCCCTCATTTTTAAAGAAGATTATCTAATTGTAGAAAAAATTAATATATTAGATGTGGTGCGATCAAGAGGAGAGAACTTAACCATATATTAGGTTTATTGCAAGTTTTCGTGTCACCTTCGTGTAGAAATATGATATGCATTTCAATATCAAACACAGAAAAGTTACTACTTAATCTTCAGAAAATTCTTTATTCTGTTTGCCTTACGGTTAATACAATTTATATAAAATATGGCTACATGTTGTATTACTGAATATATTAAAAAATAAAAGATATCGAATTACTTTTCAAAATATACAAGTTGTAGAGGCAGAAACACTTTTTAAAAGGGTATCGGTTTTCCTTTTCTGTCAATAAATGATCCTTGATGCGTCTCGTTCAGCAAGGAACATGTCTTCAAGATGGCAGAAACGCTCTCCGATACTTCAATAAGGCCAGCTTCAGTCCCCATGTCCGTCTTCACCCAACCAGGACACATGAGCACAACCAGGATTCCTTTGTCCTTCACCTCCTGAGTAATCACACGCATGGCCATGTTCAGCGCTGCCTGCAGAACAGAAAAAGTTAGCACTAGAAAGAAACGAAAGAAAAAGTTCATTTTTTTAATGTAGATCTAGTATTAAATGGAAGATGTGACGAGTTCAATTCACACTTGAGCCCATCGGCTACACATTGAAGAATGATATATCAAAAGAGTCAATCGTTTTACCAATGGGGTCACCATGGCTTAGTGCTTTAGCAACTTGTAGACGGCATAGACATCATTCATCCTTGCACACATTTTTTTTGTGCTCTGGATTGTATGTTTGGGTTTTATGAGGCCGTCCAAAAGAAAACAAGATGAGCAATTTTTTCTTTCTGCTAGTAAATCTTTTCTACTATGTGTATGCCCATTTCCATGACTGTGTCTGTCACTGTTGTGTGTTTGGCACAGCTTGGTCGAGTATGACCTTTGAACCATCGAAATCCAGAAACTAACCTTTCAACAATAGTAAAACAAGGCAGACAGATAGATAATCATGCTACTTCAATGTGGAGTTTCTTTTTAGGTTCTCCTTTCTGGTGAGAAGTCACAAGCAATCGACTCCTACAACTCTGGTCAAGGAAAATGAAATACCATCTTTATTCTTAAATTAATCATTTCATATCCTTATTGTAGACTATCCTTTTACAGATTGAAAGTCTATTAGTCTTTATAGACAAGCATATCTCATGATATTACTTAAAGGCGAAGATCCTTTCATCATAGACTTTTAATCTAAATTACTAAGGAAACCGATAGCTAATCTTGCTTCGCCAAATTTTTCATAAGTGTCTTTTGTAGGTACTCATGTCTGGTGAGAAGTCGCAAGTAAGCAACTAATACAATTCTGGTCAAGGAACCTGGAATACGAGATTTATTCTTCAATGAAACATTTCAGTTCTTGTTTAGACATTTCTGAGCCCATTAGTCTTAATAGATGAACATATAAGACTCTTGAAGTTGCATAGAGGTTTATTTGGCATAGATTTTACGGCACAAGTTCCGTTTGTGGACAAGCTGATTCAAAGGCATTTTTAAATATACCTACTAAAAACAGCTAAAAGAAGCAACCAGTCATAAAATAGTAGTATAATGGTTGGATTTTTTACATTTTTTGAAAATGTTGTTAACAACATTGAAGTTGAAAATATAATTACAAACCGGTAAATTAAATAAAACAAACAGGTATCAAAATAATTACTTTCACCAATCGTGAAACAGTGCAGACAGATAGATAATCACGCTACTTCTATACGGCGTGTCTTTATAGTGTACCGTCATGTAAGAATTAGACGGACAGCTGGTTTAAGTTAAATTATTTATTTAAATAATTAAAATATTTACAAGTAAGTTAGAAGTTAAAATTTTGGGCACAGCCATCGACAATCGAGATCCTGCCTGGAGCCAAAGCAATGGCTCTCCACAAACGGAGACGTCTGTCTCCCGTCGAATTCAGAATCAGTCTCCTGCTAATGTCCACATTCCCTTGGTTCCGCAGAACCACAGCTGCGAACGGGAGGGTGGGAATTCCGAGCCCTGGCAAGAGATGTTTATGTCCTCCACAGAACTCAAGACACCCCACACAGTTGCAAAAACCGTCTGTGATGCCGACTTGAGTTCCCAAAGGCTAATCTCAATTCCAGACATGGGATTAGGGAACCGACGAAAACTCCAGCTGTGTCGATGGGAAAATCGTTCCTGAAAACGCACATCACGGTTTATCGCATATCTGAGCTCAATTGCCAGACACAAGGGGAGGGGGGATGAAACGGAACGCCCGGCCGCTGATGAGAAAAACTCTCTTTTGGTATTTTGTCAAGACCGCACGTGCAAAGTCTGAAGTTGTTATTGTCACCGTCTGGATGTTGATGCACATTCCAGCTTCCACGTGTTAGAGAAAAAGGGTCGACTGGAACCATATGGTACAGTAGGTTCTTCTTTCCGGTGAGAAGTCACAAGAAAGAGACTCCTACAACTCTGGTTAAGGAACCTGAAATATGGGTTTTATTCTTCAATGAAACATTTCAGTTTTTGTGAAGGCATTTCTGAGCCTGTTTGTCTTAATTGATGAACATACAAGCCTCTTGAAGTTGCGTGGAGGTTGATTTGTCATAGGCTGTATGACACAAGATCCGTTTGAGGACAAGCTGATTCAAACGCATTATTAAGAATACCTACGAAAACAGCTAAAGCAAGCAACCAAAGTTAAAGGAATTTAAAAGTAAGCTTTTTTTACAATTTTTAAAAACGTAGTTAAAATTATTGAAGTTGAAAATATAATTACATACAGGACAATGAAGTATACAGCCATGAATGATATACGCAGCCATTGAAATTGCTAAACAGAAAAAAATAGGTGACCAAAGTTTAGATTTTTTTTATAATATTTGAAAACTGAAGTTCAAACACACACATACAATGGTAGGTGACGTTAAAAATCAGAAATTACGAATTTTTAGAATATAGTCTGTATCGTTTTCAAGACAGACCTGTTTCTATGGCTTCCAGAAGACAAATGGCAGATAGTGAGTGCTGGCGTTCTGTGGGACGCCTTGAAGCAAGTCAATCAATCACTGATGTTGCTCTTTTTTTCGGCGTTCATTTTTCTGTCATTTCACGATTATGGAAACAATTAATAGCAGTTAATTGTCCTAAGACCTGCGGCCGTCCGTCCAAAGACCCCCTCGGAAGATCGATATGTTGCTGTTGTAGCGAAGCGGAATCGAATACCGACCACCACAAGTGTGACATCTATGGCTCTTCAGCGTCCATTGGTATGACGATATCTGCCACAACTGTGCGCCGAAGTCTACACAGGAATACACTACAATTGACTGTACGCCCGGGTTCCACGAGCTTGTGTTCCTCTATACGTTTGATCCAGAGGGGCACGATTAAAGTGGTGTCGGCAACATCTGAATTGGATTGTGTCTTATTGGGCTAAGGTTATGTTTTCGGATAAGTCGTGATTTTCCCTGTAGCCAGATGACAAACTTGCAAGGGTCTACATTTCTAACAAACTTCCAATCTATTACATTTTTGTAGTAGTAGATTGATAAAAAATTGTGAGGATAATTTTCTATTTTCGCTCGTACATACTTCGCATTTGTCATGACATACCATAACATCACTGCGGGGAAGCACGGCAGACCTCATAGGGTAATTAAAATGTGACTTGTCTTATAGAAGTAACGTCCAATTTGTGTTGTAACCGTCCGATGAATTCTAGCCCCTGGCATACATTACAACCATAGAAATGGGATCAATAGTACTATAACTAACAATTACTACTTAATAGAGTAAGTCAAAAATTATCAGCATATTCGTTGTAACACATCTTTAGGTAAGCCATACTTCCTTTTGATTACGATAGCAGTGTGCACCATAAAAAAGCAGTGATCCCATTTCTAAAGTAGGATTGTGTGCCAGGGGCTGGAATTCATCGGACGGTTACAACACAAACGGGGATAGTGTATTTCCACGAAGAAGAGTGTATGAGCGGATCTAGAAGCTGAAAAGAGACTGGACAAACATCTAAACGTCCGTCTACCTCCACAGCTGACGAGAAGAGTCAGCAAGCTCGAGAAATGGTATAGGCTAACCCAGGCCTCGAAATAGATTTTATAATACAGGTGCACCTTGTGCACCTAAGTTTTTAAATTAGGTGCACAGGTTATATTTTAGGTGAGCATTTAAAAAATACTTAATATAAGAGCATTAATGTAATGTAAACTATATTAATAGTTGTGTATCTTTATATAGATTAGTAGTAGATGGTAAATAAAAAAATATTTAAAGATATAAACTCTCCCTTCTCTAGCGCACGGCTGTCGTTATAGTCGCTTCAACCTAGCCATCTGGAAAATGTTTCGATCATCGGAAAGTTCTTGTGGCAGTGGCACAAGTAAACATTCCTCCTGTATAAACCCGTTACGGACCAGCTGTTTTGTTTTCGCATAGTGTTTATTTAGGAATTTTAATTACGTTCCTTTAGAGTAAGAGAAGTCGATACTAATATTTTGTACAAACATCAAAATAACAAAAAACACGTTTCTGCCTCCCCTCCCCTTTTTTTTAACGTTGTGTGCACTGTGTGCACCTAGCGGGAAAAAATTAGGTGCACAATTTTATTTTCATGTGCACAGTGCACCTGTGCACCCGGGTATTTCGAGCCCTGGGCTAACCGACGAGGTACAATCGACAAAGCAACGTGTTCTCTGCATATTAAGACGGACAAAGAAGCGGGGGTAGCGGTGCATAAATGATTAAGCGATCACCGAAAATCGTCTTTTTTTTTTGGGGGGGGGGTAATACGTAAGTTTGTGGACCGCTAGGCCATGTGCATCGAAAAGGAAGGAGACTATGTAGATAAATGACGAACTAGTTCAACACCTACATTTGTATAAATAGATATATAAATGCAGATACATTTCTATTTTTGGTAGTACCTACTTCGCACTTGTCACGGCATCTTTTTGAATTGCGTTTTATGTGGTGTATAATGTGTCTAGAGGAACTCGGTTTTGAAAGTAATATATTTTGCTATCCCTTCACGCCAATCCTCTAGGGACGTCTACCAGACACTTGTTAAGGCACTGTTTCGAAGACTTTTTAACCTTACCTTGCTCACACGATACCCGAGTGCACCGAGAACTTCAGGGGGTTGCGTGTCGTCCATTCCAGAAATGGAACTGCCTATAGAGGAAATATTGAGGACGGTTGCCCTAGATACGCCCAGACCTGAGCTCCGGCACGTTGCAGCTTTCTGGAGCAGTGGAAGCATTTCCTGCAAAGACAATACACATTTTCAGAGCACTTTTGAGTTTTGATGTTCGTTTAATTAGTTCACTGTTGAAAACTAGTCACCTTCAAAACAGCAATGGGTCCCAGCGTGTTGGTCTTGAAGTGAAAGAGCATGTTGTCATCCGTGAGGTCGTGAAAGCGTTCCATCTTTAAACCTGCAGCGTTGTTGATGAGCAGGTTGAGGCCGTTTTCTCCGACCATGTCTTCCACGATCTTTCGGGCTGCTTTCACCTCGTCGGGGTGCTTGATATCTAAAGGAAAGTTAAAAGTTTTATAGCTGCTTTGTTTTACTGGTGTTTTTCTCCTAAAATACTGATTGATATTTGGCAAAAATAATAATAATTTTCTAGTGTACAAAAAGCTGTTCTTTACAGAGAATTTCTATAGAATTCAATATAAGTTTTTATCGAATAAATTTGGTTATTAGAATCATATATAATTATGTCTTGTTTTTCTGTAAATTCTATAAAGTATACATAGATATATCTATGTATTACTTTGTAGACAGTCTGTAATACTTTGTAAACAGTCTGTAGAAACCTCTATAGAATTCTATATAAAATGTATGTAGAAACCTCTGTAGAATTCTATGGAAAATGGCTACAAAAACCTGTATAGAGTTATGGATAAAATATGTGTAGAAACCTTTATAGAATTCTACTGAAAATGTCTATAGAAACCTCTAGATAATTCGATAGTAAATGTCTGTAGAAGCAATCATAGAAAATGTCTTTAGAAACCTCTCTAGGGTTCAACGTAAAATGTCTGTAGAAACATCTGTAGAATTTAAAAAAAATGTCTGCAGAAACTTCTATGAAGTTCTAGAAAAAAATGTCTGTAGAAACCTCTATAGAATTCTATCGAAGCTCGTTTCTTTTGTCTCACAAATTTACTTTTCTGTTGAATTTCTCTATAGAATCTCAGCCCTTTTACTCTATTGAAATGTATAGAATTCTATAGAAAGTGACAATGTTTTTGAGAGTGAGTGTACAGTTAAGTCCCACAAGAAGTTTTAAAACATTGACTGCTGGCAATTTATGCGAAACCCCTCGAAAGGGTGCCGTGAAGAAACAACTGTTTTTTTTTGTTTTTTTTAGATAGAGGGAGTGCGACCAGATAGAAGGTCTAGTGAAGACGCTTTGCTTCGACAATAGTTTATCTGCCAGTTAATTCTTTAAATTACTCAGTACTTTCGAAACTTTTCATTAAAATACACTCTTTCTGTAATATACATTATTTTCTAGAATATACACTGACAAGTCAAAACAATATGACCATCCCAACATTTTTCAATGAACTCGTCTGGATGACGTGGAGGGCACGTGATTAAGTGAGAATGGTATTTAACTGCTTCTGGAGAGGGTAAGTAATCATTCTTGCACTTACTTTTGCGAGTGATGGGAAAGGCTTCTGATCTAAGCGAATTTAATGGAAGGCATATCGTAATGGCCCGAAGACTCGGAACGAGTATCACCGAAACTGCACAACTGGTAGGTTGTTCACGATCTGCCGTTGATAGTATTCATGCAAAGTGGATAAATGACGGTGACACCAGCAGTAGACGCCAAGGTGTTGGTCGTCCACGAGTCATCAAAGAAAAAGGACGTTGGAGACTGTCCCGCTTGGTAAAGCAAAATAGGCACGAGACATTGGCTCAGCTGACAGCCCAATGCAATGTAGTTCCAAGCGCAAGTGTTTCGGAACACGCATTTCAGCGGACACTGTTGGATATGGGACTGTGCAGCAGACGTCACACTCGTGGGCCTCTGTTGACCAAGCGCCATCGTCAACTACGCCTACAGTGGGCAAGCGAACATCGAGACTGGACCATGGATGACTGGAAGAGAGTTGCCTGGTCAGATGAATCCCGATTTCTCATTCATCATATCTATGGTCGTGTCAGGGTACGCCGTCTGCCAGACGAACAATTGCTCAGCGGTCATTCACAGGCTGGTGTTGGCGTATTATGCTTTGGGGGACGCTCTCACGGGCGACCCTGGGACCCGTAGATGTGGTAGAACAGACCATGAACGCTGCGAACTATCTGAACATCATTGCACCACCATTGAACAAACAGTTGCACCCTTACATGGCGTCTGTCTTCCCAACTGGAAATGGAATCTTCCAGCAGGACAACGCACCATTTCACAAGACTCGGATTGTGTTGGAGTCGTTCGAGGAGCATACTGACGAATTCCAATCAATATCCTCTCCACCTAATTCGCCGGAACTTAATCCTATACAGCTCATCAGTGGTGTCATGGAGCGGCAGCTCAGAGCTCAAACACCACCGTATTCTAATATTTCGACTTTGCGTGATCGTTGCTTAGACATTTGGTACAACCTATCTCCAGTCATGTACCAAGAACTTGTGGCATCTATGTCCAGGCGAGTTGCAGCTGTTTTGCAGGCCAAAGAAGGCGCAACGCGTAATTGAGTAGGTGGTCACAATGTTTTGGATCTTCAGTGTATATTTAACTGTAAATATACCTTAAGTTAATAAATCTATTTCTGTTTAATTGACCTTTTAATGAATCCTTCAAAACACCACAAAATGGCCACGGCGTGCTCATCCGAGCACATTTGAAGAAGGTACGTGATGTCTATCACTCTGAGAGAGAGATTCCAGATTGGTATTGCAGTTCTATTACAGATTGCTACTTCGATTCTATTCCAGATTGATTCTCTTCAGTTTCATTCCAGATTGATACTTCGGTTCTATTTCATGCATTTCCTCGCTTAGTTCTTTACGATTATAAAAGGAAGTGTTAAACTGTTTGTTTCTTGCCCGAGAAGTCTTGATGAATCTATGGCACTTACAGTAATGGGATTGGCACACAGGTAGTGCACATTTTTTGCAATTTTAGGGTCGATGCGAATTTTAAAATTCAATGTAGAACATTTTTAAAAGAATTTAATAGTTTTTTTACCACTTTTCATTTTACTGCTGTAATTCCGAGGAATGAAGAAACATCAAAATTTAGACCATTCGCACACACCATGTCAAATTTCCAACCAATTTTCATCTCCGGGGAGAGAACACATTCGAATGACCTTCGTTTGTTTCGAGATTCTTTAATTTTGATTTTCCTGCGAAACGGATTCCAGTAAAGCAAAAGATTACTAAAGTATCACTGGCGTTCTTCAGTGCTTTTTTTCGATCTCAGCGATCGTTAAAGGTATAATAAAAATTATAACGGATTTGAAATTTGCGGAAAATTTTACTACGGACCTTATTTGTTTGATTTTCTTTTAATATTTTATATTTTCGATTGTGACGTCACGTGAATTTTCGCTTTCCAAAAATAAACAGATTGCATTTTCTGCCCTTCGCGTTGAAATAAAAATAAAAACATATTTTCATTTTAGCGAAGGAGAGCAAAAAGATGAAAACATTTTGACTGGGATTGTTATATTTGTTTTTCGTAAAATCGGAATCGTTAAAGACAGATTAAAAATTTCTACGGATTTGAAATGTGTGGAAATTTTTACACCTTATAAAAACCAAACACCACGGGCAACGGCGGGCTTTCCACGCAGTGTCTTGTAGGTGATTAGAATGCGAGTATGATTTGAGAGTGTGGTTGTATTTCAAAACATTTCTGAAAAGAAATCTACTTCAAAACTAATAAAAAGATTAAAACATCTGACCATGCTTAAAAATACGTGGTGGTATTCTCGAATATTTCCCTCTGGAAATGATTCCGGACCGTCGAAAATGTCAGTTGTACTGCTCAAGTACGACGTTAATTAAAATACCTACCTACCAGACAAGAAATAAACAGAAAACTTGAGGAATTCAAACAGGTTACGAAATAATCAAATCTTTTTTCCGAATGAAATATCTACCTACCTAGGGTCTAGAATCGAACCGTCCATGAACTTGAGCAGAACAACTCTCATTTAAGAACCATTCCCAAATAGAGACACTAGTCAATTGGCAGTCCATGAACAGATTTGTGTTTTTAATCCCGCTGTATTATCACTTGAACGAAACAATACTGCTTACTCGCATCGACCTTCTGCTGAAATAGATGGAGCAAGTGCGCGTAGATATCTCATCCTATCGCTCGGTTTGTATGATCTGCCTGGCGGTTGTTGAAAAAAGCAAGATTCCTATTGAGGGACACATTCTTGATTTATTAAAGTGATTATCCAGCGTAAATAAAAAATTATCTGCGATTCGATAGACAATCGTCCCATGACGATTCGTAAGCCCAAGTAACTTACAGATCCGTTACATTACGACAGTGACTCTAACCACGTGCTTTTATCGTTTTCGAGATCGATGCTCTCTTGGTGAGGAGTTCATTGTTCCATCCATTATTGTTGAAGTTTTGCGCTGTGACTGTTCATTTACGATTGCTTTAAAAAATACAGTTTATATCTATTAACCAAAATAACTTTTGCAATGTAATGCACACTAAACCTTTACCACCAGCAGTGATTTTTTACGAAATGTTACACTTCAATTCCACTCTAGAGCAAGAACTTAATATTTACTTACCCATTTTGATCATATGCACTTGGCATTGTTTCGACAAGTCTCTAATTTCCTTAAGAGCCTATAAAAAATGTTTGAGTGAATCTCCTAGGTTGCTATAACGTGGAAAGAATAAGGAGCAAGTATGTGCCACCCAATATCATTCCCCATCCCATTTCCGATTCGGTTATCAAAGGTACTTCAGTCAAGTTAATGTAGATGGCTGTAGTGCTTTGACTATTTAGTGTGCTTCCTTTATACATTCCAAGGGCCACAGTAACCATTTGGCAGAGTAACGGACTGATCTCGAATGCATCCAAAGACTGTCGTGTACGAAGGGACTGGTGCATGCTAAATGTGCTGAGGCCTCATATATCCTCACATTGTCGTGGTGTGGAATTTGGGAGAGTGGGGTGCCAACTCATATTTAACCTCGTCTACTTGAAATGGTGGCCATTTAAAAGGATGGACACGCTGCACGCACGACACACGTGGTGCCTTCGGATCTTACATTTCGGGGTAGATCACGGGACCGTCACCAATAGCCCGTTGTGTTGATCTAGTGTGACGTTAATAAAATACCTCCCTACCTCTATGCATTCCATTGATAAAAGTAAAAAGAGCAAAGGAAACATATTTATGCGCTCAGGATCATGTGACCCAAGCTGGGAGAAACATAACACAGAGACTGCTGCTAGGGGGTGGAACCGAACTTTCATGCAATAATTTTTTGGTGCAATAATTTTGACCACCTGGAATGCAAAACTGGCACAGTGTGCAGCGAGCGAATGGGCCACGTTTATGAAGCGTCTGGTCACAGTAATACGGGACACACCTGCGTCTGCAGGTGCTGAGCAATGTTGCCCGCTGTCTGGTTTCCGTCTCTTACTCAACACGTTTTGAGTGCCCTCACGTCACCTCAGACGTCATGCTCCTGATATTTGCATATACATCACCTTCTAATTACCTTTTTTTTCTAATAAATAGTTCTACTTAGAACAGGCGGTCGTTTTGGGGAAAACGTTCACTCTAATAATGTTTGAATTTTTAAGTGTCATTATTAAAAATCTAAATTACAGTATTTAAAACTTTTTTCCGTCGCCCATTTTTTACTGTTAATACATAATTTATATCTTGTTGAGGAGGAAAATGCGTATTTTAACAATACTTCATTTATAATAGAAAACTCATTTTAAAAAAAACCCTGTAGACTCTAAATGCCCATATTAGTGATAATGTGAGATGCATTGTCAATTGTAATCTGCTTTTAAAAATATATATAACTATTAAATTGCTTATTATTTAATATTTTAAACGGACGAACAGTAAAAGATTTTGTCATTGAAAGTGTTTGCCCTAAACAACGATTTGTATAAATGTTGTTGTTCTACGTGTTTAAATTCAACTTATGGTCATGTTATAAAAGTGGCAATTCTTTAATCTTCCGGGTTTATTATTCATGTTGTTCAACGAGTTTTAAATATACTCTTTAGCATCTCTGTTATTCACCAAATTTTCTCGTCTAACTATTTATAGATAATTCCATAACTCTACCTCAAAATCCTATTACGTGTACTATATATAATACATGTGCTTTTTTAAAGTTCCTGCCCCATGAAAATAAACAAGCTAAATTTAATATCCGTATTCTTCAATATTTGCTGAATCGTCTTCTAGTATATAGGCCTCGTTCACATGAGGCGCGTAAAACGCGCGTTTGGCAGGGCTAACAGGGTCCCTCTCTTCAAGGTCGTAAAGATAGTAACTTGAATTAGAAGAATAAATAAACATAATTTAATGGCGTGACCCAGCAAGCCTCGCCAATCTTGCGTTGAAAGACCTCATGTGAACGTGGCCTTAGATTCGCTAAACCAAAAACAAATTACTACTCATTGCTCTGAACAAAAATAATGTAGCATAAATATTTGAAAAAATTACAAAACAGAGCTCTTGGATCGATTGAACTGAACATTTTGTGTACAAATGCTTAGTAAAACTAATATAAAAATATAAAAATCAAAGATAAATTATTTTTTTAATACATTGGAAGTTTTTCACTTTTCACATAAGCTTAAAATAACATTCCAAATTCAATTATCAGTCTATTCTTCAAATAATTTCTCTGAAGGACTATTACACACACAAAAAGTTATTATCAACAAAGAAATATAATAATTTTTAATTCCACAATTTTTCTGAAAATCTCTTTGATAATATACTATATAATACCTGTACTTAGCCAAAGTTAATTGCCCACAAAAAAACACAAACATGCAACATTTAACTCCCGTATGCTTCGAAATTTGCTAATTTCAGACTAAAACAGTCGTATTTACTTTTCAAGAGTTTTGGCGAAATTATAAAAAAAAACTGCCTACATTTATTTACATCTTTAAACCAAACGAAAATGTAAGAATTCACAACGACACTAGAAAACATACCTATTCTAAATACTATAAGACCATACACTATATTTCACATCAATAATACTACGAATTCGGAAAGATCGCGTTTGAATACATTATAATGGAGGCCTCTGAATCATAGTAATAATGAGAATTAGGTATCTTGAAAGCACTTACCTGCGAAGTGTCCCTGTTTCTGTAAGTGGCGAATACCAACTTTGGGGGTTTAGGCAACTGGACCAACTGTCTCACCAGTTCCAATCCAATTCCCCTGTTGGCTCCCGTGACGAAAACACTGTCCACTTCCATTTTTGAAACTAGGTGCTTTCTTCAACACTGAGATCCTCCCACGAACCACGATTACTTGCCTTCTAAGAAACAAAAGGCACTCTCTTATGAAAAGATATATATATACTTCATCTACTGAAAATTATTCCTTTTGTGTTTCGCTCTTTTCCACTTCTTATTTACACAGCACCGATAGGTCGCAACATCATTAAGAATGGAGAGTAAACAGAGATAAACAGAGAACGGCAGTCAAAATATATCTAAGCGTTCTGTCAGTATATTGGACTGGACTGGACAGGAAGGTTCATTTAAAAAGCACCCTCTGCGAGACAGCTCATCTATTCTCCATAAGAGTAACATTAATAATTAGACAGAAACTAAAACTTGATACTTAAACATTATTATTAAAGGGACTGGATAAATTAAATGTATCAGCGGTTTCAGAAGTCAAAGTGCAATCTCGAATTGAGTACGTTTGTATTTTAGTTAACCGTACGTTAGTACGTTAGTAATTTAGTCTCACCGGAGCAACACAATGGGTTATTATCGCCGGTCCGAGATCGAACCCGAAGGGAAAGATCAGAGGATACTACCATGTAATTTTTAACAACTTGGAAATGACGATGTCAAACCTGGGCTGGCACTCTACTCTCCAAACTTTCACACCACTCCCTCCAACGTGTGGTAATTTGAGGCCACTACAGATCTAATACCTGCACCCGAGCCCATGCTTTTATGACATTCTTAATGTTATTTAAGGGTGCAGTAAATTTGACCTTATATTGTTTTATTACAAGTTGCAACAAGAGAACTGTGCATGAACATGAAAGGATAATATTAAATACTATTCGTGAATATATTGCTACTATTAGTTTTTTTTTCATACTTTCGTGTATTCATAATAATGTCTTTTTTTTCAATATGTGTTAAGAGTGTAGTGTCGAATTAATTTTACTGAGCTTAATAGGAGTGAAAAATCATTTTTGTTTAAATTTCCACTGAGTGGGTTGGGGTAAATTCAAAACATATAGCACATATATAATCATTTTTGATTTTTTTTTCTGAGTTTGGAGAATTATATTAATCGATATGACATTTTTGTCGAAAGGGGGTATGAAGGATCTGTGAGGGACTTTGAGAAATTGATTAGACAATTTGATCCCAAGGAAGGGGATAGAAACTTGTACTTAGTTTTATTCGAAAGACAAGCATCTGAAATTCATCTGAAAATAGGCAGGTTCGCTCACGACAGTATGAACCGTTTCCATTGAATTGCCAGGTTATTCAAAACATTTATAGACCATTCGCGGACAGTGCAACAAACGGAAGACCACTTCATAAATATTAATGCTATACATGTGGGAAAGAAAGCCACCTCTCTAAGGATTGTCCGACGAAAATTGATTCGAGAAGAAATTTCAAAGCACAAGGAAATTTAGTGCAAGTTACCGAGCACCTTACGGAAACTCAAATGTTATTAGCAAGGATCTCTGACCCAGTTATCAAACATGTTAAAACTAAAACTGAAAATGATCAACTGAAAATTGTAAGCATTAAGTGGTGGAAACAACGTACTGAGAGGGACTGTGGATTTCGGAACGCAAATTTCAGCAATACGAGAACACCAGGTGACAGGCATCAGAAGCGAAGGTGAAAGAAAGATTAAGATTATATATCAGCATTTGAAGAAAACGAGATCGCACCGTTGAACATTTTTTTAATGAAAATGAACGATTCCCGTCTTGGTATTGTCCCGATTACGCGCGCAGTGTACACGTGACTGGTAAACGATATTATTATTTGCACCTACAGAGCCCTTAGAAAAAACATCCAAGGTCTCGGAAAAAAATTCAGAGACCACTTACAAGGAAACACACCACTACGGACCAGAACCAAATCTAAGGTCTCAAACAGAAGGGAGCTGGGGCTGAGGAACGCTACAGCAGCATCCACCTCTGGGTTTGCAGGCGGTCAACTGCGGAACAGTGTCAGGGGCGTGAACGGCCCAATATGGCATCAATATGGCATTTTTGTCGAAAGGGGGTCTCAAGGGTCTGTGAGGGACTATTGACTTAATAATTAAACAGTTTGATCTCAAAGAAAGGGATAAAAGCTTGTACTTAGTTTTATTCGAAAGACAAGAAAACCGCAGTATCCACGTGACTGGTAAACGATATGCTTATTTTCAGAACTGGCTACAGAGCCAATAGAAAAACATCCAAGTGCTTGGAAAATACTCAGAGACCACTTTTAAGGAAACACGCCAGAACGGTCCAGAACCAAATCAAAGGTCTCAAAAGGAAGTGAGCTGGGGCTGAGGAACGCTACAGTAGCATCCACCCGTTGGGTCGGCAGGCGGAAAAACTACAGAACAGTGGCAGGGGCGTGAACGGCCCACATGCATCACCAGACTTTGATCCTCTAACGGAAAGAGCCCCCAAGGAATTTGATGAAATTCTTCAAAATGATTCTCAAGACTCTTGGACAACGTCTCATGGAAAGATAGACTACAATGCAAAGTTAACTTTTAATGACAATGAAGAATCCATTGCTAATACAAAGAAAGACAATGGTACCAAATCTAACTCGTGGGCCAATGCACGAGATTATGAAGAAAATGTAAGTGGTCAATTTTATAAACTACAGGATTTTAACACCAGAGAGAAGCTTTCTAAGAAGAAGACCGATCGTTCTGAGAGGCAGGAAGAAGAAAGACCTCCTCGATTGAAAACGACTTATCTGTTTTACCGGACGGTTATTGACATCCCAAGTGCGTTGTGGGAATAATACTCACTATAACAGTTCCAGAGCACGTGAAAGTAATAAGGGAAGGTTTACCTTCGTTTATGGGATTCAAAATGTACAGTCAGCTGCTTCCATCCAAGGTGGAGTTGGCACATATCACGGTAAAATAATCACGGACCGAAGTGGAGACAAAGTGGTTAAATTGAAGTTTAGTTAAGCCAAATGATAGTATTTGGGCACACTTAGGGATAATCCCTGCAAAGAAGTTTAAATGTAGCGTTGATAACAAGTGTTTAATTCAGTGTAGGGTTTCCTCTGAGATTAGTTAGGTTATCTCTTTGCTCGTTAGATTTAAGCACTATCTAAACAATATCTAATATGCTATAACTACCTAAATTTCTATTATTTTAGGTGTATGATTAGTTTTAGTATGTGTTTTTTTTTTTATTCTTCTTGTATATGCGTTTTATATATTCGTAACAAAGTGATGATCAAGCAGTAACCAATACTTTATATACATTTTGTTAAATCTCATGTTAACGTGTATTTATTTGCAGATTCCCATTTATCCTCGTTATGAGTTTAGTTTATAGTACGATTTGAAAATGTTATGCATTTATGTCTTTGGGGAGTTGTATATCCACACAGAGCTCTCACTTTAACCCTTTTAAAGTTTCCAGCTAAGCAGCATCGTATCGTATCTATGGATACGGATGTGCTTTTTCAGGGTGGACGTGTACAGTTCGGTCCCAAGTACCCTTAAAGACAGCTGACAAATTGCGTACGGGTCTGTTGGTTGGAGGTCGCGAAGATCCCAACGGGGTGTTTTGGAGAAGAAGAGAGTGGTTGCAGAATAGGGGAGGCCTTGTGTGAGCGTTTTGCATGGACACAATTGTTCTTCTGTAAACTAATAACTATCCACTTATCTTAAAACTTTTCTGTAAATTTGTAGCCAACTTGTAAATAAACCTTAATTTTACTTAATGGCTCAGATTCCTGTTTTACTTGAGCTTGTATTCAACGATTCCTTCAATATACTTCAAAATAGCCACGGCGTGCTCACCCGAGCACATTTGAAGGAGGTACGGAAGAAAAATTCTACTGAGAGCTCGTTGTGTTAATTCAATGTGGTTATTAGTAAATGGTAATTTTTAAGTACCGTCGTACTAGAGCAACACAATATGCTATTGGCTACGTGATCAATCCCGAAAGGAAAGATCCGAGGGACAAGAATCTTAATTCTGATAAAAGATCAGATGACACCTTAGATCGCCACTCTTCCAGCTTCTATTCCAACGTGAAGAGATTAGAGGTCACGATACATTTACAGTGCACCAGCTCTCGAGTTCAAGACGGTCAATAACAAAACAGAAATTCGAACTCGCAACCCTCCGATTGCTAATAAAAAAATACGAAACATATACAAAGAAATATAAATACAAGGCTTCTCGATACCGCTTTACATATCAGCACACATTTTAGAGATTACCTAAGTTGTCAAAACTAATTCTGTGTTGTTGTTCACTGTTTATATGAATGACGGCGGTAGCTCGGTTTGTAGAGTAACGGATTAGATACAGGATGGTTGCTGGGTCGGTATTCGATTCAGCCAACTACCATCGTTTTCATGGTGGCTGGAGCACGTTAAATTTTTGGCGCCTCAAATATCTTCACGTTGGTGTGGTGTGCACGTTTTTGAGTGGGTGAAAGCACAGGTGTTTACGTCGTCATATGTAATAGATTTCGAATCAAGAAGTATTGTCTTCTGATCTTTCCCTTCGGGATGGATCCCGGTCGCGATTTTCCAAACCCTCACTACAACTGTAGGCGGGGCTAACCGTAACGGCCAATGATCGCCAGCGCTGGATAGGAATCTCCACTACGCTAAAGACAACCGAAATCCTGTCTGATAATGTTTGCAGTGTAATAAATGAAACACGTTAAATAATTTTTCTGTTTTCTTCTTTTCTTTTCAGATCCATGGTTATGGGTGGGTAGAGGTGGGAGCCGAAAATTGTATCCTTTTATTATATAAGTTAATAATTATATTAGTGTTTTATTAATGCTTTTGGTTACATCAGAATGGTCCTAAACCAGGGGTGGATACGACACCATCATCCTAAAGCAAAGGGGACGGCAGAGGGGCGGAAAAATATCAGCTGGTAGTGAGTTCAGGAGTGGTTCTTAGATTATTTATGTAAAATCAACGGAAGCTTGGAAAAATATAAAAAGTTTATTAAAAATTAGGAAAAGTAATTTAGAATTAAAAGGAATTAAATTGGAATTTTTTTTTTTTATAATTTGGAGGATCTAAAAATTTTTCCGTCAGCTGTGTTCTTTCGCTGTCGACGCCAAACTGAAGGTAGGTGACTTTAGCCATCCGACCATTGTTGCTTCACGAAAAGAAGCTCTTTAAAAGAAGACATAATTTTATATTTGGTTGATTTCAATCTCATTGGCCATTACGGTTAGCCCCGCCCCCGTTGTAGTATCTGTGAGGGTTTGGAAAATAGCATCCAGGTCCGTCGACAATAGTTTATTGTGCTACTCCAGTGATGGTTATTAACATACTCCCTATGCATAAGGGCTTTCAAGGTTATGACATATTTAACCTGTACCATCCCCCGTGTACACGATAGTGTTTCATTGGTTTCGATCACCCAACCTAGGCCTAGTTAATCCGTTACTCTTCCCACCAGGCTAAAGCGGGCCCTCCTTTTAAAGGAGAATATCTGTTTGTAGAGAAAATATAATATATTAGGTGTGATGTGGTCAAGAGGAGAGCACTTAACCAATCATTAGGTTTATGCCAAGTTTCCGTGTCACCTTCGTGTAAAAATATGATATACATTTCAATATCACACACAGAAAGTTCCAACTTACTCTTTAGATAATTCTTTATTCCATTTGTCTTACGGTTAATACAATTGATATAAAAAATGGCTACAGGTTGTATTACTGCATGTATCAAAAACAAAAGATATCGAATTATTTTTCAAAATATATAAGTTGTAAAGACTGAAACACTTTTTAAAAGGGTATCGGTTTTCCTTTTCTGTCAATAAATGATCCTTGATGCGTCTCGTTCAACAAGGAACACGTATTCAAGATGGCAGAAACGCTCTCCGATACTTCAATAAGGGCAGCTTCAGTCCCCATGTCCGTCTTCACCCAACCAGGACACATGAGCACAACCAGGATTCCTTTGTCCTTCACCTCCTGAGTAATCACACGCATGGCCATGTTCAGCGCTGCCTGCAGAACACAACAAGTTAGCATAAGAAAGAAACAAAAGAAAAAGTTCAATTTTATAAACATAGATCGTGTATTAAATTGAAGCTGTGACGGGTTCATTTCACATTTGAACCCATCGGCTACACGGTGTAGATTGATAGATCAAAGGAATCATTCGTTTTACCAATAGGGTCACCATGGCTTAGTGCCTTAGTAACTTGTAGACGGCGTAGGTTCCATTCCTCCTTGCACACATTTTTTTTGTGCTATGGATTGTATGTTTGGGTTTTATGAGGCCGTCCAAAAGAGAACAAGATGAGCAATTTTTTCTTGTCCGCTAGTAAATATTTTCTACTATGTCTATGCCCATTTCCATGACTGTGTCTGTATTGTATTTTTGGCGCATCTTGCTCGAGTATGACCCTTGAACAATCAAAATCTAGAAACTAACCTTTCACCAATAGTGAAATAAGGCAGACAGATAGATAATCATGCTACTTCAGTATGGCGTTTTTTTTAGGTTCTCCTTTCTGGTGAGAAGTCACAAGCAAGCCACTAATACAACTCTGGTCAAGGAAAATTGAATACCATCTTTATTCCTCAATGGAACATTTCAGACACCTGAACCTGGTGTAGACATCTCTTTACAGATTGAGAGTTTATTAGTCCTTTTGCTCGTGCATGCTTACAGATGAAACTATTAAGGTCACGTTACCGAAGTTTGACCTTGATAGTGTCACTGTTGTTGCCTCTACTGCAGTGTAAACATGGCCGCTCCGATAGCAGTATGCACCATAGAAAGCAGTGATCCCATTCCTAAGGTCGGATTGTGTGCCAGGGGCTGGAATTCATCGGACGGTTACAACACAAACGGGGACAGTTTTCTTCCACGAAGAAGAGTGTATGATTGGATCTGGAAGTTGAAAAGAGGCTGGACAAACGTGATGCACAAAAGAGCTGGACGTCCGTGCTAACCGGTGAGTTACAACCGACAATGCAACGCTCTCTCTCTACATTAAGACGGACAAACAAGCGCGGGAAGGGGTGCATAAATAATTAAGCGATCACCGAAAATCTTTTTGGGGAGTGGGTATAATACGCATGTTTGTGGACCAATGGACCAAGTGCATCGAAAGCAAGGAGACTATGTAGAGAAATGATATGTAGATATGAGACTATGTAGAGAAATTATATGCAGATATGAGACTATGTAGATTTATAAATGTGGATACATATCTAATATCGCTCGTACCTACTTCGCACTTGTCACGGCATCTATTTGAATTTTGTCTTATGTGGTGTATAATGAGTCTAGAGAGAATTCGGTTTCGAAAGTAATATATTTTGCTATCCCTTCACCCCAATCCTCTAGGGATGTCTACCAGACACTTAGGAAGGGACTGCTTTGAAGGCTTCTTAACCTTACCTTGCTCACACGATACCCCAGTGCACCCAGCCATTCAGGTGGTTGCGTGTCGTCCATTCCAGAAACGGAACCGCCCATCGAGGAAATATTGAGGACGGTTGCTCTGGATACGCCCAGACCTGAGCTCTGACCCGTTGCAGCTTTCTGGAGCAATGGAAGCATTTCCTGAAAGACAATAAAAATTTTCAGCACTTTTGAGTTTTGATGTTCGTTTAATTAGTTCACAGTTGTAAACCAGTCACGACATTACGGTGGTCGAGACTCTCTACCTGTTGATGAAATTCTAGTCAACGAAGAGTCGCAGTCACTAGGTGGATAAATCCACTGCGCTAGCCATAGAGGAAATAAAAAATTGAGTGAGCAATGGCGACCTTTTCATGTGTTCAGGAAGTAACTATTAGTAACGTGACCCTTCGACTATTTTCGTCTGTCCGTTGGAAACGAACAGTAATCTGACTGGTCCAGAAGATGCTAAGAATTACCTCTTCAGATGTCCTTTCTCACTATCTTTTCACGGTAAGAAGTTTGACTCTGACGACGGCACTCAAACGGGCCGTGCGAAGGTGGTTCTTATCGCAGCCGACGGAGTTCTATGACACCGGGATTGTCAAACTGATCCATCGTTGGGGAAAATGCCTCAACATGCATGGAAATTATGTGGAAAACTAATAAATGGGTAATACTTTCATTTCTGTTTTCTTTTGTCATTAATTGCTTTTATTATTATTTTTTTACATTATGTGCGTTATTTATTGATACTCCTTCGTTGTTTGATTTATTACATTTATCTAGTGAAGCAACGTATTTTAATTGTCATATGCTCTATCCACACGTTAAAGCAGATTTGATTGATGTTCTAATAGAAATCGGTAAAAGCCAACATAAGTACAATTTAAAACGATTATAATAAAAACAATGATTTGCTTTTTCGGGTTTTTTCATCTTAGTAACCGTTTTAATTTTACATTCATTTTCAAATTTTTGCACAACACTCTCTCTTATTTCAAGGAAAAACCTCTGTTCTAGAGTCCAGGAAGAATGTCGTCTGACCTTGTTTATTTTACGAGATTTTGTTTTGGATATTTCCTTTCGGATTTGATCCTAGATCATCTTCAATAGCCCTTTGTGAAGCTCCAGTGTGATGTTAATTAACTACCTACCTATCTGTAATTACCCAAGGTAACATGAAAATACGTTTATGATGTCAACGTGATACGTCTCATATTTCTGTAATTCAATACCACTAATACAATGGAAAATATCAAAGTGAATGATTTTTCCTAAGAGTGTCCACCAACTTTACGAAATTTAACCCACAAATCGAGTGTAGTCTTTAAAAAATATACTGTCATTTTTATACCTTCAAAACAGCAATAGGTCCCAGCGTGTTGGTCGTGAAGTGAAAGAGCATGTTGTCATCAGTGAGGTCTGTAAAACGTTCCATCTTCAATCCTGCAGCGTTGTTGATGAGCAGGTTGAGCCCGTTTTCTCCGACCATGTCTTCCACGATCTTTCGTGCAGCTTTCACCTCGTCGGGGTGCTTGATATCTACCGAAGAAACATACAGCATTTAAATCCTTTATTTGTCGTTATGATGCATACGTCTGATAAGGAAAGTTAAAGTTTTGTAGCTGCTTTTATTGCTGGTGTTTATCTCCTAAATACTGATTGATATTTGGCAAAACAAAAATTTTTTGCAGAATACAAATAGAAGCTATTTTTTACAGAAAATTTCTATAGAATTCAATGAAAGTTTTTATCCAATAAATATGGTGTATAGAATCATACGTAATTATGTCTTGTTTTTCTGTAAATTCAATAAAGTAATACATGGATATACTATCTATAGAAACAGTCTGTAGAAACCTCTATAGAATTCTATAGTAAATGTCTGTAGAAACCTCTGTAGAATTGTATAATGAAACTGTATAATTGAAATTGTATAATTGTGTCTAACTGAAATTGTATAATTGTGTCTAATTGAAATTGTATTATTGTGTATAGTTGAAATTGTATAATTGTGTAATTGTATAATTGAAAATGTGTAAAGAACTCTCTATATAATTTGATAGTAAATGTCTATAGAACCCTTCATATAAAATGTATTTAGAAAACCTATAGAGTTCTATTTAAAATGTCTGTAGAAACCTCTGTAGAATTCTATAGAAAATGGTTGCAGAAATCTCTATACAGTTCTAGATAAAAATGTCTGTAGAAACCTCTATAGAGTTCGATATAAAATTTATGTAGAAACCTCCACAGAAAATGTATTTAGAAACCTATAGAGTTCTATTTAAAATGTCTGTAGAAACCTCTGTAGAATTATATAGAAAATGTCTGCAGAAACCTCGATAGAGTTCTAGAAAGAATATATGTAGAAACCGCTATAGAATTCCATCAAAGCTCATTTCTTTTGTCTCACAAATTTATTTTTCTGTAGAATTTCTCAATAGAATCTCAGCCCGTTTACTCTATTGAAATCTAAAGAATTCTATACAAATTGACAGTGGGTTCTTGAGAGTGAGTGTGCAGTTAAGTCCCAAAAGAACTTTTAAATCATTGACATATGGCAATTTATGGGCGACCCCTCGAAAGTGTGCCGTGAAGAAACAACGGGTATTTTTAGAAAGAGGGAGTGCGACCAGATAGAAGGTCTAGTGAAGACGTTTTGCTTGGACAATAGTTTATCTGTTAATAAATTCTCAAGTTTAAATTACTCAGTTCTTTCGAAACTTTTCTGTAATATTTATTCAACTGTAAACAAATCTTAAGTTAATAAATCTATTTCTGTTTAATTGACCTTTTAATGAATCCTTCAAAACACCACAAAATGGCCATGATGTGCTCATCCGAGCACATTTGAACACTACCTCCTAGATTTATAAAGCCGTCTGACTGGTACGCAAACCTTACATGACGTCACGATCAGTAGGTATACGATTATTGTCTTGTTTGAATTGAATGCTGTGCTTTATCGTTCATCGTGATTTACATTTACACTTGCAGTTGCTAAGAAAGGGAGAAAAAGGTATGTTGATTTTATTTTTAATATTCTTTAAGTAATTAAACCAATGATATATTTGTTAGGTTACGAAATTCCCAGCATCTGTGATCATCCTGTTTCAATCTCCTTTGGTTATGTCAATTATCCAGCAAGTTTCATAAAATCGTATTATAATGATAGCCGACAATGCACAAACATAACTTTATTGAACTAACCCTAACGTGCTCTTTTGGTTAAATAAAAACTGTACACTACAAATATCTATAGAACAGCACTTTTCAGATTTTTTTGGTTAATATTATTACTCGGTTATTGTTATCAAATTCTGGGAGTCAAAGTAATTACAATAAGCAGATTCTACTGTAAAATATGCTAGTGTATAAAAGTTTTGAATGCGTTTATGAAGCCATATTGATTCCAAATATTGAGGTCACAGATAGTGACACCTATCAATTTCTGATAACATTCCTTTATTATCACATATTTAGCTGGTTATTGTTGTCATCCAGTTGTAAAAAGGATTAAATGTAAAAGTTTTAACGGCAATTTAGTAGTTGAAAACCACTAATTATTCATTCAGGCTTTCAGCATATCCATAATCGTGACAGAGTTGGATTAAAGTACCCAGCTGTGGATGCTGTAAATGTCATAATGCATAATTTTATTGTTCTGTAAAAGTTAATTGATAGAGAGTTTGAGAGTGAATTTTTAAAAGCATGAAGCCAGCGCCTGTTTGTTTTGCGTGCTATTCAGGAAGTACTGATATCAAAGGAAATTAGTATTACACCAGGCGAGCAGCATTCATAAACTAAAATTATGCAGTTGCTTTTGCGATCAGCTACAAATACACTTTTGAAAAACTATTGCAAGTCCAAAAATGACAACAAATAAAATTACCACAAATAAAAGTAACCATCAAATAAAAGAAAACTCGAAACATTAACACATGTAATGTGGTAAAATTGTGTTTAATCAAGGGTTGTACATTTTCAATTTCTTTTCCGGTATTCCCTTTAAGGATGTCTATTGTAATTCACCCGAATATCTTCCTGGTTATAACTGCCTAGTCAACTTCTTCTCTAAGACCTTCGGGCACATTCATTACTACTATTTATGCATCTTAGAATAGTTCGTCATTTCCCTAACATAATCTCTCTATATTAAAAAAAAAGTTACCGCCGCCGTAGGATTGAAAACTGTGTTGTTGAGCTCGATTCTTAGACGGTTTCCCGAGAAAGTACTGATCAGAAAAAAAACGAAATTAACATGGTTTGTTCTTCATTGTATTCCCTGGACAATTATTAAGATTTTTTCCGATGCGGCTATTAGTTTAGGGTTTATTAAGTGTCAAAAATGAAAAAGCGAAATTTCTTCCGCGAGTGAGCAAAAGACATACAAATTTTCAGTCTTTAGCCGTGAGTTTTTGTTTAAAGAGTACCTCTCAACGTAAATTTTTGCAGCTCGTCGAGTTTTTTTTTTTTTTTTTAATTTCAGTTTGGTTCTTGATAATATTTTTTTGAACTTCGGGAAGAATCGGGACATTTTTGTTATCTTTTTTAAACTGCCGTATCTATATCTTATTACTATTAGTTTTTAATTTTTAAAATATCGCAGTATACCTCAGAATGTACTATTATGATTGGCGAGAGTAAACGAGCAGGGGGCGGAGCCCCCTAGTGTACTATAAAAATATTTTAATAAAAGTTAGAATTTCGTTAGATGCCTTGTCAACAATAGCATTCATATTTAAACTTAGGCATCAGTAAAAATATTATATTAAGTGCGCACTGCTCAATGCTATTTCTTTCGATCGCTCGGTCTGTATGATCAGCCAGGTGGTTGTTGAAAAAACAGTGATTCCTACTGTGGAACTCATTCTTTATTTATTAAACTGATTATCCAGTGTAATTAAGAAATTATCTGCGATTCGATAGACAATCGTCCCATGACGATTTGTAAGCCCAAGTAACTTACACTTCTGTTACATTAAGATATTGACTACGCCCACGTACTTTTATCGGTTTCAAGATCGATGCTCTCTTGGTGAGGAGTTCATTGTTCCATCCCTTATTATCGAAGTTTTGCGGGGCGATGGTTTATCTACGATTGCTTTAAAAATACTGTTTGTATCTATTAAACCAAAATAAATTTTGCAATGCAGTGCACACTTAAACTTTACCACCAGCAGTGATTGTTTACGAAATGTTACGCTTCAATTCCACTCTAGAGCAAGAACTAAATATTTACTTACCCATTTTGATCAGATGCACTTGGCAGTGTTTCGACGAGTCTCTAATTGCCTTAAGAGCCTATAAAAAATATCTGAATAAATCTCCAAGGTTGCTATAACGTGTAAAGAATAAGTACCAAGTATGTGCCACCTAATAACATTCTCCATCCCACTTACAATTAGGTTATCAGAGGCTATTTCTGTCAAGTTAATGTATATGGCTGTAGTATATAGTTTGACTGTGGAGCGTTCTTCCTGTATGCAATCCGAGGGCCACAGTAACCCTGTGTCTTCGTATCTTACCTTTCGGAGTTCATCCCGGACCATCATCAATCCCGTTGTGTTGCTCCAGTGTGACGTTAATTATATACCTCCCTACAGTGCTATAACTTGCCGTTCCTGTGCCCTGTGCAAGAATTTCATTTTGGCCCCTGCTACTACTACTACTATAATATATAATAATAGAAGTAGTAGTAGTAGTAGTAGTAAATAAATAGTAGTAGTAGTAGTAGTAGTAAATAAATAGTAGTAGTAGTAGTAGTAGTAAATAAATAGTAGTAGTAAATAAATAGTAGTAGTAAATAAATAGTAGTAAATAAATAGTAGTAGTAGTAAATAAATAGTAGTAGCAGTAGTAGTAGTAAATAAATAGTAGGAGTAGTAGTAGTAGTAGTAGTAAATAAATAAAAAACAATAGTAGCAGTAGTAGTAGTAAATAAATAATAGTAGTAGTAAATAAATAATAGTAGTAGTAAATAAATAGTAGTAGTAGTAGTAAATAAATAGTAGTAGTAGTAGTAAATAAATAGTAGTAGAAGCAGTAGTAGTAAATAAATAGTAGTAGAAGCAGTAGTAGTAAATAAATAGAAGTAGTATTTAAGAGAGTAATACTATACTACTACTCTATATTTACTAAAATACTAGAAAGTA
Organism: Metellina segmentata; assembly: GCA_947359465.1. NCBI lineage: Eukaryota > Metazoa > Arthropoda > Arachnida > Araneae > Tetragnathidae > Metellina > Metellina segmentata. The sequence goes on from OX375882.1 coordinate 97,480,461, forward strand.
GAATTTATTGAAATTATAATTTTTGTTTTAAAATACAAAAACACATTTTTTTAATGAGATGGGTGAAAATGATGGGATGATATGAGATTATTTATGTTGCGCTCTTTGTTTGTGAGTAACATTCGTAAGTCTCCACGAGCACTAATTTCCTGTCGGTTTCTTTTTTTCGTCATGAAGCTCATAGCTGCACTAAATCTACGTGCTACTAAATAGGAAGACAGGAAAGCAATTAACAGCTTCTGTACCAATAATGCAGGAAATAAAATTGGTATCTGTTTTGTAAACGGAATTTGTGGAATCCTTGTTCAAACATTTGTTTCGGTTCCTCATTTGTGAATAATTCAATTGCTCCTGAATTAGCATGGATTCATCTGAGTTTGTGGGTACACTTGCAAAAGGTTCCAACACCCAATCGCGGAAAACCATGTGAAAAATGTCTTCAAATATTTGACTTAAAAAAAAAGAACCGTTAAGTGTTGACATCTCGTTTCTGCAATATTGAAAGATTCGGAAACTGAGAGCATTCTTCTCTCCCCAAGATGTATAGAAAAATGTTTGTAACAAACGCAGATATTATACTTTTAATTTTGATTAAATTTAATTGATCATCTTGTAGCTTCAAATTGGTTTCGTTAAATTTGGCAAATAAGTGAGTAACATAAGCTGTATTTTTTTAATTAATTAAATTGAGCCGCCAATCATTGTCTTTACTTTCCAGGAATTCCAACACTGAATCAAAGAGTGCATAAAATGTATCCAAACATTCACTTTTAGCCAATGAACTTCCATGCTGAGTAGTAAGCTATTATAATCTTCATAATTTTCCAAGCAAAGTTGAGAAAATAATTTCTCATTTAAGGCATTCCTTTTTATTTTATTAACTCCTCTAATGACATAATATAGTGAACCATTAAAGCGTTCACTCAGATTTTTGGCGACTAATTGTTGACTAATGAATGACACAATGTACAGACAACACATTCAGTATAGCTTGTTTTAAGGATGTCAGAGAGCCTCGGTCTCGTCCTACCATTGCCGGAGCACCGTCATTAGCAACGGATAATATATTACTCAAGGGTATAATTCTTTAAATCGAAAAATATTTTTTATTCATTAAATATTACTTCATCTTTCGTATCAGTTTTCTAATATTTGATAAATAACAATATTATTGGAAAAAAATTTTCTTTTACAAATTTCACAAAACTTAAAAGAAGAGCTTCTTTCTCTGGCAATGTTGCCGCGTCAAGCTGTATAGATAATTTAGATGTATTAAAGTACTCACAAAAAGAATTTTCTACGCACTGAGCCATTTTGTCAATCCTTCTTTGTACTGTATTATTACTCAGTGAAGTTCTTATATCATCAAAAATTGTTTTATGCAGCATGATGCGTATAGTAGCATAATGGGCCAAATAGCTGAAAAATAACATTTTTGCAGAATATCGACTTTTGCAATTACGGTAAAAACTGATGATCAGTTTTTTTTGCTATTTGGTTGTGGAGGCAGAAGAGATGACTGATCTAAACAATATTTTTACCGTTGATATTCAATGTATTAGCTTACTTTTTTGCACTGTTAGAACGTAATTGTAAACATTTTTATTTTTTATAAAAAAAGCTCGAGTTTTGATCTTTTTGGAGGGTTTGAACCCATGGGTATGCAAAAGATATCAATAAATAGGGAGGACATTTTTTCCACGTTAGTTTTACTGCAGGAGCCAACTTTTCCGCACTATTAGAATATGATAGCAAAAAAAAAACTTTTTTCGGCCCACCCTATTATCCAAGCACGTTTGTCACGTGTCTGTTAATGAAACCTCGAAGTATTGCAGTCAAATAATCTTAACATTATTATTTGCATTCTTATATGTTTTCACAGACACACACGCGAAAACACAAGTACAGTGGCTACGTTGCTGTACTTACATTGTAACCTAACCTAACTTAGGCAAGTTGAAAATATCAGTCAGTTCTGCCATTCATTCGAATGTTCATGTTGGTGAGCAGACATCTAGGATCTAAGTAAGGCAAGATCTAATCGCCAAACCGCGCAGTAGAAAGGCGGAAAAATGTTTAATTTAAAAATATAATTCTTCGTGAAGAGCACTTTGGTACCCTTTCCAATTGGGCCCTGTGCGGGTACACCTTCCTAGTTACGGTACTGCCTCCCTACTTCTAAACAGTCCACATAAGAAATATAAAAGTAGAAGGAGCAATGGTAACCTATATATGCTCTCAGGATCATATGACCCAAACTAGTAGTAACAACCCTGAGACTGCTTTCGTCTGCTGGGTAGGGTGGAATATAAATTTTATCATATGAGTGGCCCACGGAACACAATAATACGTTCATTCATTAATTCATCACTAGGGAAACTTTTTGCAACAAATGCAACTTTTTTTCAGACGTTCTACGCTGCATGTAAAGTACTAAAACCAAAATTTCTCCTACATAGGATGTATTGTAAGTGAGTTATAACCGCAACATAAATGCAACTTTCTGCATAAATGCAACCCCACTTGCAACTTTTAAAATTTAGCTTAAAATTAATAATATGAAATTACTATTTCATATTTTGCCCTCTGAAACAACCCTTCATACACGTGTGTCTGATCTTGCGAACGCTGCAGTATTGCGGATCAAACAAGAAGTTCATGGAAAAAAGCTGTTCGGCCTAACAGACGAAAGTGAAATGGCAAGAAGTACTTTTAACACATTGGTTGGCACCACGGAACACAATAATACGTTCATCCATTAATTCATCACTAGGGAAACTTTTTGCAACAAATGCAACTTTTTTTCAAACGTTCTACGCTGCATGGAAAGTACTAAAACCAAAATTTCTCCTACATAGGATGTATTGTAAGTGAGTTATAACCGCAATATAAATGCAACCCCACTTGCAACTTTTAAAATTTAGCTTAAAATTAATAATATGAAATTACTATTTCATTTTCTGCCCTCTGAAACAACCCTTCATACACGTGTGTCTGATCTTGCGAACGCTGCAGTATTGCGGATCAAACAAGAAGTTCATGGAAAAAAGCTGTTCGGCCTAACAGACGAAAGTGAAATGGCAAGAAGTACTTTTAACACATTGGTTGGCACTCTTTATAATGCAGAGGAAACTTGCGAAAGAGAGTTTACAAGGTATGTCGATCATAAATATGTTTTTCGCCTTGTAGAAATGACGTTTTAAAATCTCTGAATGATGAGCGAAAGGATTTGGCGCTTCTGCTATCCAATATAGCACATTATATGAATGCGGCTGGCGCAGTTTTTCAATGTTAAAGAAATTACTGGCCAAGGATCGGCCATTCAACGTTCTTCTGTATTTAATAATGTATTATAATACTGTAAAACACGACTAAAATTGTCAATCTATTTTGAAATTTATCATTTTTTACGAATAATTTATTTCAGAATTAGTGTATCAAAAATAAATGAAACTTTATTTCCATAAATGCAACTTTAGGGAATGATAAATGCAACTTTTCCCATTTTTACTGCAACAGAAAAGTTGCCCTAATCATCACTTTATTGGTTCACTGATTGATCAACTCATAGTAGCTCACTTCTGTGAGTACACAACATTTTTCTTTTCTCAAGAATACGCATTCACACCTCTATCCTGTCATATCACCAAACGTGGTGATAAGATACCAAATTACTATAGTCCATTATCACAGAGCAATCACGTGACACTAGTCGACATGCTGGACACGATTTTGAAGCACCTCCATCAAATTAATTATTAATTATATATACTAGGGGACTCCGCCCCCTGCTAGTTATCGCTCGTCAATCCCCGGAACCTATAAAACAGCGACCAGATTTGATGGTTCTTCTGAAAACATTGCACATTTTCTAGCGCGTTCTCTCAAATTTTATATATGAATTAATTAAAAATAAAACTGTTTATCGTATGCGCGTGCACCAAATTCATTTGCCCGTTGAACCACAAGACTCACTACCACGTGATTTGCTATCTACCTATCACAAAACGAATAAAACTGAAAAAGACGACAATTTTTTTTTATACTAGAAAGATAATTTCCATGTTGTTGATGAACATGCGTGTTGTAACTATACCACATTTAGAATAGAAACTCATCAAGAAAAACCACCGACAAAACTAAATGCTTATTTTAATAAAAAAAACTAGATGAATTGTCAATTGTAATCTTTTAAAAGTATATAACTATCAAAATGCTTATTAGCAAATATATTTACCTAAACGATCACATTTTTTAAGTGACGAACAGTAAAAAATTTTGTCATTAAATGCGTTTGCTCTAAACGACGATTTGTCTTAATGTTCTTGTTCTACATGTTTAAATTCAATTCATTTTCATATTACTGTTTTATATGTTTAAAACAACATTTGAAAAGGGCAATTCTTAAATCTACCGGGTTTCTTACTCATATTCATTATCGAGTTTTAAATATACTCTTTAGCATTTCTGTTATTCACCAAATTTTCTCTTCTAATATTTATTGTCAATTCCATAACTCATCCTCAAAATCTTATTGGGTGTATTATACATAGCACATGTGCTTGGTCAAAGTTCCTGACCCATGAAAAATAAACAAGCTAAGCTTAATTTCCCTATTCAGTACAAAGTCCTAAATCCGGAATTCTGCGGACCTCGCCTCCCCCCCCCCTCCGTGCGAATTAAAATGAATATTAAAAAAGCAGATATGCATAAATAGGAATAATACCTTTTTTAATACAATGCAACAAATTTTACTTGTAAATCTTCTAATTTTTGTGTGTGAGTATTTACTCTGAACGTGTCCATTATTTTGCTTTGTTTCATCAATTAGGTTCAGGTTTAACTCCTTGTTCCTTCAAAATTGTCGGAAAAATGTAAAAAAAGTGGGAACAAAAAAAAAAGGTTATCAAAACCTCCGGATTTGGGACTTTGTACTGCAATTCGAAATTTGTTGAATCGCCATCTCATTAGATTCGCTAAACCAAAAACCATTTACCACTCAATGCTCTGAACAAAACTAATAGAGCATAAATATTTTATCAACTTACATAACCATGCTCATGGATCAATTGAACTAAAACTTTTTGTGTGTATAATCTTAGTTTGGATATAGAAATCAAATATTGTTTTCTGAAAACATTGTAAGTATTTCAAGCTTTGATTAAGCCTAATTTAATATTCCAAACAATTATCAGTTCATTCTTCAAATAATTTCCCTCAAGGAACAACACACTCTAAAAAGTTTATTAACAACCAGGAAATACAGTGAATTTTTTAACTCCAGAGCTTTTCTGAAAATTGTATTGGATATTATATACAATACCTGTGCTTAACCACAGTTATTGTGAATAAAAAAATACAAAGAAAAATTTAACTCCAGTAAACTTCGAAATTTCCTAATTTCGAATTAAAACGGTCGTATCTAATTTCGAGCAGTTTTGGCAAAATTAAAACAAAAACACCTCTATTTAATTACATCATTCAACAGCACAAAAGTGTACGAATTCATTATGACGCTAGAAACACATACCTATTCTAAATACTATTAGACCATACACTATATTTCACATAAAAAACACTACTACTTCTGAATGATCGCGTTTGATTACATTATAAAAAAGGCATTTGAATTATAGTAATAATGAGAATTAGGCATCGTGAAAGCACTTACCTGCGCAGTGTCCCTGTCCCTGTAGGTGGCGAAAACGAACTTTGGGGGCTTAGGCAACTGGACCAACTGTCTCACCAATTCCAATCCAATGCCCCTGTTGGCTCCCGTGACGAAAACACTGCCCACTTCCATTTTGAAACTAGGTGCCTTCTTCAACACTTATAATAGATCCTCACACGAGCCACAAATACTTGCCTTCTAACAAACAAAAGGCACTCTCTTATGAGAAGATAAGTATTTATCTACTGATACGATTTTTTTATCACGAGCTATAAACATTCACTCGATGAAAGTTCCTAGTTTAAGCAAAATGATTCAAAACGTGTTTTTCTTTTTTTCCCTTCTCATTTACTGCGCACTGAATAGTCGCAACTATAATAACAATGGAGAGAGCACAGAGAATGGCCTTCAAAGTTGATCTAAGCGCTCTTTCCGGATGTTTTACTAAACTGTACAGGAAGTTTCACTTTAGTAGCACCCGATGTGAAACGGTTCATCTCCTCTCCATAAGAGTAACGTAAATTTTTCGTGGAAATTGAAGTTTTGTACATAAAAATTATAATTAAAGGGACTGGATAAAATAAATTTATCATCGGTTTCAAAAGTCAAAGTCCACCCTCGATTTGTGTAGGTTAGTACAGACTCTCCAACTTTTACGGAATTTCCGTAGTTGCTATGGAAATTAGGTGAAAACTATTGAGCTAGGGATGTATAGTGAAAAACTACGGATCTCGTACAAAAAAACACGGAAAATACTTTTTCCTAATCCGTGTTTTTGCTTTCCATGTAGCTTGGTATAAGATTTCTCAAATCAAACATAGCAATGGTAACTCAAAATACGTGGCTTTTACTTTTATAATAATGTCAGTTTTTGTCAATTCCTCACAGCAATGCAAACAGTGAGAGAATTTTCAGCATGGTTGGAAAAAACCAAACCGAATATCCTTCCAGAATGAACACTAAACCACTGGAGTCACTCCTCATAACAAAAATGAATTTGGAAGTTTGTTACGATGTCAAACCAAGCAATGAATACTTAAAAAAGGCAAAAAGTGCTTTCTATTCAATGTAAAAAAATTGTAAATGAGATGTTAATATAAATAGGTAATTAGTTTGATCAAAAAAATTGTGTTGTGTGATTTAAAAGAAAAAAGATTCATTCATTTATATTATATATTTATTCAATAATTTTCTCACATAATTTTGAATATTGTTTAAAAATATTTGTTTCAATTATATATTCAATTTTTTAGTTATATTTATTATTTTTAATTATTAATTAATTACTTAAGGTAATTACGGGTGAGACGCCCCACCGGTATAGATGACCCACATGATGCAATTTTGAAACTTTACGCTAGGTGTCTCTATTCGTTCCATGAATGTTTCAGTCAGTAGTTGTTTGGTGTGCTGTGAAAGCTTTTGTTTTATCAGCTTTTGTTTTCTGCTATCACAACAACATTTCAAGTACGCCCCATGTTTTTTCTACTCTCTTATAAGATTGATGTTGTAGTGTAAGGCTGGCATTAGATAATTTGAATGGATTTTTTTTATGTAAGCATAAGAACTTGTAGTCAGAAGTATATCCGTCGACTTTAGGCAGTGTACCGCCATTTTTACTGTCTTTTACTTCGAACAGTTGCCGAGGCATCTCTCCCATACCAAAAGGATAGACGCCACACATATGTATCGGGTGAGATGCCCCATTTGCATTTTTTGGGAGAGATGCCTTTTAGTTGTTTAAATTTCAAATCAATGTTTTTAAAATCATATTGTTTTTATAACATATTGTAATACTTGTAAATCGTTAAAAACTGTTACGTAAAATTAAATTTATTGAAACTATAAATTTTGATTATAATTTATCAATTGGACGAATCCAAGCTTCAGAATTGATTGGTAGAGCGTGGAAAAGGGCAGCTTCTGTCGACACTGCTATAAATGGTTTTCGGAAAACGGGAATTTTCCTTCTAAACCAAGCAGGGATTCCGGACCTCTTCTTTGCCATCATTAAAGAAATGAACAAGACGGATGAAAAGTCCGTAAATTGTTCGCAATCATCAGATGTTTATGCTCAACAGAACAACAACCCCGACAAAATTATTGCACCAGATTTCGCCTGTACCCAAACTAGAAGAAAGACCCAGAAAGAGAAACAAAGCGTCGGATAAGATGCTTACATCCCAAGAACACATCCAAGAAAAACAGTTAATTCCGCCAACAAACGTAACAGGGTATCAAAATAGCTGATGGATATCTAAAGTGATCCTACATGCAACTGCTTCGAATGCGAAGAAAACTATTTTGTTTAAAAAATTTGGTCGGATTGGATAAAATGTGCAAAGTGTCTAAATGGTTACATGAAATCATGTACAATGTACGCAGATCTGTGCAATATTTGCGGGAAAGCAAAAATTACAGAAGTCAAAAAGAAAACTCGCAATTTGATATTTTCGAAATATTTCGTAATACTTTAATAGCGTAATAATCTTTTTAAGACTTACAAATTCTTATTCTTTAATTATTCTTTATTAGTTATGTTACTTAGTTATTTTATTAGTTATTCTTTAACAAAGAATTTTGTAATGTTCTAGCAATAGCTGAGTTATTTTTTTAATTGTTTTAATGTGTTTTACTGTAAATTTTGTTTTATTTTAAAAGCGTTTTTTTTTTAACTTTTTGCACCTTGTCTATGGTTGTTATATATTTCAATACTTTATAAATTAATGCTAAGGTAGTATTTTCTTATAATCACTTGCTCTTAATATGTTATATTCGTTTAAAATCTTTTAAATTTTAAAAATGACTGATTTTTACAGGTAGGGTATCTCTCCCATGTAAGTGAGGCATCTCACCCGGAACTACGGGAGAGATAGCCAAATGTAGTGTGTCACAATTTTATTATTTTTTTCCAAAGAAAATTTACAACATAGTAAAAAACAGCTATTCAGTATTGATAAACAATATCTATTATGTATTGCCATAAATTTTCGTTTTTATTGTTAATAACAATTTATTTTATAACGTATTTTCGTTTAGTGGACATCTGTTTCGGAATTCCCTTATGTTATTATTTAGTAACTTTTTATTAATTTTAATTAACCAATAATTTATTGGTACTATGTCGTATGTAATAAGTTGGTAAGAAGTGCTACTAATGACTGGGTTGCCAATTTTGGAAAGTATTATACCGCTCTAAACGCGTCTTCTCTGATCAAGCAAACGCAAAGCAGATGTATTCAAGAATTCCCCTAACTGGAGATCATAAAACTCCTTTCAAGTGATCAACTGCCGATAACTAACCTCAGACGTGCTATTACAGCACTCATTTGACATTACATCTGTCATAAATTTCTGGGCACTTGAAACAAGCCCTCTTCATCTGACATTACACTGACATCCCGATCTCATCAATCTCAAGCCCCTTGACAACACTCAAAATTCCATAGACATCTGGTTTTTTCCGTTCAAAGGCGTCCTGCAAGACGATAGAATTTTCCACAGAAACTACTGCGACCTGTTTGCGAGAACAAGCTGGCTTACTTGCCGTACCCTTCTTGTCCCAAATATATCTGTAATCTTGTAAATATCTGCTAAGCTGTAGGTTAGAATAAATATTGTAGTGGTGAAACCAAAGATCTTATTCCTTTACGCTACCATTACATTTCTATCACCATTTCATCCGTTACTCTACCAACCAGCCTATTGATCAGTAAAATTCCGTTCCTAGAAGTTTATTGACTTGTGACAAAAATATATTTAATTTAATTAAAAATAAAAATACTAACTGCAAAATAATCGCATTTATGTAGATATTTTTATTAATGTCGCATTGGAGCAACACAGCGGGCTATTGTTGACGATCCGGAACCAAACTCAAAGGAAAAGTCCGAGAACAAAATCCGTAATATGACCATGGTTAAAAATTACGGTGTTGTCCTCGTATCTTTCTCGTTGGGAATGATCTCGAACCGTTGTCAACAGCCTGTTGTTTTGCTCCATAAGACGTTAATTCAATATCTACCTCCACACCTACCGAAGACAACACCACGTCATTTTAAACCAAACTTCCACATCACACCGGAGGGGGGGGAGGACATTTGAGGCCACGACCGATTTAACGTGCACCAGTGCCTTTTGTACAGAACGGTCTTTAGTTAGAACCAACTCGCAACACATCGGTTGCCAACACTTCCTCACCACGTTAATGTGAGCTCATTTGAGACCACGACAAATTTAACGTGTACATGCCCCCAACTACACGACCATGTCTTGTTAGTCCGGGTTTCAAACACATGGTGTGTACGTTTAAATATTGGGATGCCAACTCAGGTGTGACCTCGTCATTTCACTGTGGTTCAAAATTACGTGATGTTGTCCTCGGATATTTCTCTTTGATATTCATATCGTATCGTCGCCAATTGCATGCTGTGTTGTTTTCTAAATAGAATACCATCTCAAGTTTTTTTAAATATAGTAAAACCCCGATTATACCAGTTTCCACTTTAACCGAGGTGTCAAATACATCTAGGATTTTCAATTTTTTGGTTCTACATTTTCCATTTTTGAAACTACCGAAAAAATTTCTGATCTCACAAACACTCAGAAAAACGAAATCCGTCACTGGATAAAGCTGACGAACAATACAAGAGATTACATATAAAATAATCGTCAATAAGGAAAATGAATCTAGCGATGAAAAAGACAGTGACGATAAAATCGACGTATGAAAACATCCCGTACAGATGGACTAAAAGCTATCGAAAGTGCTATTGAATATATAGAACAAGAAGCGACACCAGCAATCCTGTTATCCTTAAAAAAATGGCGAAACATTGCTGCAGAAAAACGCCTAAGTAACGTAAAACAAAAAAAAATGTAAGGGCTTTTTAAGTAAGAACTCTTTAATTATCATAACAATATGAATTTCATGTGGTGTATCTGTATAACTTTTGTATTTAAAATATACATTTAAACCCTACACGATTTATTTTATTTACAATTTTTGCTTTAACCTAGTTTTTCGGTTATCCGAGTTAGTCTTGGTTCACATTAACTCGGATAATCGGGACTCTACGGTATGCAGTTAAAGTTCAATTTGTTTTGGTTATCCAAGCATAAAGTTTCCGGCGTGGTTTCGTGTCGCCTTCGTGTAGAAATGTCATATGCATTTTTGAATATCAATGAACGGATAAAGTTCCTACTCCATCTTCAAATAACTCTTTATTCTTATTGTTCGGCGGTTAATGCAATCGATGACTACAGTTTGTGTCAAACAATGGGGAAAATGGCTACAGCTTGTTCACAGGATTTATCAAAGCGTAAAAGAAATCGCATAATTTTTCAAAATACAATTCATTTACAGCAGGAACACTTTTTAAAAGGGTATCGGTTTTCCATTTCTGTTGATAAATGATCATTGGTGCGTCTCGTTCAACAAGGAACAAGTCTTCAAATGTCTGAAACGCTCTCCAATACATCGATAGGGGCATCGTCAGTCCCCATTTCCGTCTTCACCCAACCAGGACACATGAGCACAACAAGGATTCCGTTGTCCTTCACTTCCTGAGTAATCACACGCATGGTGATATTCAGCGCTGCCTGCAGAACAGAACAAGTTAGCACTAGAAAGAAAAAGTTCATTTTTTTAAAAGACTAGGGGGCTCCTGCTCCTGCTCGCTTACGCTCGCCAACCCCGGGGATTGCTACGCAATCCCATTCATATAACCAACCATATAACCAACACTCCTTTTACATATGCCATTTGGTTTGCTTCGCAAACCAACATTCCTTTCGCAGAGTGAAACTATCTGAATAATTCGTATTATCTTGATTTAACTTTCCGGTCCATGACGTCACAGCGAGAGCTTCGCCCTCTGCTCGTTTACTCTTCCCCGGATATTGCTACACAACCCGTTTGGTTTGCCTCGCAAACCAATACTTCTTTCGCAAGTGATTTCACTATTTTTTGCTTTAACACTTAATGCACCCTAAACTAATAGCCGCATCAGTAAAAAATCTTCTGCATCTTGTTCCCTGTACAATTTTAAGTAAACCGTGTTTATCTCCAAACTTAACGATCTGTACTTTGTACTTTCTGGGTAAACTGTCTGAGAACAGAGGGAAAAAAGCGAGCCTTTTTCCTCGCCAAATAAAAAGAAATCGTTTGTATGGCAGTTGTTGCTACGATAAATTTGATATCTGGCAAACCCGATAGTCAAAAATGCAACCCACTACTGCTTGCGAAATCTGCTATGAGAACTGAAAAATACGAAATTTGTGTCACCAACTTTTGATTGCATCAATTTTATTTATTAACCAATTTGAAAAATAATTGTACCATAAGAAAGAGTGTAATGTAATGTATTCAGTGATGTTCTCAGATTTAAAAAATAATGGTTTTTGCTGTAGATATAACGATTTTAACACGAAGTAGCAAAAATATCCAAAGATTCCGAATTTTGTATGACCAACTTTTGATCGCATCCAATTTAATTATTAATCGATTTAAAAAATAATAGTACCGTAAGAAAGAGTACATTCTGAGGAAAACTGCGATATTTTAAAAATTAAAAACTAATAGTAATAAGATATGGTTACGGCAGTTTAAAAAAAAGTAACAAAAATGTCCCGATTTTTCCCGAATTTCAACAAAATATTATCAAGAACAAAATTGAAATTTAAAAAAAAAATCGACGAGCTGCAAAAATATACGTTGAGAGGTACTCTTAAAAAAAAAACTCACGACTGATGACTGAAAATTTGTATGTGTTTTGCTCACTCGCGGAAGAAATTTCGCTTTTTCAATTTTGACACTTAATAAGCCCTAAACTAATAGCCGCATCGGAAAAAAATCTTAATAATTGTCCAGGGAATACGATGAAGAACAAACCATGTTAATTTTGTTTTTTTTCCGATCAGTACTTTCTCGGGAAACCGTCTAAGAATCGAGCTAAACAGCACAGTTTTCAATCCTGCGGCGTCGGCGGCAGCGGTAACATTTTTTTAATATAGAGAGATAGATCGAGTATTAAATGGAAGTTGTGACGGTTTCATTTCACAATTGATATGCTACCCATAAACGACACAGTGAAGACGTCTATATCAAAGATATATTATTTTTATCAATGGGATTGCCATAGCTCAGTTAGTTCGCCCACTGTCCTAGCAACTTGAGTTGTAGACGGCGTTAGATTGTATTTCTCCTTCTGTCTATTTTTATCTTCTTTGTTAGTAAAACTTTTCTTCCGTGTGTATGTCCATATCTATGACTGTTTCTGTATTGCGTTTGGCACAGATTGGCTGAGTATGTCTTGTGAACCATCAAAAACCAGAGACTAATCATTCACCAATAGTTACCAAAGGGGTTGGTTGGTTGTTTTAGGCGCTTTATGGTGCAAGGGCCCTATTTGGCCATGCTGCGCCAAACACAAAATGTACAATATCAAGTAATTGACATGCACAACGAAAGTTTTCACTTCCACAGAAGAGTGAAATGCACCTATTCAGTCATGCACTTGATAGAAATCCAAACTGGCACCTCCTACAACACGAAGGTTGCTAGAGCAATGGCTATACCCATCGAGTCACGATGACCCCAGTTGATAAAAGAGATATACTAGTTCTCGTTCTTTCAATACGGCATAAGTGTTTTTGTTGATATAAAATCCTGCAAGAAGCCTACAATTCTGTACAAGAAACTTGGAATACAAGCTTTTCCTCCATAAAAAATTAGTTTTTAATGTAGACATCTCTGTATTTTGTGAGTTTGTTAGTCTTTGTACATGAGCATATAATCCTCTTGAAATTGTGTAGAGGTAGGTTTTTGGTTTGGGTTTTGTGGCAACTGTCTTCGCTCGCTATCTTTTCACTTCAAGAACCTAGCGAAATCATTAAACTATTTTGGCTATTGAATGTTTTAAACAATAACATACCTAAAAATAAAATAGGGGAGCCTCCCTCCCTGCGGCTAAACTTCTTGTGCCTTTTGGATTCTCTGTTTCCTTGTAGTTGACATTGCTTTACTCATGTCTTTTTCTTTTTATCAATATTCTTTTACACTTTGTCACCCATTTTGTTGTTCTTAATTGTCACAGGTTATATTCAGTTTGAGTTATTATATTTAATCTAGTGAAGCAACGAATGTTAATTATAGTACTAGATACGTTTTGTTCGTTTGGACTGAATTATTGTTACAGGATCCGCCTTCACTCGAAAGCAGATTCGATTCATGTTCTAATAGAAATCGATAAAAGCTGACATAAGTACAAGTTAGAACAATAAAACTAAACTCAATGCCGTTTGCTTTTTCCAGTTTTTCCCGTCTTAATAACCCGTTTCAATTTTACATTCATTTTCAAATTTTAGCGTAACACTTTCTCTAAGTTCCCGTTTCACCAGTTTTTCCGCGGAACACCGGTTCAGAACCACTGGTCTAGAGTCTAGAGAGACCTCGTGATCTAGCAGTATTTCAAATGACGAGATTTTGACCTGGATATTTCTTTTCGGAACTAATCACAAACCATCTCTAAAAACCCTTTTTGTTGCTCCAGTGAGGTGTTAATTACAAACCTACCTATTTGTCAATAAGGTAATATGGAAATACGTTTATGATGTCAACGTGACGCGTCTCATGTTTCTGTAATTTACTCTGGCTATTAGAATGGAAACTAAGAGAGTGATAAATGTTTCCTGCGAGTGTCCACCAACTTTACGAAATTTAACCCACAAATCGCGTGTAGTCTTTTAAAAATATATTGTCATTTTTACACCTTCAAAACAGCAATAGGTCCCAGCGTGTTGGTCTTGAAGTGAAAGAGCATGTTGTCATCAATGAGGTTGGAAAAACGTTCCATATTAAAACCTGCAGCATTGTTGATGAGCAGGTTGAGCCCGTTTTCTCCAACCATGTTTTCCACGATCTTTCGTGCTGCTTCCACCTCGTCAGGGTGCTGGACATCTGCGGAAGAAACACACAACATTTAGAATCATGAAGTCAATGAATTTTTCTTCCTCGTCAATTGAGAGTCCTTCAGGAGTCTTATGAAATGGATCCCTAACCCACTCGTAACTTGCTATCAGTTTGTCGTCAGCAAGAAAATACTTTTTAAAATTCTTCACCAGCATGTGGCTAAATTATTTCAAAGGTTACAAAAACAACTTTTACATGTTCTTCTTCAGCCTTGTAAATTTTAGTACGATCATTCACATTTGCTAACATTGTTAGGTTTTTTTAGTTTTAAATTTCTGCTCCACAATTCCAATTTTCTACAAAAAGCATTAACTTTATCATTCGTATCCAACATATGTACATTTGCTCCTTGGAGTTGAAGATTCAAGTTATTTAATTTCTCGAAAATGTCGACCAAGTAGCTCATTTTCATCACAAATAAACCATCGCAAAAATTCTTGGCTTCCGGTCTGTTTTCTTCTTCCAGGAAAATGGCGATTTCTTCTCTTAATTCATAAACACGTTGCAAGAATTTCCCACGTGATAACCATCTTGCCTCGCAATAAAATTGTAAAGCTGAATGCATTGCACCCATGTCTTTACAAAGTGCGGAAAAAATTCTTGATTTCAGAGACCTCATTTTGATATAGTTTACTACGGTTACAACTGTAGTTAACACAATATTCAGACCAGGACTCATTTCTTTGGAAGCCAAAGCTTCTCTATGGATCATGCAATGTGTCCAGACGCACTGAGGCGATTTTTGTTTTACAAGTGCTTGTATACTTTGGAATATTCGGGACATTGAACGAGCACCATCGGTGCATATTCCGACGCAATTTTTCCATTCTATGTTTGCCTCGTTCATAAAATCATTTAAAATAGCAAATAATGCGAGCGCTGTTGCTTTGAGTTCAAAAGGTTTGCAGAAAAGTAGTTCTTATAATTCTGACATATTATCACAAAATCGAACATAGGCAATGAAATGAGCATCTTTATAACTATCTGTTGCTTCATCAAGCTGTATTGAAAACAATTTGTCAAGCAACTTCGAGAAAAGCTGACACTGTACATCTTCAGCTATATCACCAATTCGACGAGCAACACTATCATTTGCAAGAGGTATGAACTAGGGATGCGACATCGACAGCAAAACATCGATGTTTTGAAACATCGATGTTCAAAATTAAAACATCGATGTTGATAAAACATCGTTCCAAAAACATCGATGTTTTTAAAATTCAGTGTATTTAAACTTTTTTTCCCCATTTCTTAAAACTGGTTTAGCAACTAAGGATGCAACATAGACAGCAAAACATCGATGTTGATAATGCATCGCCCCCAAACTATCGATGTTTTTAAAATTTAGTGAATTCAAACTTTTTCCCCATTTCTTAAAACTGGTTTAGCACCTAGTGATGCTACATCGACAGCAAAACATCGATGTTGATAATGCATCGCCCCCAAACTTTCGATGTTTTTAAAATTCAGTGCATTTAAACGTTTTACCCCATTTCTTATAACTGGTTTAGCACCTAGTGATGTGACATCAGCTCCAATACATCGATGTTTTTTATAAAACGTCAATGTTTTGAAAACATCGACATCGATGTCGTATCCCTGCTTTTCAGACCCTTCACCTTTGGTGATTTTGGTCTAAAAGTATGTTCAATTTGCTGATTATGAAAATTATGCTACTTGGTTATTTTTTAAATTTTTATAACGGTACTTTTTTCATTTAAAAATAAAACATCGACAACGTAAAAACATCGACAAGTATAAACATCGATGTTACAAAAACATCGATCCCAATACATCGATGTTTTGAAAACATCGACATCGATGTCGCATCCCTAGTATGGACTGCAATTGTTTTGAAAATTATCTCCAAACATAGTTTCTACAAACTCAATTGCTGCTGGCAAAATAGGCTCTTCACCAACGGTGTGAGGTTTTTTACATCTGGCTATTTTATATGAAACTTTGTAGGATGCAATTAAAGCTTTTTAATTCACAGACAAAGTTTCTTTAAAAAATGATTTTTGCTTTTCATATTATTTTAATTTTAATTCGAAGAATTATCTGGGTTTGTTGACGTACTCACTACGAAGCGTTTCCAAATGTCGTTTAAGTTTATTAGGTTCCATGCTGTCTGCGGCCAACATTTTTGAGCAAATGATACACAGGGGCCTTTCTTCTTCATTTACTTCAGTACTGGTAAACCCCAAATTTAAGTATTCTTGAGAATATTTTCGGAACCACGCTCGTCTGTGTACTTGTTGATGCTTGACTATCGTCTAATGCTCGTTTACGCCCTTTTAAAAAATTATCCATGGGTCTGCATAAATCTGCTGCGGTGAATTTTTAATATGGTGATTGCAATTAACACGAAAACATATCTAACATACGATAGATTTGATAGCGATCGACTCGAATGAGAATTGAAACTTACATTATCGAACATTTTCCTTCTTCCTATAAGAAAACATTTGCTCTGCGCATGCTCGAGACGGCTTCCACAAACTATATTACTTATTTTTCCTCTTTTCATTAGTCATGCTTCTGTTTTATTTCTTTTATTATTCCAAAAAAAAGTATTCCCAGTTTCTAAATTTAGCTCACCCCGTCTAGGTTTACTTTCATTACCGAATTTTTGTACTTTCATATTCTTTCAACGTTATATCACTGTTTGGCTTTCATTTCAAATATAATATTTAAATTTTCCCCGCTTCCATTCGCTTCATCTGTTCACCGCCCGCTTGGCAAAATGCCAGATGTGTTTTCTCGCCAGCGTTGACTCGCTTTCACTCTTGTTTTGGCAGTTAGCTAAAAATAATTTAAAAACAGAAATAAAAATATTCAATATATATTATTGTTGTATACATTTTATTGTGTTTTTAATTTATCAAAACCGTCCCGCCCTAAGACATACGGTGTAGTTTTGGGTTGTGAGCAACCCCGCACAGCACATGCGTTGTCGCCTATGTTTCTCAATATTGCAATGCAATTACGCTTATTATTATGGGAGGGGCTATGAGAGATTTTCGAGTCTTACTTCAAGAAGTCGATAGGCTATTATCTTAAGGCCTTGTCTTGACTTTTTACTGGTCCAAAGTAGTTTTCTTTCTACTTTTTTGTGGTCACGGGGAAATAGGTCTTTTCTTATGTTTTCCCACAGTTTGCAGTCGTAAATTACGTGTCAACACTTTGAATTCCTTCTCCACATTCGCATTTGTCTTCCTTATTGAATAAACGTTTCTGGTGCTGTCCAAATACGCCGTGACCAGTGATAAATTGACTGATCTCAAAAGATCCTAGAAGTCTCGCCTGTGTTATGTCCTTGTATTCTGTATAGACTACTCTTCTCTTCTCTGAGTAGTCCCATCGCCCTTGCCACATCCCTTCTGCTTCTTTGATAATTTGTTTCCGGATGTATTTTCCCTGTCCATATTTTGTGACTTGTCGATGTAATGTTTCTCTGTTGCTTCTTTTGCCAGAGCATCCGCCCTCTCATTGCCCTCATGGCCTGCGTGAGCTTTAATCCATTTTAGGTTTATAACTCCTGAGTAATTCTTTATTTGATGTTTCATATTGCAAATGTATTTATCACTGTTGGTAATATTGCCTAGGGCCATTAACACGGATCTTGAGTCAGTAATAATGTCGGCCTTTCTGATGTCATTCCTTGTAATGAGAGATATAGCTCTGTCAATAGCTATTAATTATGCCATATAAACCGTAGAGTGATCGCTAATTCTTATTGCCTCGCTGTAAACTTCTACCACTTCCAAATAAACGACTAAACCGTTTCCGACCTTCCCTTCTTTTTTAGAGCCGTCTGTGAAAATTTTCACTCCTTCTAATATTTCTTCTTTACCATGATATCTCCATGGGGTTTTTAATACATCCCAAGGTGGTGACCAAGTTGTTTCTTCTATTTGAACATTTTCAGCCCTAATTTCTATTCCATTAATTTTTAGATTTTCTTTCTGTTTAAGTATTTTAAATTTATCCTGAATTCCTTTTAGTTTGAGGTCTAGTAGTATGCATCCAGATAATATCAGTAGGGCATCTGTAGAGACTGTGCTGTAGCATTTTGTAATGGGTAACAAGCAACTTCTCTGTATCTGAAGAATCTTTTGATTTTGTTTAGCCTTGTTTCTGTACCATGATGCTCTCTTGGTGTGGAGTTCATTGTTCCATCCTTCATTATTGAAGTTCTGCGGGACGATTGTTTATCTACGATTGCTTTTAAAAAATACTGTTTTTATCTATTAAACCAAAATAAATTTTGCAATGCAGTGCACACATAAACTTTACCACCAGCAGTGATTGTTTACGAAATATTACACTTAAATTCCACTCTACAGCAAGAACTTGATATTTACTTACCCATTTTGATCATATGCACTTGGCATTGTTTCGACGAGGCTCTAATTGCCTTAAGAGCCTATAAAAATATCTGAATAAATCTTCAAGGTTGCTATAACGTGTAAAAAATAAGGACCAAGTATGTGCCACCCAATATCATTCCCCATCCCATTTCCGATTCGGTTATCAAAGGTACTTCAGTCAAGTTAATGTAGATGGCTGTAGTGCTTTGACTGTTAAACGTGCTTCCTCTATACATTCCAAGGGCCACAGTAACCAGTTGAGAGAGTAACGGACTGGCAAGCAATCGGGTTGCGAGTTCGAATGCATCCAAAGACTGTCGTGTACCAAGGGACTGGTGAATTTTAAACGTGCCGAGGCCTCCAATATACTCGCATTGTCGTGGTATGGAATTTGGGACAGTGGGTGCCGACTCATATTCAACCTCGTCTACTTGTATTTCATATCTAAAACACCAGTGTGTAAATGTTCATAACTTTTCTAATTTAGCCGTAATTCCGCAAAAAATCAACTGGAAGGCATGAAATTTATACTACAGAGGCACGATGTAGTGTGTAAAGTCAGTATTTAAAGCCCTTTAGTTTTTTTCTATATTACATACATCTATATTTTTAAATGGAACTGTTATGGATATATCTTACCATTACTCACGTGTATATAATTATAAAATTGCAAAATATACGGTTAATAATTGATCGAAGTTTATTTAATATATAGAGCAAAGTTGACCCATTTTAAGTTTAGCATATTTCTGCATTTAAATAGTTACTAAAAAACTTTAAACATACACCAAATCAGTATTTTATCGCTCCCAGCATCTTATAATCACCCAAACGCAGTATATTTTTGATGCAATAATTTTGTCTGCCTAGAGTATGCGAAAATGGCACAATGTGCGGCGAGCGAATAGGCCACGTTTATGAAGCGTTTGGCCACAGTTATACGGGACACACCTGTTCGTCTGGTTACTGTACGCAGCTGCTGAGCAGGGTTGCCTGCTGTCTGGTTTCGGTCTCAACACATTTTGCGTGCATTTGCCGCCCAGTCCTTTATGTTTTAATTTCCTCAAATGTGTCCCCACTCTCTTCTGAATATGGCCAATGCATTCAAATTTTGTTACAGAGAATTTGCCATAAGTGTCCTTCATTGCCTGAAAACCTTTGGAATCTCCGTCATCATGATCGAGATGACCGCCTACCTGAAAACCCTCGGCCAATCCGTTCTTATTTTTTGACTTAACTTTGATTATTTTATTTTTTCTGGCTTCGCTCAGTGGCTAGTCAGTCCCCTCTTAAAATACTCTCATTGGTTCTGAATTCTCTTTCAAGATTTCCCTTTTTAGATTCCGCTCAACGCCCCCTCATAATTTTGGTTAGAAGCCCTATTATTATTTAACGTCAAGTTCCACTAAGCTTCAGTATCGGCATCCTGTGCATCTGGCTTTCACAAGCACCTAAATTCTTAAAACTTGACAACCCCTTTTTATATTCACCTTTGTATTTCTAAAGCTTTCTGAAAGTTTCCTTTTGGGTTGGAATCTTGCGTATTTCTATTCTTTTTCGGCGCTTCATGAAAGGGTAGCCACTCCTTATTTGGTACAATCGGCGGATCTGTTTACTACATTCCTGCTTCGACGCACTGTTCTTTTCCCCCTCTCTTGCGAGAAAGGTGAACGACTCTGTAGTTACTTTGTGATTTCTTAAAATTGCTGTTTAGGAATATGATGAGATTACATTCCCTCATCACAAGTAACATGAGGGCATACACAAACCTAGTGTTGACCTCACTGTTTGTGTTTTTCTTTTTTGAAGTAGCGAAGACTTTAGCAAATGAGCAATTTTGGCAGCTCAAGCAAAGGTTGGAATTGAGTCCAAACCTTGAATACCCTGTCAAGCATAAGTTGTTTTGCATGCAAACTGGGCTACATAATAAAGCAAAAACAACTTATTAGTATATCCATGTAAATCACACGAAATCCAGTAACTTTTTCATCTTTGACACCTTTATCTTTCAAAAGTTTTGAAGAGTTTTGAAGTTTAGCACTGCTAGCAGTCGACACTTCTTGAATGTCAGGTGTAGCACTTGAAACCGTAGTGAACCTATTTCCATGAAACTTTCTCTTTCGAGTTTTCTGCTACGGCTTGGTCATCCCATTGCAATTATAAAAAGTTTAATAAATAATGATGTTATCAATAAACAGTTTGTTGATAGCAGTTGAAAATGGTCTTGAGCGAAAAAATAGTACGAATAGAAAGTAAAGCTACTGCTAGAAAGCTCTAAACAATAAACATTAGGACGTGAAGCAATATCGTTGCCATATTCTTCGCAATAATTCTTCAGAGCTTGTTGCAAATTGTTGAGGCTTGTTTATAGAAAATAGTTTCACCCAATTTATGTTTTAAATTAGGTTTACTTTTAGAATATTAGCCGAAAAACCATTAACTTCCTGCCGCTTCAATCGAACTTCCGGTTTCGTTTGCAGTCATTGAGTAATACTGAAACAGCTATAATTTTATTTCTAATTATCGCAGACTTAAAACTATTTCAGATTCTGAATCTTAAAAACATGGGCTTCAATATAAAACGGTAAAAAAAGTGTGAATTTTCGGCAAAATTGCTTTTTAAACGTAGTCGGATACCTTAATTCCATAACTCTTCCTCAAAATCCTATTGGGTGTATTATATATAATACATGTGCTTGGTTAAAGTTCCTGCCCAGTGAAAAATAAACAAGCTAAATTTAATATCCGTATTCTTCAAAATTTGCTGAATCGTCTTCTAATATATTGACCTCGTTGACATGAGGAGCGTAAAACGAGCGTTTGCTGAGGCTCTCGGGGTCCCGCTCTTCAAGGTCGCAAATATAGTAACTTGAATTAGAGGAATAAATAAACAGAATGAGATAAATAACAGAGAGAATAAACAGAATGAAATGGCGTGATTTTGCTAGCCTCGCCCTACTTGCGTTGAAACGCCTCATGTAAACGTGGCCTTAGATTCGCTAAACCAAAAACAAAGTACTGCTCATTGCTCTGAACAAAAATAATGTGCCATAAATATTTTAAAAGCTTACAAAACAGTGCTCTTGGATCGATTGAACTAAACATTTTGTGTACAAATGCTAAGTAAAACTAATATAGAGATATAAAAATCCAAGATATATTATTTTTTTAATACATTGGAAGTTTTTTACGTTTTACATAAGCTTAAAATAACATTCCAAATTCAATTATCAGTCTACAAGTAATTTCTCTGAAGGACTATTGCACACAAACAAAGTTATTCTCAACAAGAAAATATAATAATTTTTAATTCCACAACTTTTCTGAAAATCTTATTGGATAGAATACCTGTGCTTAGACAAAGTTAATTGCCCATAAAACAAAAACACAAACATGCAACATCTAACTCTCGTGTACTTCGAAATTTGCTAATTTCAAACTAATTGAACTAATAATTTTGTGTACAAATGCTTAGTAAAATTAATATATAAAGATATAAAAATCATAGAGATATTAATTTTGTGTATACATTGTAAGTTTTTCACGTTTTACATAAGCTTAAAATAACATTCCAAAGTCAATTATCAGTCTATTCTTTAAATAATATCCCTCAAGGACCATTGCACACAAAAAAGTTATTCTTAACAAGGAAATGCAATTTATTTTTAATTCCACAACTTTTCTGAAAATCTTATTCGATATTATATATAATACCTGTGCTTGGCCAAAGTTAATTGCCCATAAAAAAACACAAACATGCAACATTTAACTCCCGTATGCTTCGAAATTTACTTATTTCCAACTAAAACTGTCGTATTTACTTTTGAAGAGCTTTGGCGAAATTAAAAAAACTGCCTCCATTTATTTACATCTTTAAACAAAACGAAGGTGTAAGAATTCACTATGACACTAGAAGCGATACCCATTTCAAATACTATAAGACCATACATTATATTTCACATCAATAACACTACTAATTCTGAAAGATCGCGTTTCAATACATAATATTGGAGGCCTTGGATTCATAGTAATAATGAGAATTAGGTGTCGCTAAATCACTTATCTGCCCAGTATCCCTGTTCCTGTAAGTGGCAAAAACCAACTTCGGGGGTTTAGGCAACTGGACCAACTGTCTCATCAGTTCCAATCCAATGCCCCTGTTGGCTCCCGTGACGAAAACACTGCCCACTTCCATATTTGCAACTAGGTACGTCCTTCAACACTGAGATCCTCCCACGATTACTTGCCTTCTAAAGAAACAAAAAGCACTCTCTTGTGAAAAGATATAGATATTTCATCTACTGAACATCATTTCATTTGTGTTTTGCTCTTTTCAACTTATTATTTATACAGCACCGATAGGACGCAACATTATTAACAATGGAGAGTAAACAGAGAATAGCAGTCAATACATATATAAGCGTTCTGTCTTGATATTCGACTGGACTGTACAGGAAGGTTCACTTAAAAAGCACCCTCTGTGAAACAGCTCATCTCTTCTCCATAAGAGTAACATAAATAATTCCACAGAAACTAAAACTTTATACTTTAAATTATTATTAAAGGGACTGGATATTTATCAGCGGTTTTCAGAAGTCAAAGTTAACCCTCGTATTGAGTAGATTAGTATTTTAATTTGCGTCATATCGGAGCAACACAGTGGATTATCATCGACGGTCCGAGATCGAAACCGAAGGGAAAGATCAGAGGATAGCACCATGTAATTTTTAACAACGTGGAAATGACGATGTCATAAATGGGCTGGCACTCTACTCTCCAAACTTTCACACCACACCAACGTGTGGTTATTTGAGGCCACTACAGATCGAACACCTGCACCAGAGCCCATGTATTTATGACCTTCTTAATGTTACTTAAGAGTGTAGTAAATTTGACCTTATATTGTTTTATTATAAGTTTTAAAACGAGAACTGTGCATGAATATTAAATGATAATTTTAAGTACTATTCGTGAATACATTGCTACTGTATAGTTTTTTTCATACTTTCATATATTGATAATAATGTCTTTTTTTTTTTTTCAATTTGTGTTAAGAGTGTAGTGTCGAATTAATTTTACTGAGCATACTAGAAGTGAAAAATCATTTTTGTTTAAATTTCCACTGAGTGGGTTGGGGAAAATTCAAAACCTAGGGCACTTATATAATCATTTTTTATTTTGTTTTTCTGAGTTTTGATGATTATATAAACCAATATGGTATTTTTGTCCAAGGGGGTTTAAGGGTGTGCGAGGGTCTTAGAGAAAATGATTAGACAGTTTGATCCCTGTTGGGGAGTTGCTCCTGGTGTCTCATTTCTTTCTCTACCAAGAAAGGCACTTTTGACACAGTCTTCTCGTTCGAGAATTTCATTGCTACTAACGATACACTAATACTACATAACAGGGCGGCGTTTATAGGCAACGCCATCTACATTTTTAACCTGATGCAACATACTGGGGCAAGATGACCTTTAAGGACATCATAGAAACAATTATTATTAACATCACAACTATACAAAATTAACTTATTACCTACAATATGTTTTCAACAGTCATGAAATTTACTTTCAGTGTTAATACTTACTTCTTAGCAATCAATATCAAAATTTCCTAGATCAAATAAGAATATACAATTATTATACAGAAAAAAAAGAAATAACATCATCAAATAATTATCGATAAAACTGTGAATCACACAATTCAAAAGTCAAAGAATTTTCAATTGGTAGTAGAACAATCTTATGAATTACTAGCAAAATACCCGACCTTACTCGGTTTGAATTGGTTTACTCTAGATATAAGAGATAATCAAAATATATAATGACTTACGTTTTTTGTAGAATAAAAATTTATTTTAACATCTTTCGCCATCTTTATATTTTCTACAACTTACTTTGGACACAAATCCTACACACGCATATCCATTCATGTAATACATTTCACATACATCGCACAATTGCTGTATGACAAAGCTACAAAATGACGAAAGGTGACACTAAGGTTACTACTACAAAAGACTAATTTGAGGGAGATTTGGAATTCCCTTTCTTAAGTTATTTTCATGTTCAACTCAATTAATTAAAATTACGATTTACGGCGAGTGCTCTCGCACTCATAGTCAACAAAACAATATTTTTTTACTTGTGGCACTCTTGCCTCCGGTATGCGACATTGTGAATTTTTGCAATCTTCTCCTGTCATTATTACAACGAATTTTTTAATGTTGGAAAAAGTTCCAGTTTGGATTAATAAACATTATTATTCTTTCAATAACGGCATTATTCTTTAAATAACGGCATTATTCTTTAAATAACGGCATTATTCTTTCAATAATGGCATAACTACACTTAAAATTTACTGAAAATTTATACTGACTTACCTAACATTTTTAAGTCTAATACTTTGTGGTGCTGTTGCGTGTGATGAGAAGGAAAACACATTTATTAAAATAACAAATATTTAAAACTGGAAACAGCGAAGTAAAACAAAATAAAAGAAGTCGCAAAAAATTGTTCTAAAGATATTAATTTGTGATTCAATTTTATCTCTTGATCTCGCACAGTTGCCACAACTTACAACTAAAAGTGTACAAAATTTAGAAATGTGAAATTAATTCAGAGCGAAAGAACCAGAAAAAATATCACTGCTCGCGCGATCTTTTTCATTCTCGTTTCATTGAAAAATATCGTCTGTCCCAAATATTCGGAAATCGTATTCATTGCGCAAAGAATAAAAATAAGACTCGAAATAAATGAAGTATCAGAGATGAAATTCCATAAAAAAAATATAAAAAATTTTAGAAGAATAATTACTTTTTTAGCAGTACTGGTAAAGCAATCGAAGTAATCGTAATATTCAATAGACATTCCAATTTTTCCCAAACTACCAAATTATGGTTGATTTAAGTATACTTACTCAGGTGTTTTAGCATGAAACTCAACTAAATATAACAATAAAGAAATGTTTAATATTGCGTTCACTAAACTAATAGATAATGTATAAAATAAAATACAATTCAATCAAATATCTGGAATACAATTCATGTGATGTCTACACAAACACACAAACACAAAATCGAGCATAGAACAGAAAGACGGACAGACAGACTTTCGCAACCAATACCACTCACTAAATGAAGATAAGTACTCACTGTATGCAAATTTTCATGAAATTTCTTAAACCGCGTGGACGTGTATAGGGCACAACATACAGACAGACATACAGACAGACAGACAGACAGACAGACAGACAGACAGACGGACAGACAGACAGACAGACACCAAAAGAAAAAAAGGCGGATTCGGCATCAGAAGGGTCCAAAACGGATAGAAAACTTGAAATGGGTCGAAAATATTGAATGTACAAACAAACACTCCATTCTTATTTATATAGATACGTTCGAGTTCTCCACAAGCAGTTTTTAGTTTTACTACTCTTACTTTATTGTCGTTTCCAGGGTAAACTTGCATCACTCTTCCCATTCGCGATATTAAGGGTGTTAGATCATCCTCTTTTATGAGCACTAAATCATTTTCCTGTAAGTTTGGTAACGACTTGTGCCATTTACCACGCGTTTGCAATTGCGTGAGATAGTCTTTTGACCACCTCTTCCAGAACGATTGGGATAGTTGAGTAACTAGTTGAGTTTCCATCTATCACTAGTTGTTAGTTTTTCGTTCGTCACGTTTGGTTCTTTTATTCCCTTCTAGGCAGTTCCTGTCAGGAAATGTCCAGGTGTAATCACAGATAGATCATTTGGTTCACTTGAAATCGGCACTAAAGGACGGGAATTCAACGCTGCCTCAATTTCAGCTAGAACCGTGCAAAATTCTTCTTGTGTCAGCACTTGTACCCCCATCACTCTTTTAAGGGGATACTTCATTGATTTCACAGCTGCCTCCCAGAGACCACCAAAGTGTGGAGCACCTGGAGGGTTGAACTTTCATTCAACTTCTTCTTCAGCGAGGTAGTTGATGACTGATTTAGAGCGCCATGCCTGAAGGATATTCTTGGCACCTACAAAGTTTGTTCCACAATCGCTATATAAAACTTGGTGTTTTCCTCTTCTGGCAATGAACCTTTTTAAAGCTGCAATGCAGGACTCCGAGGACAAATCGCTTACAGATTCCAGATGTACAGCCTTTGTTGTGAAGCATACAAACACGCATACATACGTTTTCACAGCTTTCACTCATCTACTTCTTCTGGGCTTGACCTGGAATGGACCGGCGAAATCCGTTCATGTTCTAGAGAAGGCTCTGCCAGGAGTGGTTCTCGATGTTGGAAGATCTCACATCAACTGGCTTGACAGTTCTAGTCGATGACGAGCACACACCATACATTTTCTAATGATGCGACGAATAGCAGTTCGTGCACTGATTATCCAGTATATCTGTCTAATTGCAGAGTTAATTAAATGTGTTGCTCCATGCAGATACTTTATGTGGAAGTATCGGATTACCATGTCCATGATATGATGAGTTTTCGGCATAATGAGGGGATGTTTTGTGTCTTCAGGAAGGCTTGTATTTTAAGGCCTGCCTCCAACCCTTAGCAATCCTTCATGATCCAAAAATGGACTTAGTTGGATCAATTTACTTGACGAACTTAACGTTTTGTTTTTCAGCAGAAGACTGATTTCCTCACCGAATTCAGTACTTTGAACAGCTCGTATTATCCAATTGTGTGCCTTCGTTCTTTCTTCCACCTTTAAATATGGTATCGACACTTTTTGCCCTCTAAGATTTCCCAGGAACCTGAGACACCAAGAAACGTCTCTGAGCAATCTAGTCCATGATGAAAATTTAGTCCACAACTCTTCTACCAAACTCAATCTAACCACCAAACTATTAACCACAATTCCTTTCAATTCCTTTTCTAGGACGTCCGAAGCAGGTGACCCTTTGCAACACTCCGTAGGCCAACTTTCATTTTTCTCACCTAGCCAACAAGGACCTGTCCATCACTTTCCTTTTTCAACTAAAATCTGAACCGGAACTCCTCTGGTAACCATCAAATCTGCAGGATTATCCTCCAACTTTCAATGCAACCAAGATTTCGGATCTGATCTCTCCTGAACCTCTAAGACTTTAATCGATACAAATTGTTTCCATCGTATAGCACAACCTTTAATCCAAAATAACGCGATCATCGAGTCAGTCCAAAACGAAATTTCACCAATTAAATCTTTGAAGATATCCCTAAGATACTTCCCCATTCTAGCTCCTATAACACAAGCAATTCATTCCAACCGAGGCAAAGTAAGCTTCTTTAAAGGTGCAACCCTACCTTTTGACATTACGAAGGAAACCTTACTTTCTCCTTTTGTTGTCACATAACGGAAATGAGCGACCGCACCATATGCAAAAGGTGACGCATCACAAAAGATATGTAACTCAACTTTCGCTATACCGGTATCTCCACATCCTGACAATAAATTCCTCTCAACTACTATCTGTTCCAAATTCTTAATCTCCGAGCACCAATTTGACCACTTTATGGTAATATTCTCTGGCAACTCATCGTCCCAGTCTACACCTGTTTCCCATATTTCTTGCAACAAACATTTGATCCGTACAACAAATGGAGTTAAAAACCCTACCGGATCGAAGATCATCGCTGCCGTTTGCAAAATACTACGCTTTGTGCTCCTTAAGTCTTTCAAACGATCCAACAAACCTTTAACAAACCAAACCTCTAACCATAGAATATCTTTATCAGGATTCCAATTAAACCCTAGTACCTTCAACTGCGAGTAACTGTCTTCCTCAAATTCATGAAGTCCTTTCTTAACCCATAATGTCCTCAATGCATTATAATTAGATTTCAATTTCCTCAAATTGAAACCTCCTTCTTTTGAAATAGAAACTGCATTAGTAGATAATTCTAAAGCCATTTCCTCGTTGTCTGCACTATAATACAAATCATCGACATACAACGAAGAATTTAACTTCTCAACAACATCGGGTGAATTTTCCTCGTATTTCTTAATGTGACTATTAATTGTTGCGCTCAATATGAAAGGTGACGTCTTACATCCGAATGGTAATCTAGTCATTCTTTTTATTTTATAGTTTTCCGTTTTGTCATCCGATAGCCAAAGAAACTTTAAATATTTCCTGTCCACTTCAGCAATGCTGATCATTAAAAACGCCTCTTCTATGTCGGCACTAAACGCTATTTGAAACTTCCTAAACTTGAGAATAACATCTAGAATATTCGGATTCAAATTTGGTACTGTTTCTAAACAATCATTAAGTGAAAGGTTTTCTTTAGTTTTTGAACTACAGTTGAAAACTATGCGAACTTTTGTAGTATCCTTTTCAGCTCTCACAACAGCTCTACGGGGCATAAAATATTCATTTGTATCCCTATCACAATCTTCTATTATTCCTTTATTCTGCTGATCCTGCAATATTTCTTTATATTCATTTGTCACCCATTCATTATTATCGTAACTTCTTTTTAATTCCTCAAACCGTTTCTCTGCTAAATGGAAGTTACTCTTTAAATCGTTTGCTTCAGTTTTACATAACAAGCGGGTCTCGTATTTCCCATTAACGAACCTCAAATTGTTTTCGAAATCGTCTAGAAAGCACTGTCAGCAATAGATAATTCGTCTCGTTCACTGATTCCCATACATTACAAGTCCCAAAGCCCCACTTGAACATCTGGTACGATGCTTAGATTAGCAGACACCACACCCTCGCGGGATTTATGACTTTCCCCCCGACTCCCTTGCAATGTAAGACCAAAGATGGTTTATATGCAGCTCAATTTGTTTATTTTTTGGATTTCTGCGTCGATGATTACATACCAAAAAACATCAGCCCCAATTAAAATATGGATACTTTGATCCTCACTTTTACAAGTATCAGCTAAAATTGTTCCTCGCCTTTTCAGATCATTTTGCACTATCGAGTCTGGAATTGCTATGGGTGCTACTGTAATAGTTTCTGTAATTAAAGCCTCTATTTCTATACATTGTTTAGAATTATTTCTGTTGGATAACTTTAATTTTGCAACGTTATATATGTTTTCCACTGGCTTTACCGAGCCGAAGGAATAGACCGATAATCTTTCTTTTCGAATAAATGACACTTTTAAATTATCCGCTAACTTTTTCTCTTCTTCTTCAGCCACATATCAACAAAGTCCTACACAACACATTCCAAAGAGAAAGAAATTACACCCACCTCAAAACTACAGACTTTTCAACTCCCTACTTCAAACATCTGGAAACCCTCAGAAGTTCCATCCATCAACTCATCCCTAATCTGACACCATGATGTTGGGGCGTTGCTCCTGGTGTCTCATTTCTTTCTCTACCAAGAAAGACACTTTTGACACAACCTTCTCGTTTGAGAATTTTATTGCTACTTACGATACACTAATCCTACATAACAGGGCGGCGTTAATAGGCAACGCCATCTACATTTTTAACCTGAAGCAACAATCCCAAAGAAGGAGATATAAGCTTGTACTTAGTTTTATTCGAAAGACAAGCAAAACGAGCACAAATCAAGGAAGAATATTGGGTATCGTGCCTGTTAGGCTTTCTACCTTATGAAATTGCGTAAATGATTACTAGGGAAACTGAGGAATACGCCGATGACTATAGATACGTGAAGGAGTTATTGCTCATGCGGTTCACGCTTAGTACTGAAAACTTTCAAATAAAATTTGTACATCAGCGAACGCTGGATAAAACCTGGAAAGTTTTCACTTTCGCGATAGAATATTACTTCGACGAATTGATCCCCAGGTTAAATATCACAGAATTCGGTCAACTTGAGAACTTGATAATAACTGATCAGCTAAAACGCAGAGTGCCCCACCATCAATTAGAGAACACTTTATTGACGATTGGGGCAAAATACATGTACCATCAGCTCTAACTGAGATTAGACTAGTATGAAGCCATGAGAGGAGGAAGTAAAACATTATAACATTAGACATCCAATTGTAGAACACACGGTAATAGATATTCAAAATTAGGAGATCATTCTAGGGGAAAAGCATCTGAAGGTGGACAGGTTCGTTCACGACAGTATGAACCATTTCCATTGAATAGCCAAGTTAGTCAAAACAGTTTTAGACCCTTCGCGGGCACTGAAACTAACGGAAGACCACTTCATAAATATTCTAGCTATGTGGGAAAGAAGTTCACCTCTCTAGGGATTGTCCGACGAAAATTGAATCGAGAAGAAATTTCAAAGCACTAGGAAATTTAGTGCAAGCTGCCGAGGACCCTACGGAAACTCAACTGTTATTAGTAAGGATCTCTGGCCCATATATCAAGTCTGTTGATACTAAAACTGAAAATATTCAACTGAAAATTTAAGAGTTAAATGTGGAAACAACTTACTGAGAGGGACTGTTGACTCCGGGACAGTTCTGTAATTCAAGAAGACCTGGTGACATACATCAGAAGCGAAAGTGAAAGGAAGATTACGATTATATCAGCATTTGCAGAAAACGGGATCGCACCGTTGTAAATTTTTGAAATGAAGATGAACGATTCTCGTCATGGTGTAGACCCGATTACGTGCGCAGTATGCACGTGACTGGTAAACGATATGCTTATTTGCACAACTGCAACAGAGCCCTTAGAAAAAACATTAAAGGGCTTGGAAAAAACTCAGAGACCACTCTTAAGTCCAAAAATCTAAAGTCCACCAAATCTACAGTCTCAAACGGAAGGGAGCTGGGGCTGAGAAACGCTACAGCAGCATCCACCCGCTGGGTCTGCTGGCGTCCAACTACAGAAGAGTGACATACTTCAAACCACTAACGGAAAAAGCTCCCAAGGGATTTGATGAAATTCTTCAAAATGATCTTCAAGACTCGTGGACAACGTCTCAATGAAAGATAGACTACAATGCAATGTTATCTTTTAATTACAGTGAAGATTCCAAAGCTAATACAAAGAAAGACAAGTGTACCAAATCTAACTCGTGGGCCGATGCACGAGATTATGAAGAAAAAGTAACTGGTCAATTTTATATACTACAGGATTCTAACACCAGAGAAAAATCTAACAGGGACAAGTCCGATCGTTCCGAGACGCAGGAAAAAGAAAGTCCCCCTCGACCAGTCAGCAGAGATTATCGTGCCAATCGAGATCCCGCTAAAGATGATAGAAACCCTGTTGAGCGGAATGAAACGAAAAGTTCACAGTCTGAAAAGAAAGGAGAAAGCATTCGAGAAGATAACGAAGAGGAACCCACTGCTCTGGACCGGGGTGAAATTCTTTGTCCAACGGAGTTTAAAAGATGTGATTGGAACCGTGGGTCTCCACCCATTGTTCACAAACAGTTTGAAAGCGTTGGTCCTCCCTAGAAAATGTGGACTACTATAGGAAGTTCCAGTGCTCAAGCGAGCTCATCGACTGTTGCAGGAAAGAAATCGCACTCTAAAGAGGAAACTGCAATTAAAACTGATTTAGAACTTAACTTCCAACTTAACGACAGACAAGAAGGCGAAAGAAGAGAAAAGTGAAAAAATAAAGAGTGAAAGTACATCGTAACAGACAGAACATAATGTTGATAATTTCAATCAGTTGCATTTTGACAAACCCAAAAAATTTGGGAAAGATAACTGTAAAAGAATAAAACCGAGGGCGTTCGGGAAGTATCTAAGAAGGATAGTTCAACTGATAATACAGACAAACATGAATATTCGGTTTTAAATTAGCAATATCATGATAGAAGGCTTGATACTCGTGATAGGAGATGCAATTCTCGTACTAGAAGAGCAAGTATGTTTGAAAATCAGATTTTTGTGGGGTGTGGGAATAATAATCACTATGACATTTCTAGAGGACGTGAAAGTAATAAGGGAAGGTTAACCTTCGGTTATGGGATTCAAAATGTACAGTCTGCTTCCATCCAAGTAGGAGTTGGCACATATCGTAGTAAAATAATTTACAGGAGACCGAAGTGGAGACAAAGTGGTTAAATTGAAGTTTAGTTGAGCCAACGGACAGTATTTGGGCTCACATAGGGATAATCCCAGCAAAGAAGTTTAAATGTAGTGTTGATAACAATTGATAAATTCAGTGTAGGGTTTCCTCTGAGATTAGTTAGGTTTTCTGTTTGCTCGTTAGATTTAAGTCCAATCTAAACTGGATTTAATATGCTATAACTACCTAAATTTTCATTATTTTAGGTGTATAATTAGTATGTATTTTTGATTGTTCTTGTAAATGAGTTTTATATATTCGTAACAAAGTGGTGAGCAAGCATTAACCAATATTTTATATACATATTGTTGAATCTCATGTTAACTTGTATGTATTTGTAGATTCCCATTCATCTTCTTTATAAGTTTAGTTTATAGTACTGTACAGTCCGGTCCCAAGTACCCTTAAGGTCTATGCTTAAGACATTGACAGCTGTCAACTTGTGTACGACCGCTTGGATGGGTGTCGTGAAGAACCAACGGGGATTTTTGTAGAAAGAGAAGCGAGGGTGACAGAATCGGGAAGGCCTTGCGTAGGCGTCTTGCTCGGAAACAATAGTTCATTTGTAAATTAATAATTTAACTTTAAACTATCAACTTATCTTGAAACTTTTCGGTAAATTTATAACTAACTTGTAAATAAGCCTTAATTTTTACTTAATTACACCGTTCCTGTTTTAATTGAGCTTGTATTCAATGATTCCTTCAACATACCGCAAAATGGTCACAGCGTGTTCATCCTAGCACATTTGAAGGAGGTAAGAAAGAGAATTCGACTAGTACTGTTTGAAAATATTATACATTTATGTATTTGGGGAGTTGTATATCCACCCAGAGCTCTCACTTTAACCCTTTTAAAATTCCAGCTAAGCAGCATCGTATAGTATTTAAGGATACGGATGTGCTTCTTCAGGGTGGACATGTACAGTCCGGTCCCAAGTACCCTTAAGACAGCTGGAAACTTGTGTACGACCCCCTTGGTTGGAGGGGTGTCGCGAAGAACCTAACAGACGGGGTGTTTTGGAGAAGAATAGAGTGGTTGCAGAATAGGGGAGGCCTTGGGTGAGCGTTTTGCACGGACACAATTGTTCTTCTGTAAACTAATAATTATCCAGTTACCTTTTAACGTTTCTGTAAATTTATAGCCAACTTGTAAATAAACCTTAATTTTACTTAATTGATCAGGTTCCTGTTTTACTTGAGCTTGTATTCAATGATTAATTCAATATATTGCAAAATAGCCACGGCGTTCTATTTTCATCTTTGATGATCTTTATGAAATCTTTCATCTTTGATGAAATTTAGGTATGATCAACTTTCTTTAGATAATTCTTTATTCTGTTTGTCTTACGGTTAATACAATTGACATGAAAAATGGCTACAGGTTGTATTACTGCATGTATCGAAAATTAAAAGATATCGAATTATTTTTCAAAATATATAAGTTGTAAAGACAGAAACACTTTTTAAAAGGGTATCGGTTTTCCATTTCTGCTGATAAATGATCCTTGATGCGTCTCGTTCAACAAGGAACACGTCTTCAAAATGGCAGAAACGCTCTCCGATACTTCAATAAGGGCAGCTTCAGTCCCCATGTCCGTCTTCACCCAACCAGGACACATGAGCACAACCAGAATGCCTTTGTCCTTCACCTCCTGAGTAATCACACGCATGGCCATATTCAGCGCTGTCTGTAGAACAGAACAAGTTACCACAAGAAAGAAACAAAAGAAAAAGTTCATTTTTTTAAGCATAGATCGAGTATTAAATGAAAGCTGTGTCGGGTTCATTTCACATTTGAGCCCATCGGCTACACAGTGAAGACTGATAGATCAAAAGAGTCATTCATTATACTCTCTGTCTGGTCAAGAACTGGTCAACTCTGGTCAAGGAACCTGGAATACCATCTTTTTACCAATGGGGTCACCATGGCTTAGTGCCTTAGCAACTTGTAGACGGCGTAGGTTCTATTCTTCCTTGGATACATTTTTTTGTGCTATGGATTGTATGTTTTGGATTTATGGAGCCGTCCAAAAGAGAACAAGGTGCGCAATTTTTTTTGTCTGCTAGGAAATCTTTTCTACTATGTCTATGCCCATTTCCACGACTGTGTCTGTATTGTGTGTTTGGAGCAGCTTGCTCGAGTATGACCTTTGAACCATCGAAATCCAGAAACTAATCTTTTACCAATAGTGAAACAAGCAGACAGATAGATATTCATGCTACTTCAGTATGGCGTGTCTTTTTAGGTTCTACTTTATTGTGAGAACTCACACGCAAGCGACTCCTAAAATTCTGGACAAGGAAAATGTAATACCATCTTTATTCCTCAATTAAACATTTGATATACTTGGTGTAGACATCTCTTTACAGATTGAGAGTCTATTAGTTATTATAGACAAGCATATCACGTGATGTTACTTAGAGGCTAAGAGCCTTTCATCATAGCCGTTTAATCTAAATTACTAATAAAACCGATAGCTAATCTTGTTTCTCCAAATTTTTATAAGTGTCTTTGTAGGTACTCATGGCTGGTGAGAAGTTGCAAGTAAGCAACTCCTACAACTCTGGTCAAGGAACCTGGAATACCATCTTTATTCCTCAATTAAACATTTCAGATCCTTGGTGTAGACATCTATTTACAGATTGAGAGTCTATTAGTCTTTATAGACAAGCATATCTCGTGATGTTACTTAGAGGCTAAGAGCCTTTCATCATAGCCGTTTAATCTAAATTACTAATGGAACCGATAGCTAATCTTGTTTCTCCAAATTTTTAATAAGTGTCTTTGTAGGTACTCATGGCTGGTGAGAAGTTGCAAGTAAGCAACTCCTACAACTCTGGTCAAGGAACCTGGAATACCATCTTTATTCCTCAATTAAACATTTCAGATCCTTGGTGTAGACATCTATTTACAGATTGAGAGTCTATTAGTCTTTATAGACAAGCATATCTCGTGATGTTACTTAGAGGCTAAGAGCCTTTCATCATAGCCGTTTAATCTAAATTACTAATGGAACCGATAGCTAATCTTGTTTCTCCAAATTTTTAATAAGTGTCTTTGTAGGTACTCATGGCTGGTGAGAAGTTCCAAGTAAGCAACTCCTACAACTCTGGTCAAGGAACCTGGAATACCATCTTTATTCCTCAATTAAACATCTCAGATCCTTGGTGTAGACATCTATTTACAGATTGAGAGTCTATTAGTCTTTATAGACAAGCATATCTCGTGATGTTACTTAGAGGCTAAGAGCCTTTCATCATAGCCGTTTAATCTAAATTACTAATGGAACCGATAGCTAATCTTGTTTCTCCAAATTTTTCATAAGTGTCTTTGTAGGTACTCATGTCTGATGAGAAGTTGCAAGTAAATGTCTGATTGGGCTAAGGTAATGTTTTCGGAAATGTCGTGATTTTCCCTGTAGCCATATGACAAACGTGTAAGGGTCTGAAGATAACAAAGCCCACGCAATCGGCCCCAGAACAACATCGAGTATCACGCATTCCGAGGTGGAAGCATCATAGTGTAGCCCGGAAATTCGTTGGGATATCGCACCGACCTGCACATCTATAGACGAGTTCTATGACGGCTGTTCGGTATCGTGTTGAAGTCTTAAAACCCACTGTGAGATTGTACGCTGCAGCAGTTGGTCCTTTTCCCCTTTTAATAGATGAAAATGCACGTCCCCATATAGCTGCCATCGTCGGCGACTACCTGGAGAGTGAGGGGATTGCGCGTATGGTTTGGCCGGCGTACTCTCCCGACCTTAATTCCATTAAAAATCGTTGGGATGCTCTCGGCCGTGCTATGTCTGCACGTTTCCCATCCCCAGCTAATCTCACAGATTTGCAAACTGCTCTACAGGAGGAATAGCGATTGTTTTACTATGGGGTGTTTGATCACCACATGGAAAACATGGTCACACGCTGACAAAACTTTACATGTTGATGAGAGGTTTTCGCATACCCTATTACTGTCAGTTTTGTTTATTTGTTTTGGATTTAAACAATATTTTGTGAATGACACCAACATGACTTACTCTTATAATTTATGAAAATTCAATATTGTTTTCATCTTTGTACTTAATTCTTTGTTTTGTTTTATGCATAAACCTATTTGCTACTTTCCTGCCGCAATTCGTGTCATTAATAGCTGTACTTGTAGTTTTTTTCGCGTTTTATCGTTCGTGCTCAACTTTTGGTAGTGAGTGCATATATATTTAAAAAATTCAGAACATAGTAAAAGACAGACCCAGAAAAAGACGGACAAATTAATCTAGGAAGCGTTACGAAATCAAATGTAAAAATGCTATAAACAACCATATGAATTTTAAAAATGTGAGATTGTATGAGATGTCCGTTGAAGTACGTAGAACTAAAGTGGATTTAAGTTGGAGCAACTGTGCTTCTGCCTACTGGTGCACCTGTACATTGCCATACTTAACAGTGACTCAGGATCCACAATAAAGCAACCTTTTTTCCCTCCACCTTCTCATGTAGGCATAATTGCATCATATTGCTGCAGGAGATCATATTCATTCTGATTAGGATTAATAAGTGCTAATATTGCTTCCTGGGAATCGGAAGAAATATATACAACATACGCTTGGCTTTGTGGAATGGCCTTATTAACGTGATTCTACCATGAGTAACGTCACTCCGAGGAAACGAGAAATGACGAACCTCTGATCAACACCAACATTTTTGTAAATAGATTGATAAAATAAAGTGCCGATAATCTTCTATTTTCGCACGTACATACTTCGCACTTGTTATGACATACCATAACATCACTCCGGGGAAGCACGGTAGACGAATTTAGGAATTGAAATGTGACTTGTCTTAGGCTACGTCCATAGTGCACCGCTTCCAGCTTCCGGCTTTATCGCGGCAGTTGAGCGGGGAGGAAAAGTAGCGTAAACTGTATTGGTGCGGTTATAGTGCACCTGCTTCCCTGCTTCCGCCTGCTTTACCCGCTTCCACCCGCTTTTTCCGGAATGAATTATTAATTCTTTTTCCCGCTTGAACCGCTTACCCGCTTGACTCGCTCGTTTAGTTTGTTGTGTTATTCCGTTCTGCACTTTTACGCTCTTTGGTTGTTGGAACAAAACGGAAGCAGACAAAGATGTTTTAATTTCCAAGT
Organism: Metellina segmentata; assembly: GCA_947359465.1. NCBI lineage: Eukaryota > Metazoa > Arthropoda > Arachnida > Araneae > Tetragnathidae > Metellina > Metellina segmentata. The sequence continues at coordinate 97,518,581 of OX375882.1, forward strand.
GTTTCTAAAAAGTGTAATTTGGGACAAAATATTTTTTACGTGATTATGTGGATCCAAACATCGTTAAAAGAGCATTTGCAACTTTCTTCATTGATATAATTTATTTTGTAAAGAATCCCATACGTTTAATATATTTGTGCGGGTTCATTCTAATTTGCACTAATTTCAGATATTTTCCCTTCTACTTCGGAAATCAAGTTATCAAATATATTTTTCCAAACTATACTGCTCTGAAATTCAACTAATTCCATTTCTAAATCATGGATACCCAGCCACTTAAATTCGTTTTACTCCATTGTTTCGAATTTCGTTTTGTATGGATATAAAATAAAGTGAAATGCGTTTTCCATATCTTTAAATTGATTAAATATATCTTGAAAGGCCTTGTTTTATTTACTGTATATAATCATTAAATATTTTTTTTATTGTATTTTCTTAAATGTCAAAAGTATTTTCCATTGTTATTGTGTTTTGAAAATGTTTTTGTAACTGAGGAAAATATTTCATGATTTTCATTTCCAAATCCCAAGTAAAAATGTCAAGTGTCGTCATAAATATTTTCTAATATTTTCAAACGTCATTAAAACAATTTGTCCATTTCATTGAAGTTTTTTTTATTTACATTAGAATGCTGAGTGTGATGTCGCATAAAAACATAAAATCATTTAACTAATCTATACTTGAAAATTCGTCAAAATTATTGTTTTTTTCATTCAAAAAGAGCGTAATTTCTTCTTATTAAATGACAAACCGATTAAGAACTTGACCCGAACTGAGCCATCAAACATTGTTGTATGTCAAAATGTTGTCGCCAAACGCGCGTTTTACGCGCCTCATATGAACGGTCTTAATAAATGTCTTTATTATTAGTATTTACCATATTGTTCATTCTCACAAGCGGTATTTTATAAATTTACATATTCTACTCAATAGGCATTCACATAAATTTTAAAACAGCATTATGTATGTATAATCAATAAATCTAAAACCAGGGTGTCAAGATCTAAATCACTATATTTAAATCAACAATTAAAATCATGATTTTAATCAAATGATCTTTTTTTAAATCACTGATTTTAATCAAATGATTTTTTTTTTAAATCACTGATTTAAATCACAACTAAACACACATTTTTATAACTAAGTAAATGCACCACAGAATAATCACAGAAGCGGTCAAATGCTTTAATCTTTCTTCACTCATGGTGATTTCAGCACTAATGGCTACACCCAGCAAAGAGGGAACTGGGTCAATTACTGCATATTATAAAAGATTGCAACATCCAGTTGTAACTTAGAATATACTATATACTGGAAACAGTAATGTAAATACACATGACATCATAAATCTAAATGCCAGGAAGAGTAATGTGTAAACATTCCTGATTAACAACACTCATAATATAAACACTTAAAGGAAGTACGTAACAGTTTGATTCAAAATTATAAACTAAAGGGGTGACTGATTTCATGAACTAAAAAAAAAAAAAAAAACACACAGTTCGAAGTAAATTTTTTTAAGGCTCAGCTTATTCTTGTGGTGTGCAATAGAGATTAAAGAGTAGAAATATACATATTCACACAGCCATTGAAATGTCAGCAATAAGAAAGAAAGATCCAATATGAATTAAAAGTGAAAATTCATTTATTATTGCTGCTCGGCAGTTTTATTATTAGAATTTACTATTGTCTGATTATTTCTCTGTCCTCTATTCTACTTTTCACACTGTAGTTCAGGTCTGTCACTTACTCTTACTGATAAATTTGTTAACATGATGATGTAATTTACTCAAGAAAAACTATGTGGGATATCAACTTGTGTTTTAAAGTTAAACAAATGAAGTAAATATTGATTTACCAAGTCACAAACTCAATTTTTTATTTAAAAAATTCATACATTTTTTTGTAAAAACAATTGAGAAACTACAGAAATTTAAATTAAAAAAATCTGATTTAAATAAAAAAAATCCGATTTAAATAAAAAATTTCAATTGATTTATTTTTTAATCAAGATTTTCTTACACCCTGTCTAAAACATTTTACAAAAATCCTTTGGGCAATTTTTTTTCAATTTTAAGTTTTTCATTAACACTGATATTTTCTTCATGTTTTTTAAAAGAAGGGTTCGAAAAATATCAAAAATTTATGTATATGATGAAATGATAAGTTTATAAAAATCAACGCGTGTGTCATTTAAAAAGCCTGTGTGGGCCAGTATGACCCGCGGGTCATAGGTTCGCCATCCCTGCAATAGATCCTCATGTGATAGCTCCATGTTGCAAACTGACAGGCGGTTCAACGCGCGTTGCACTATAACCACCCCCTGCTAGAATCGCGCGGTTTTACAACGCTGTTTGGAACTGCCGCGGTTTTAGCGGTAAAGCAGGAAGCTGGAAGCGGTGCACTATGGACGTACCCTTATACAAGTAACATACAAGAGTAAGTCAACAATTATCAGCATATTCGTTGTAACACATCATTAGGTAAGCCATACTTCCTTTTGCTCGTGCATGATTACAGATGAAACTATTGTGGTCACGTTACCGAAGTTTGACATTGATAGTGTCACTGTTCTTGCCTCTACTCCAGTGTAAACATGGCCGCTCCGATAGCAGTATGCACCATAAAAAGCAGTGATCCCATTTCTAAGGTCGGATTGTGTGCCAGGGGCTGGAATTCGTCCGACGGTTACAACACAAACGGGGACAGTGTTCTTTCACGAAGATGAGAATATGATTGGATCTGGAAGCTGAAAAGAGGCTGGACAAACGTGATGCACAAAGGAGCTGGACATCCGTGCTAACCGGCGAGGTATAACCGACAATGCAACGCTCTCTTCACATTAAGACCGACAAAAAAGCGCAGGAAGCGGTGCATAAATAATTAAACGATCAAATGAAATCTTCTTGGGGAGTAGGGGGGGGGTAATACGCAAGTTTGTGGACCACTGGACCAAGTGCAGCGAAAGGAAGGTGACTATGTAGAGAAATGATACGTAGATATGAGACTATGTAGATTTATAAATGTGGATACATTTCTATTATCGCTCGTATCAATTTCCCATTTGTCAAGTTATCTATTTGAATTGTGTCTTATGTGGTGTATCATGTGTCTAGAGGAAACTCGGTTTCGAAAGTAATATATTTTCTTTTCCTTTCATGCCAATTCTCTAGGGACGCTTACCAGACATTTCGGAAGGGACTGCTTTGAAGGCTTCCCTAACCTTACCTTGCTCACATGATACCCCAGTGCACCGAGCCATTCACGGGGTAGCGTGTCGTCCATTCCAGAAACGGAACCACCCAACGAGGAAATATTGAGGACGGTTGCCCTGGATACGCCCAGACCTGAGCTCTGGCCCGTTGCAGCTTTCTGGAGCAGTGGAAACATTTCCTAAACGACAATAAAAAATTTCAGTACTTTTGAGTTTTGATGTTTGTTTAATTAGTTCACTGTCGAAAACTAGTCACGACATTTCGATGGTCGAGACTGTCTACCTGTTGATGAAATTCTAGTCAACGTAGGGTCGCAGTCACTAGGTGGATAAATCCACTGCGCTAGACATAGAGGAAATAAAAAACTGAGTGAGCAATGGCGACCTTTTCATGTGCTCAGGAAGTAACTATTAGTAACGTGACAGTTCGACTATTTTCGTCTGTGCGTTGGAAATGAACAGTAATCTGATTGGTCCAGAAAATGCTAAGAATTATCTGTTGAGCTGACCTTTCTCACTATATTTTCACTTAAAAAAACCTAGCGAAATCAATAAACCATTTTGTCTATTGAATATTTTAAATAATAGCATATCTAGAAATAATATTAAACACTGTGCAATGGAGAGGGGTCGGGGAGCATCGCCCCACCCCGAGGCTAAACTTTTTATGCCTTTTGGATTCTCTGCTTCCTGATGGCTGACCCCTGGTTTACTGATGTCTTTTTCTTTTTACTATTATTGTTTTACTTTTTGTCATCCATTTTGATGTTCTTAATTGTCACTGGTTGTATTTACGAGTGAGTATCAATAAGTAATGCACATAATTTAAAAAATAATAATTATAATAAAAACAATTATAGACAATAGGAAACAGAAATGAGGCATGTTGAGGCATTTTCCCCAACGATGGATCAGTTTGAAAATCCCGGTCTCATAGAACTCCGTCGGCTGCGAGAAGAGCCAACTTCGCACGGCCCGTTTGAGTGCCGTCGTCAGAGTCAAACTTCTTACCTTCAAGGAACTTCTTCATGGGTCCAAAGCGCAGTGTGACAAATCAACGCATTTGACTGCTGCACGACATCGCTCGTCCTCATGTGTCTCGCCTAGTTCATGCAAAAGTGCAGGGTTTCGGTTGGGAAGTTTTGGAGCACCGTCTATACAGCCTGGACCTGGCACCCTCCGATTTCCATCTGTTTGGACCCATAAAGAAGTTCTGGAGTTCAGGAATACCGTCATCTGACCTTGTTTATTTTACGAGATTTTGATTTGGATATTTCCTCTCTGATTTGATCTTAGACTTTAATCAATAGCCCTTTGTGTTGCTCCAGTGTGATGTTAATTAACTACCTACCTATCTGTAATTACCCAGGGGAACATGGAAATACGTTTATAATGTCAACGTGATGCGTCTCATATTTCTGTAATTCAATACCACTAATACAATGGAAAACATCAAAGTGAATAATTTTTCCTACGAGTTTTCACCAACTTTACGAAATTTAACCCACAAATCGCGTGTAGTCTTTTAAAAATATGTTGTCATTTTTATACCTTCAAAACAGCAATAGGTCCCAGCGTGTTGGTCGTGAAGTGAAAGAGCGTGTTGTCAACAGTGAGGTCTAGAAAACGTTCCATCTTCAATCCTGCAGCGTTGTTGATGAGCAGGTTGAGCCCGTTTTCTCCGACCATGTCTTCCACGATCTTTCGTGCAGCTTTCACCTCGTCGGGGTGCTTGACATCTACCGAAGAAACATACAGCATTTAAAATTCTTTATTTGTCGTTATGATGCATACGTCTGTTAAAGAAAGTTAAAGTTTTTGTAGCTGATTTGTTTTACTTGTGTTTAACTCCAAAATACTGATTGATATTTGGCAAAAAAAATATTTTTTCCGGGGGTTGGCGAGCGAAAGCGAGCAAGGGGCGGAGCCCCCTAGTGTACTATAAAAATATTTTAATAAAAGTTAGAATTTCGTTAGATGCCTTGTCAACAATAGCATTCATATTTAAACTTAGGCATCATTAAAAATATGATATTAAGTGCGCGCTGCTCAATGCTATTTCTTCCGATCGCTCAATTGTATGATCAGCCAGGTGGTTGTTGAAAAAGCATGATTCCTATTGTGGAACTCATTCTTTATTTATTAAAGTGATTATCCAGCGTAATTAAGAAATTATCTGCGATTCGATAGACAATCGTCCCATGACGATTTGTAAGCCCAAGTAACTTACACTTCTGTTACTTAACGATATTGACTACGCCCACGTACTTTTATCGGTTTCAAGGTCGATGCTCTCTTGGTGAGGAGTTCATTGTTCCATTCCTCATTATCGAAGTTTTGCGGGGCGATTGTTTATCTACGATTGTTTTAAAAATACTGTTTTTATCTATTAAACCAAAATAAATTTTGCAATGCAGTGCACACTTAAACTTTACCACCAGTAGTGATTGTTTACGAAATGTTACACTTCAATTCCACTCTAGAGCAAGAACTAAATATTTACTTACCCATTTTGATCAGATGCACTTGGCATTGTTTCGACAAGTCTCTAATTGCCTTAAGAGCCTATAAAAAATATCTGAATAAATCTCCAAGGTTGCTATAGCGGGTAAAGAATAAGGACCAAGTATGTGCCACCCAATAACATTCTCCATTTCATTTCCAATTCGGTTATCAGATGCTATTTCTGTCAAGTTACTGTATATGGCTGTAGTATACAGGGTGTCCCTGAATTCATGGGTCAAACTTTAAGGGTAAGTAAAGTACATATAAAGAAGCATTTTTTGTATAGCAACATGGGGTCGGAAATTTAAAGTGCAGGTGGAAAAACAAGAAATACTGAGGAAATGAAAAAAGCTCTTTACTTACATAATATTACAGTAACTGCTCAAATGTGTCACTATCATGATCGATACAGGCCTGGTAGCGCCTAGCAAGTGATTGGCGTACTCTTTCGAAGATACCAGGTGTTTCACAAACTGTTGCAGCATCTACTGAAAGTTTTGCAATGAGGTCCTCATCAGAATCAATTGGAGTCTCATAGACGAGTGCCTTTAAGTGTCCCCATAAGAAAAAATCGTAACTTGATAAATCTGGATAACGTGTTGGCCAAACGACTGGTCCACATCGTCCAATCTATCGAAGACCAAAGGTGGCATTGAGGTAACTACGCACATTATTGCAGGAATGGGCTGGAGCCCCATCGTGCTGAAACCACATGATATTTCAAACAGCATCTGGAACAATGTCAAGTAATTCTGGTAATACCTCTTCCAGAAAGATTAGATATGTTCTGCCCATAAAGTCGATTTGGGAGCAAGTATGGGCCAATAAGGAAATCGTTCACAATGCCCGCCCACACAATAACAGAGAACCGCCGCTCCTGGAAAGCATGCGGAGGACATGTAGCATATGGGTTAGAGGTAGCCCACCCATGGGAATTGTGCAAATTAAAAATTCCGTCTCGCGTAAAGCTGGCCTCGTCTATGAAAAGAACATTTGCAGAGAAGCTCGGAGTGAATGTACTCTGCTGTAAAAACCAACGACAGAAATCAACGCGCCGAGGATAATAATTTGTCTTCAGTGCTTGCGTTCTCTGTAAATCGTCTGCTCTAAAAATATTATGTAAGTAAAGAGCTTTTTTTCATTTCCTCAACATTTTTTGTTTTTCCACCTGCACTTTTCATTTCCGACCCCGTGTTGCGATACAAAAAACGTTTCTTTATATGTATTTTACTTACCCTTAAAGTTTGGCCCATGAATTCAGGGACACCCTGTATAGTTTGACGGTGGAGCGTTCTTCTTCTATGCATTCCGAGGGCCACTGTAACCCTGTGTCTTCGCATCTTACCTTTCGGAGTTCATCCCGGACCGTCATCAATCCCGTTGTGTTGCTCCAGTGTGACGTTAATTGTACACCTTCCGACAGTGCTGTAACTTGCCGTTCCTGTGCCCTGTGGAAGAATTTGCATTTTGGCCCCTGCTACTACTACTATAATATATAATAATAGAAGTAGTAGTAGTAATAGCAAATGAATAGTAGAATTAGTAGTAGTAGTAAATGAATAGTAATAATAGTAGTAGTAGTAGTAAATGAATAGTAGTAGTAGTAGTAGTAAATGAATAGTAGTAGTAGTAGTAGTAAATGAATAGTAGTAGTAGTAGTATATAAATAGTAGTAGTGGTAAATAAATAGTAGTAGTAGTAAATAAATAGTAGTAGTAGTAAATAAAGAGTAGTAGTAGTAAATAAATAATAGTAGTGGTAAATAAATAGTAGTAGTGGTAAATAAATAGTAGTAGTAGTAAATAAATAGTAGTAGTAGAAGTAAATAAATAGTAGTAGTAGTAAATAACTAGTAGTAGTAGTAAATAAATAGTAGTAGTAGTAGTAAATAAATAGTAGTAGTAGTAAATAAATAGTAGTAGTAGTAGTAGTAGTAGTAAATAAATAGTAGTAGTAGTGTAGTAAATAAATGGTAGTAGTAGTAAATAAATAGTAGTAGTAGTAGTGTAGTAAATAAATTGTAGTAGTAATAAATAAATAGTAGTAGTAGTAAATAAATAGTAGTAGTAGTGTAGTAAATAAATAGTAGTAGTATAAATAAATAGTAATAGTAGTGTAGTAAATAAATAGTAGTAGTAGTAAATAAATAGTAGTAGTAGTGTAGTAAATAAATAGTAGTAGTATAAATAAATAGTAATAGTAGTGTAGTAAATAAATAGTAGTAGTAGTAAATAAATAGTAGTAGTAGTGTAGTAAATAAATAGTAGTAGTAGTAAATAAATAGTAGTAGTAGTGTAGTAAATAAATAGTAGTAGTAGTAAATAAATAGTAGTAGTAGTAAATAAATAGTAGTAGTAGTAGTGTAGTAAATAAATAGTAGTAGAAGTAGTAGTAGTAAATAAATAGTAGTAGTAGTGTAGTAAATAAATAGTAGTAGAAGTAGTAGTAGAAAATAAATAGTAGTAGTAGTGTAGTAAATAAATAGTAGTAGAAGTAGTAGTAGTAAATAAATAGTAGTAGTAGTGTAGTAAATAAATAGTAGTAGAAGTAGTAGTAGAAAATAAATAGTAGTAGTAGTAGTGTAGTAAATAAATAGTAGTAGAAGTAGTAGTAGTAAATAAATAGTAGTAGTATTTTAGAGAGTAAATACTATACTACTACTATATATTTACTAAAATACTAGAAAAGTAGTATTTATTGAAATTATAATATTTGTTTTAAAATACAAAAACACATTTTTTTAATGAGATGGGTGAAAATGATAGGATGATATGAGATTATTTATGTTGGGCTCTTTCTTTGTGAGTAACATTTGTAAGTCTCCACGAGCACTAATTTCCTGTCGGTTTATTTTTTTCGTGATGAAGCTCATAGCTGCACTACATCCACGTGCTACTAAATAGGAAGACAGGAAACCAATTAACAGCTTATGTACATTAACCAATAGTGCAGGAAATAAAATTGGTATCTGTTTTGTAAACAGAATTTGTGGTATCCTTGTTCAAACATCGGTTTCGGTTCCTCATTTGAGAATAATTCAATTGCTCCTGAATTAGTATGGATTCATCTGAGTTTGTGGGTACACTTGCAAAAAGGTTCCAACATCCAATCGGGGATAACCATGTGAAAAATGTCTTCAAATCTTTGGCTTAAAAAAAGAACCGTTAAGTGTTGGCATATCGTTTTTGCAATTTTGAAAGATTTGGAAACTGAGAGTATTTTTCTCTCCCCAAGATGTATAGAAAACTTTTTGTAACAAACGCAGATATTATACTTTTAATTTTGATTAAATTTAATTGATCATCTTGTAGCTTCAAATTGGTTTCGTTAAATTTGGCAAAGAAGTGAGTAATATAAGCTGTCTTTTTTTAATTAATTAAATTGAGCCGCCAATCATTGTCTTTACTTTCCAGGAATTCCAACACTGAATCAAAGAGTGCATAAAATCTATTCAAACATACACTTTTAGCCAATGAACTTCCATGCTAAGTAGTAATCTATTATAATCTTCATAATTTTCCAAGCAAAGTTGAGAAAATGATTTCTCATTTAAGGCATTCCTTTTTATTTTATTAACTCCTCTAATGACATAATATAGTGAGCCATGAAAGCGTTCACTCAGATTTTTGGCGACTAAATGTTGTCGATGAAGGACACAATGTACAGACAATACATTCTGTATAGCTTGTTTTAAGTATGTCAGAGAGCCTCGGTCTCGTCCTACCATTGCCGGAGCACCGTCATCAGCAACGGATAATATATTACTCAAGGGTATAGTTCTTTTAAATTGAAAAATCTTTTTAATTCGTTCAATATTGCTTCATCTTTCGCATCAGTTTCGAAATATTTGATAAATAACAATATTCTTGGAAAAAAATTTTCTTTTACAAATTCCTCAAAAGTTAAAAAAAAGCTTCGTTCCCTGGCAATGTTGCAGCGTCAAGCTGTATGGAGAATTCAGATGTTTTAAAGTACTCACATAAAGAATTTTCTACGCACTGAGCCATTTTGTCAATCCTTCTTTGTATTGTATTATTACTCAGTAAAGTTCTTATATTAATATCGAAAGCTGTTTTATACAGCATTCTGCGTAGCACCTCAATTATACCTGATATAATACGTTCTTCATCAATGGTGTGCTGCTTTTTGAACTTTACAATCATTAAAGAAATGTTATAAGAAGCACGAAGTCCATCGTCGTCTCCCTCAGATGTTCATTCACACGTCTATCCTGTAATAAGATATATCACCAAACGTGGTGATAAGATACCAAATCACTATAGTCCACTATCACAGAGCAATCACGTGACACTACTCGACATGCTGGACACGATTTTGAAGCACCTCCATCAAATTAATTATTAATTATATATACTAGGGGGCTCCGCCCCCTGCTAGCTATCGGTCGTCAATCCCCGGAACCTATGGAAACAGCCACCAAATTTGCTGGTTCTTCTGAAAACATTGCAAATTTTCTAGCGCGTAGTCTCAAATTTTATATATGAATTAATTTAAAATAAAAACTGTTTATCGTATGCGCGTGCTCCAAATTCATTTGCCCGTTGAACCACAAGAATCGCTACCACGTGACCCGCTATCTACCTATCGCAAAACTAATTAAACCTAAAAAGACGACAAATTAATTTTTTTTATAATAGAAAGATAATTTCCATGTTGTTGATGAACATGCGTGTTGTAACTATACCTCATTTAGAATAGAAACTCATCAAGAAAAACCACCGACAAAACTAAATGATTATTTTAATGATAATAGTAGATGAATTGTCAGTTGTAATCTTCGTTTAAAAGTATCGAACTATCAAAATGCTTATTAGCAAATATATTTACCTCAACGATCACATTTTTTAACATACGAACAGTAAAATATTTTGCCATTAAATGCGTTTGCTCTAAACGACGATTTGTCTTAATGTTGCTGTTCTACATGTTTAAATTCAACTCATTTCCATATTATTGTTTCATATGTTTAAAATATCATATGAAAAGGGCAATTCTTAAATCTACCGGGTTTCTCATTCATGTTCATTACCAAGTTTTAAATATACTCTTTAGCATTTCTGTTATTCACCAAATTTTCTCTTCTAATATTTATTGTCAATTCCATAACTCATCCTCAAAATCTTATTGGGTGTATTATATATAACACATGTGACTGGCCAAAGTTCCTGACCCAAGAAAAATAAACAAGCTAAACTTAATTTCTATATGCTGTACAAAGTCCTAAATCCAGAATCGTTAGGACCTCGGCCATTCCGAATTTCATAGTAATTACATTTTTTGTCAGAAAAACCTTTTAACCCCCCTCGCGCTAATTAAAATGAATTGTAACACAGCATATGTGTATAAATAGGAATAATACCTATCAACAAATTTTAATTGAAATCTTCTAAATTTTGTGTGTGAGTATTTACTCTGAACGTGTCCATAATTTTGCTTTGTTTCATCAATTAGGTCCAGGTTTAACTCCCTGTACCTTCAAAATTGTCGGAAAAATGTAAAAAAAGTGAGAAAAAAACGACGGTTATCAAAACTTCCGGCTTTGGGACAATTCCGGATTTGGGACTTTTTACTGCACTTCGAAATTCGTTGAATCGCCATCTCATTAGATTCGCTAAACCAAAAACCAATTACCACTCAATGCTGTGAACAAAACTAATATAGCATAAATATTGTATCAGCTTACAAAACCGTGCTCCATGGATCAATTAAACTAAAACTTTTTGTGTGTATCATCGCTTAGTAACACTAAGTTTAGATATAGAAATCAAATATTGTTTTCTGAAAACATTGTAAGTATTTCAAGCTTTGATTAAGCCTAATTTAATATTACAAAGTCAATTATCAGTTCATTCTTCAAATAATTTCCCTCAAGGAACAACACACTCTAAAAAGTTTATTATCAACCACAAAATACAATAAATTTTTAACTCCAGAACTTTTTTGAAAATCGTATTGGATATTACATACAATACCTGTGCTTAACCACAGTTAATGTGAATACAAAAACACAAACAAGGAAAATTTAACTCCAGTAAACTTCGAAATTTGTTAATTTCGAATTAAAACTGCCGTATCTAATTTCGAGCAGTTTTGGCAAAATTAAAACAAAAACAGCCACTGTTTAATTGCATCATTCAACAACACAAAAGTGTACGAATTCACTATGACGCTAGAAACACATTTTACTATTCTAAATACTATTAGACCATACACTATATTTCACATAAAAAACACTACTACTTCTGAATGATCGCGTTTGATTACATTATAAAAAAGGCATTTGAATTATAGTAATAATGAGAATTAGGCATCGTGAAAGCACTTACCTGCGCAGTGTCCCTGTCCCTGTAGGTGGCGAAAACGAACTTTGGGGGCTTAGGCAACTGGACCAACTGTCTCACCAATTCCAATCCAATGCCCCTGTTGGCTCCCGTGACGAATACGCTCCCCACTTCCATTTTGAAACTATGTACCTTTTTCAACACTTATAATAGATCCTCACACGAACCACGAATACTTGCCTTCTAAGAAACAAAAGGCACTCTCTTATGAGAAGATAAGTATTTTATCTCTACTGATTTGATTTTTTTTATCAGGAGAAATAAACATTCACTCGATGAAAGTTCCTAGTTAAAACAAAATGATTCAATACGTATTTCGCTTTTTTCCCCATCTGCGCACTGATTGTTTGCAACTTTAATAACAATGGAGAGTGCTGTAGCATTTGACGCTAAAATAACTCAATCAAGCTCTAGATTAATCGAGTTTTATTTACACAAAATTATTCAAAACTTAATTTTTTACACTTCGGTAAAATGACGTGGTCCTATTACAGTAAATCTCATCCCAGGTTGGGATATCCGAGATGATAATCGAATTTCAATAAATCTCATCCCAGGTTGGGATATCCGAGATAATCCAATTTCAGTAAAATATCATCACAGGTTGGGATATCCGAGATGATAATCCAATTTCAATAAATCTTATCCCTGGTTGGGATATCCGAGATGATAATCCAATTTCAGTAAAATATCATCCCAGGTTGGGATATCCGAGATGATAATCCAATTTCAATAAATCTCATCCCTGGTTGGGATATCCGAGATGATAATCCAATTTCAGTAAAATATCATCCCAGGTTTGATATCCGAGATGATAATCCAATTTCAGCAAAATCTCATCCCAGGTTGGGATATCCGAGATGATAATCCAATTTCAGTAAAATCTCATCCCAGGTTGGGATATCCGAGATGATAATCTAATTTCAATAAATCTCATCCCTGGTTGGGATATCCGATATGATAATCCAATTTCAATAAATCTCATCCTAGGTTGGGATATCCGACATGATAATACAATTTCAATAAATCTTATCCCTGGTTGGGATATCCGAGATGATAATCCAATTTCAGTAAAATATCATCCCAGGTTGGGATATCCGAGATGATAATCCAATTTCAGTAAAATATCATCCCAGGTTGGGATATCCGAGATGATAATCCAATTTCAGTAAAATATCATCCCAGGTTGGGATATCCGAGATGATAATCCAATTTCAATAAATCTCATCCCTAGTTGGGATATCCGAGATGATAATCCAATTTCAGTAAAATATCATCCCAGGTTGGGATATCCGAGATGATAATCCAATTTCAGTAAAATATCATCCCAGGTTGGGATATCCGAGATGATAATCCAATTTCAGTAAAATCTCATCCAAGGTTGGGATATCCGATATGATAATCCAATTTCAGTAAATCTCATCCCTGGTTGGGATATCCGAGATGATAATCCAATCGTTTCTGGCAGGGGTTCTGCCGCAAAGTTTTCCCAGGATTGGAGCCAGAACAAAATCGTTGTTCTCTCCGCAAACTCAAAAACTCATCTCCCCCCCCCCAAAAAAAAATAAAACTTCCAGTTTTTTTCTTCTCCACCCCCCGACGCCGCGTCCAGAGTCCGCGTCCGGTCAACGGCCGTCCTCCCTAGCTTCGCTGAAGGTCCCAATTTACATTAGGTTAACCCATAGTGGGGCTGAGAGAAATCTATTTTTAGAAGCACCCTATGGAATTGTACTGTTTAGAAGTATCCATAGAAAACCTCGAATAGGGTGCATTTCCTTCTCCCACACTCAAAGTGGCAAGAAGTTTTTCACCAGTTTTAGGCAAATGTTAGCCATGTTACAGCTCCCCTACCGTTAAGAGTCCGCCATTTAGGTATGTTTCTTGAACCCAAACTCAGAATAGTAACTCCTCGTATGAATATACACGAGAGGCAAGATTAGAGCATACAAAAAAAAACAATGGACAACAATTTAACCTTACTTCAGTTGCAATACGCAGCAGAGTATCCTTATACAAAAAATGTATACAAAAAAAAAACACTTTACTATATAATTTCTTTAAAGAATGTAATTCCAATTTTGATTCTCATGCCGCAATTCTACTTAGAAAATCGGCATTTTTATTAAGAGTTCCCGGTCTATGCTCAATTTTGTAGCTAAATGGCTGTAAGTACAGAGACCATCTTAAAAGACGTCGGTATTAGAATCTAGCCACTTTAAAGGTTTGTGGTCAGTCTGTATCAAGAAAGGATTCCCTTCCAGATAAAATCTCAGTTTTTTTAGAGCAAAGATAATTGCCGCTAACTCCCGTTCTATCGCACAAAATTTTTTTTCTGACGGACTGAATTTCTTGCTCAAGTTTAAAACAGGATGTTCTTTACCCTCAACCCTTTGGGATGGAACCACACCTATAGCAACATCCGAAGCATCGCACTGAATTATAAATTATCTAGTAAAATCCGGCGCATGCAGTACCGGCTTCGCGATGAGTCGATCTTTCAGGGTTTGGAAAGCCTTTTCACTTTCCTTGTCCCATTTGATGTCCCCTTTCTTTACTTTCCCCTGTAAAAGGTTCGTTAAGGGCGCGGATATTTCAGAATACCCTTTAATGTAATGGCTATAGTAACCCGATATTCCCAGGAAACTCCTTATTTCACTCTTCGTAGTGGGGCGCGGAAACTCTTTAATGCAGCTAATTTTAGCTTCGGCGGGAGTTCGGATACCACTTCCAACGACGTGACCAAGGTATGAAACCCTGTCTTGTCAAAATTTACATTTAGACGGTTTAACCTTCAGTTTCGCCCAGGATAACCTAGATAATACTTCGTTTATATCCCGCATGTGTTGATCCCAATCTGAGGAAAATATAGCAATATCGTCAATGTAAGGTACTGCGAATTCATCGCAGCCTTGCAAAATTTCAGCCATAAGTTTGCTTAAAAATAATTGGGCGTTTTTTTAACCCGAAAGGAAGAACCAATGTACGGTAGGACCCAAATGAGGTTACGAATCCGGCTACACGCTGCGCCTCTTTCGTGAGGGGGATCTGTCATTACCCCCTTTGTAAGATCTAGAACTGATATATATGTAGCGGATGCTACCTTCTCAACCCTTTCCTCAACATTAGGGAGCGGGAAAAATTCCGTCCGTGTAATTGCGTTTAAGCGTCGGTAACCTATACAGGGTCGCGGATCCTTACCCTCAACTTCAACATGAATCATTGGTGATGCATAATATGATTCTCCAATCTCTATAATTTTACGAGCTAACATTTTCTCAATTTCATTTTTCAGAATTTTTGTTTGCCGCGGCGTTCGGTACGGTCTCGCTCTCAGTGGTTTATCAGAAGTAAGCACAATGTCATGTTCTACCATGTCGGTTAACCCTGGGTTATCCGAGAACACTTTGGCATGTCTCTTTAGTAAACCCCGCAATTTATCAATTTGAGAGTCAGTTAGTTTATTTCCCAACTCGCTGTTCTCAATTATTTCTTCCATATCCAGAGTATCTGGACCTTCGTTTAAAACCGGAACGTCCCAATCAGAATCTTCTATATTCTCAGTCTCTCCCTCCCACTCTATCAAATTTATAATTTCTGGCCTTCTGTAATATAGCTTTATCATATTCACATGATAAATTTGAGATTTCTCTTTCCCTTCGCCTGTCTTGATCATATAGTTTGTGTCTGAGATTCGGGCGTCTATAGTGCCCGGCCCTTTCCAATGCGCCGCCAGTTTATTTGGCCGTGAGGTGGCCAAAACCAAAACTTGGTCTCTTACCTTAAAATCACGGCGGACCGCGTTCCTATCATACCACAACTTTTGTTTTTGTTGCGCGTCACCCCTATTCTCTACCGCTAACTATTGGGCTTTCCGTAATCGGTTCAAAATTTGAAACACATGTTCCGTTACAGGACTGCTTTCCTCAGAATTTTGTGCCCAGTTCTGGTATTGTATCGAACCTTTCCCGTCGGGTTTGATTCCAAAACTTCGCCAATAGCCGTTGTAGGACAACAAAACGTCATTTAGAACAGCAGTCAGAAGACGCACTTGCAAATTTCCACACCACTCCAATTTGAGGAATCGACAGATTTAAAGTGCACAGTCTCTTTTGCTCACGAGGGTATTTGGTAGGATCTGAACTCGTAACTCTGGTTTTTAATCCGTTACTCTTCCGCATCCTCTTGTAAAGGTGCGAAAATATGGATTTAAGTAACAGAAAAGCTCCACTTCAAACAACACTTTATTATGTTCGCTATTCTGCACTCAACACAATAGATACAACAGATAGCTACAGCGTGTTTCAAAAATTTTTAAAAACATTTAATTTTTTTAAATTTAATTTTTAAAGAAAAAAATTCGAAAAACCCTTTTTAAAAGGGTATCGGTTTTCCGTTTCTGTCAATGTAGAATCCTTGATGCGTCTCGTTCAAGAAGGAACAAGTCCTCAAGATGGCGGAAACGCTCTCCGATGCGTCTAACGGAGCAGCGTCGGTCCCCATGTCCGTCTTCACCCAACCAGGACACATGAGCACAACCAGGATTCCGTTGTCCTTCACCTCCTGAGCGATCACACGCATGGCCATATTCAGCGCTGCCTGCAGAATAGAACAAGTTAGCATTAGTAAGAAAATTCCCTTTTAGATGTATCGAAAACTATATGAACATTGCAACGTTTTGATTTCACATTTGATATGCTACCCATGGACGACACAGTGAAGTCGTCAAGAGAAATTTACATCAATGCTTTGTTGCTAGGCAACGCCTTCCCTTGGCTGTTTGGCCATTTTGTGGCGTGCCAACCTTTAGAGACGCGAAAACGCCCTCGATTCGTGCTACTAGGTGTCTGATGCGTGATCACAGGCCGGGCACAGCATGCACGACTCCCTGATCGCATAGTGAGGAGGGCAACACGTGGATTGTGTGCAGGTGGGCAGCAAGATAGTTGCGCCTAGTTTTCATCCAGAACAGCACCACTCCGATTACCCGAGGGTGGACATGGAAGATCGAACCACTGGTGACGAGTGTTGCCTTTTTTTCCCTTTGAAGCTGCCACCCGTTGTTTTAACCAATAGCTAACAGAGTAGTTGATTTGAGCTTTGCTGGAATTTATAGTGAAGGCACAGATCGGCTGAGGCAAAGCCGTCCTCATCTTTGAAGTGAGTCGGCCCCTTCATTGCCTGCAATGTCTGCATGATTTGGCACCCATTGCAGCCATAGCTCCCAACCTTTTCCAAGCAGCTTGGAGAAAACCCTCCTGAACTTCATAGTCAATACCACTGTTATTCGTGATGTTTTGTATTAATGCCATGCAGTCTACGAGGAAAACTGCCTTGATGAGTGGGTCGTCAATAGCCCGTTGTGTTGATCTAGTACGACGTTAATTAAAATTACCTTACTAAATACGACGGCTGTGGTCCCGAGAATCAGACAGACAAATAAGTTTTGAAAACAATAATTTTAATGTGTAATACTGAACAAGATCACAAACGTCCTGCCACGCAGAGTGTGGACGAGCAAGTGATTTTATTACAGTAAAAGCAAGGCAACAGCTAAAAAAGGCACCCTATAGCGAGGCAAAGGGAAGAAACACATTTCATACACTACTTCTAAGAATAGAATTCTATCAGCACCGCTATAGGATAACATAGTGGGATCCTTGAAAGAGGCGAGGGAAAAGAACCCTTACCATGACTTCTAAAAATAGATCTCGAAGGACCAAAGTGAGGAAATCGCATGATCGTAAACACTTGCCTTGGTGGGAGGGTTGATCTTTGAGAATTCATTGGCTGTTGCCTGATTGGCTGCGACCTCGATGTCGTAATTACTTTGGTGAACCCCAACGGCGTCGCAACCGTAAAACATGGTGCTGTGGTAACCTGAAACAGTCTCTCCAGTACCGGGCATTGACGACCTATTTTTGTAAAAATGAATCGATTGTTCGTCTGGAAAATTTTAATGAATTAATTGCAGGGCCGCCCATTTTCATTCTCACCTCGCTTCACCAATAGGGCCACGGTTGCTTTGTTGTTTCGCTCACTGCCTAACCATAGATCGAATATACACTCTATAACAAAAAAAATCGACGCACCAAGAAGGAATCATCCGATTACTTTGAAATTTTGTATGCAAAAATGTTTTGATTAAAATATGCAAATGATTAAAATTTGGTGTACAATGAATGAATAGTGCGATCTCCAGCGCATCAGAACTGCGCATCCAGCAGATGTATATAAGGAGTTGTTCTTGAACTGGTGTTAAAAATTTCTGCTGCATTGCGATTTAGGATACCTTTTAACGACTGAAAAAATGCCTCGCCGCAGGATTCGAGCTCATTACGAGCAACTTTCAGAGTTTGAAAGAGGTCGTATCATTGGATTGAAAGAGGCAGGTTGGGCAAATCGGAGAATCGATCGTCATGTGAGTCGAAGCGATGCGGCGATTAGAAGATGCTGGCAAGAGTGGGTGGACAGTGGAAGATTTCAGCGTCATGATGGTAGCGGTCGACGTAGGGCCACAACAGGTCGCGAGGACAGAGTGATTGTCAGATCAGCTGTCACAGCGCCTGATTCATCGCTATCAACCATCAGTCGTGCGTCCCACACACGAGTGTCCACCATGACCATTCACAGACGGCTGAGAGAGCGAAATCTACGCTCGTACCGACCGTTACGCCACCTGCCACTCACGCCTGCACTCTGTCGAGCCAGATTACAGTGGTGCTTGGCTCGATCAGGCTGGAATGATGCTGACTGGGGACGTATACTCTTTAGCGACGAATCACGCTTCCAACTGTGTCCTGACGATCATGGAAGACCTGTCTGGAGACGCCCAGAGTAGCGTGCCGATACTGCTTTCAATATTGCACCCCCACACGGGCCCTCAACAAGGAGTTATGGTCTGGGGTGCCATTTTCCTTGATAGCCGGACCCCTTTGGCCGTCATTAGAGGTACACTTACTGTACAGCGGTACGTTGACGACATTCTGAGACCTGTTTTGCTACCGTTCCTTTCGCAGTACCCTGGGCTTTTTTTTCAGCAAGACAATGCCAGACCACATACGGCACATGTTGCTATGAAGTGTCTTCAAGCTTGTCAAACACATCCTTGGCCAGCCAGATCACCTGATCTCTCTCCCATCGAGCATGTCTGGGATATGATGGAAAGGCGACTGCATCCGGTAGGGAATGTTGATGACATAGGCCGACAATTGGAGCAATTTTGGCAAGAAATACCGCAGGAGACCATCCGGGAGCTTTATCGGTCTATGCCACGGCGTGTGGCTGCTTGCATCCAGGCTAGAGGCGCGTCAGCACCTTATTGAGCTCGTTACTGTTACTCTGAAATAAATCATTCAATTGTTCTGAAATTTTAATCAGTTTCTATTCTGTACATAATTTTCCTATCCACCAATTTTTGTCTCCCGAGGACAACTCCTTCTTGGTGCGTCGATTTTTTTGTTATAGAGTGTAAAATCAGATTGAGCAATGGCAACCTTTTTAAGTGCTTAGGGCATATAACCCAAGCGCGCAATATCGTGAACCTTAGGTATGATACACACATCCGATTTTTCAACGTACGGCTTCGCTGCTTTAACGAAGTGCGGTCTGAGATACATTAGATCCAATAGAGTACCTCAGGCGCCGCTCGTCTAATTTGCATGCAATTCGTACCGCAGCTCACCGCACCACACGCTTCTCCGGTCTCAAGTAAATTGTTTTCATAAATAAATGGAATATAAATAATAATCAACTAGCCACTACATGGCTATCCCGGCGTTTCCCGTGCCCGTGGTGTAAGGTATTAATCTGGTGTAAAATTTTCCGCAGATTTGAAATCCGTTGAAGATATATTCAATTCAAAATTATTTATTTAAACAAAATCATATTTTTAGGTATCAATATAAACTGAAATTTTCCGCAGATTTCAAATCCGTTGAAATTTTTACTCTATATTTAACTGTATAGGAGACAGAAAAAAGAACTGACTTCAG
The DNA here is from genome assembly GCA_947359465.1 of Metellina segmentata. Taxonomy (NCBI): domain Eukaryota; kingdom Metazoa; phylum Arthropoda; class Arachnida; order Araneae; family Tetragnathidae; genus Metellina; species Metellina segmentata. The sequence continues at coordinate 97,538,653 of OX375882.1, forward strand.
TTAAAATATTTATCGTCTGGCTGGAAATTCATTCGCGTCCGCGCAAAATCAAATCAGAAATGAAAAAAATAACTTTCTCCGCCCCGGATTAAAGAAATTTGGCATGATTCTAAACCCTGACTGCAAGGTCACACAGGCAGAAAAAGTTCTCCGCGTTTGAAAAACCGATGGACAATAAAACTATTAAATTCATTTAATTATCTTCTAGATTGAATTTTAAAATTCACCGCGACCCAAAAATTGCAAATATATAATTTGGACTACCAGTATGCCAAATACCATTGCTATAAGTGCCATAGAATCGTCAGGATTTTGCGGCCCCAAACAGACAAACAAACACTTCCTTTCATAATAGTAGAGATAAATGGTTGTATCCAGTAACACAAAACACGTCTATTTTATTTCAGAATATACTTTTTGTACACCAAGTAAGCAAAATAAACACGTTTTCTTCGATAGAATATTCATCGCTAATGGCGCATACCATTGCTATAAGTGCCGCATAATCGCAAATACCATTGCTATAAGTGCCATAGAATCTTCAGGATTTTTCGGCCCCAAACAGACAAACAAACACTTCCTTTTATAATAGTAGAGATAAATGGTTGTATCCAGTGTACCGTCATGTAAGAATTTGACGGACAGCTGATTTAAAATTAAACTATTTATTTACATAAATATTTACAAGATAATTATGGGCACAGCCATCGACAACCGAAACCTGCCTGAAGCCAAAGTAACACAATTGGCAAAACAGAGACGTCTGTCTCTCGTTGAATATCGAGTCCGAATCCCCTCAAAATCCACGTTCGCTTCGCAGAACCGCCGCTGACAACGAGAGGGGGGTGAATTCCGAGCCCTCTAGAGATGTTTATGTTCTCTGCCGAAGAGAAACACCCCCACACAGCTGCGAAAACCGTCTTTCATGCCACCGCAAAAACGTGATCCCAGATACGAGACCGGGGAACCGCACGTGCAGAATAAAGTTGTTTTCGCATTCCGAAACATTCCAGCGTCCACGTGTTAGGGAAAAGGGTCGGCAAGTACCATATGGTACAACCGCCCCCACTACTGAAAAAACTTTTCCCAAAGGTGAAAAGTTTTCAACGTACGCATCCACAGACGCACGGATAATCACCCACTGGCACACACAATTCAGAATAACAGATCACTTACCACCACCATATCCTGAAACCGTGACTCAAGAATATGTGTAAGGCAAGTTAAATCCAATCAATTTAAAATTCATATACCGGAGTAACTTTCTACTCCCTTACAGTATGGTCACTCAAGGCTCAAATACCACAATTTAAAATAAAAACAAAATAAACACCAAACATTAAGACTTATACCAAATTCGTTAAAACTAAAACCAAATCACATTAACCACATCACATATAAGAATTTCGTTAAGCGAAACCCAAAATTTCAATACACAATACGAACTATATAATAATACTTTCATTAAACCAACCAAAATACACCAAAACATATATAAAATATCAATCTTGTTAAGCGAAAACCAAATTCCTAAGTTTCACTCAACACACGTCATGAGTTGCAATTTTAAAACTACAAATCTTCGACAGTGGTTTAGAATGACAGAGTGAAAACATCCTAAACACAAAATTAATTTCCACTCTACACAAAACATAATTTAAATTTGCACGTAGCTTTCAGCGAAAAGTACTCGAGTGAAGAACATAGATACAAGAAATCAATTCCACCATACGCAAAACATAATTTACAACTTTTAACATTTAAAATCCTCAGCAAAAGATACTGATATCATTGAATGAATATTTCATAATTACAAGGCTACCAATTTCACTCCGAGCAAACATGATTCATAATTTTAGCACTTAAAATCTCCAGAAAGAAAAAAGAAACATTTAAGTGAAGTGCCCATAACTACAAAAATCTCCATTTCACTCAACTCAAAACATGATTCGCAATAATATTACACTATACAACACAAATCTTCCTCAATTACATTTTATTTAGCTCTTTGAATTTTCGTGAAAAGCGCGACTCAGACTGTCGGCGTTCAAGTGTTTTTTTCCCGATCGATGGACGATCTCGAAGTTATAGGGCTGGAGTGCCAGCGCCCATCTCATTAGTCGGGGGTTTGAACTGGCGTTGGTGCGCAACCAGACCAGTGGGTTGTGGTCAGTGACGACAACGAACCTTTTCCCATCTAGATAGTAGTGCAGTTTTTTTATAGCGAAAACAATAGCAGCGCATTCCTTCTCTGAAGTACAGTAAGTGCGCTCGACTTTGGAAAATTTTTTACTCATGTATAAAATGGGGTGTTCTTCCCCCTGAACATTCAACTGCGTGAGTACCACCCCCATCCCAAGATCTGAAGAATCGCACTGTACAATAAACTCGCGTTCAAAATCGGGTGCAAATAACACCGGTTCGCTCGTCAGTTTAGCCTTTAATTCCTGGAATGCCTTTTCGCATTCGTTCGTCCAAACAATTTCTCCCATTCTTACCTTCCCCTTTAGGGCATCGATTAACGGTGCTGCGACCACGGAATACATAGGGATGTACCTACTATAGTACCCGGCTAAACCCAGGAAAGCCCGAATGTGTGTTTTTTTCTTTCCCAGATCGGTGTTCGATCGCGGAATTTCCAATTTTTTTGGTCGATGCATTGCCAAAATCATCAACACCCTCCCGATTTCATATTCCTGCCAATCTCGTGACAATTTTATCTGGGGTCCTAACCATTTCTCATACCGCAAGGTGTCTGGGGTTTTTATACTCTTCCCGTGCACCAATTCTGCCGGGGCGTAAACGCTGCTCACGTGTACCGTGGAAAACACTAACGGTGTAAGTTGTGGGTCCCAATCTGATCCGGCTCCGGAACCCAACGCTAAAGGTCTTGGCTTCACCCCTTCACTCACTAGCAACTCTTTTCTTTTCCCCTTTTGGCCCACGTGACCTATTTCAAAAGTTTCCTCCTGAACGGAAACGGACACCTCTAATTCTTCTTCTAACCCTGGGCCACCTTCCGTTATCTTTCCTTTACTGCTATTCGGTATTTCCAGGAAAATCATTCCCGTCGTTTCACTTGCTACCCCCACTGGAAGAACCAACGGTTCTTCCGATCGCACCTTTGCGATCGCGGTCTGGATTACCACCCTCGGAGAGCATAACTTGGCTACTTGGGGACTTACTTTCTCCCCTCCAGAAACATCGTCGTCTCTCTGCCCCTTTAGTTCTTTTTTCTGGTCGTTAGCCTCTGTCATAGGAAGACTAATAGGCTCGCCCGATCTCAACTCCGCGTCGGTCTTATTTATCGCCAACGGGGCCGCAACATTTTCTCCACACTTCTGCAAGCGGGTTTCAACTGTATGACTTTGCTCAGATCTCTTTTGTAGATACGGCATCAGTAATGCATGTTCGGCCTCCCCTCCGAGTCGTCGATTTATCGGTTCTACAAACACCATTTTCCCCAACCTCGGACAATTTGGCCTCAAATGGTCGCTCGCGTTGCACTCAAAACACCGCGGCATAAGTCTCAGGTCAGAAGTGTCAAATTTCCCTCCCGGGGAACCAGGCGGGAAAAAATCGTTCCGCTCTCGAGTGGGGGGGTAATTCTTCTCCCTTTCCTTCGCTGGGAAAAATGTTCTTCCCTGGGCTTTTGGTCGGGATGCCTCAATCCGTAGTTTTTCAAGCTCAAAGTTATACCGTCTTTCTCGTTCCTTATACCTTCTCTCTAGTTCCCTATCCGCTATAACCCTTTCTCTATCCTTTCTTTCTTGTATAACCCTTTCTAACGCCACTTTTGTGTATTCCTCATCGTAGGAATCGTGCGAGAGGATTAACTCCTTAAGTTGGGATGTCAGTAATCCCGGAGTAACCATTCTTTCCAAAAATTCCGCTAGTTCCTCTAGATCTTGTTTCCTACCTTTGCCCAAGTACGCCATTTCGAAAATTCAAAATTGCCAAAAAAAAAAACCAAAAAATTCAATTCTTTTGCACAAAACCCAATTCAATACTTTTTACGACATACCGTAATCTCACAACATACAATACAACATACCATACCATAATTTAGCAATTCTCATATACACAATACAGATTCAAAAAAAATACTTAAGCTAAATCAATTCCCTTTGGAGTGACCACACTAATTGAGATTAACAAAATTTTAGCTATTACACAATTCTTGAAACTTAGTCACAGTGACAAAATAGGGAAATGGCACTAACCTGTATCTGCTGACTTGGATCACTTGGCACCACTGTCCACAGGCTGGACCACGGGTGGAAACACTGCACTGCACTGCACTATCTTCGGCTAAAAAGCCCACAAACACACTCTTCGGCTGAAAGCCCACTGGTGTAGGTCGTCTCGACCTCTTCCACAACGCGCACAAATAGCACTGCGCCACTGACGAAAAAACGGTTCGCGATGAACCTATAATAGCCGATCAAGATGATCTCTGGACGAACCGGTGGAGAATCTATTCCCCTGATGAACAGGACTTGTCGAACTTTCCGTCGATTCCGCTCACGCTCCGTTGAAAAGGGCCGGCAACTCGAAACCAAAACCAGAACTTCTTGCGACGAGTTTTGGTGATGGATGGGGTCGGTGACTCCGGTACCTCCTTCTCGCTTTCTCTAAGACTAGGGAACGGTCTCCAGCGAAAGTGACAATCCGACAGCGAAATGACAATCCGAACTTCTGGTTTCGAAGTTCTATCGGCCTTCTCTTTCAGGCAAAACGGCAGGTTCGATTTACTTGTCGAGGCTGTTTTAATCTATCAACCCCGCTGCCACCAAATTAATAAGCTGTACCGTCATGTAAGAATTTGACGGACAGCTGATTTAAAATTAAACTATTTATTTACATAAATATTTACAAGATAATTATGGGCACAGCCATCGACAACCGAAACCTGCCTGAAGCCAAAGTAACACAATTGGCAAAACAGAGACGTCTGTCTCTCGTTGAATATCGAGTCCGAATCCCCTCAAAATCCACGTTCGCTTCGCAGAACCGCCGCTGACAACGAGAGGGGGGTGAATTCCGAGCCCTCTAGAGATGTTTATGTTCTCTGCCGAAGAGAAACACCCCCACACAGCTGCGAAAACCGTCTTTCATGCCACCGCAAAAACGTGATCCCAGATACGAGACCGGGGAACCGCACGTGCAGAATAAAGTTGTTTTCGCATTCCGAAACATTCCAGCGTCCACGTGTTAGGGAAAAGGGTCGGCAAGTACCATATGGTACACCAGTAACACAAAACAAGTCTATTTTATTTCAGAATATACTTTTTGTACACCAAGTAAGCAAAATAAACACGTTTTCTTCGATAGAATATTCATCGCTAATGGCGCATACCATTGCTATAAGTGCCGCATAATCGCAAATACCATTGCAATAAGTGCCATAGAATCGTCAGGATTTTTCGGCCCCAAACAGACAAACAAACACTTCCTTTTATAATAGTAGAGATAAATGGTTATATCCATTAACACAAAACAAGTCTATTTTATTTCAGAATATACTTTTTGTACACCAAAGGCAATTAAAGGCAATTCCAGTTAACGTCGTACTAGAGCAACACAACGGGCTATTGACGACGGTCCGGAATCAGTCCCTTAAGGGAAAGATTCGAGGACAACACCTCGTAATTTTGAACCACGGTCAGATGACGAAGCAACACCTGAACTGGCACCCCACTCTCCAAACTTCCACGCCAACCCAACGTGATTTTGTACACCAAGTAAGCAAAATAAACACGTTTTCTTCGATAGAATTTCATCGCTAATGGCGCTAAATGAGTACTTGCGTCATTTGACGGTTATGCGTGCATAGTTGGACTACGGTGCCGCAGCAGTGCCGCACGTTGAATAATCGGATGTGTGCACAATGCCTTTAACTACTCTCTCCTGCTGGGTGGACCCCAACAAAATATGGTTGGTCCGACTGAACGGGCGAAGACTTCCATTCATTGATTCATCGTGTGATGATCAATTGATTCAACTGGCCGGTCTATTGGCGATGGTCCTAGATCTATCACGGAGGTTAGGGATCAAAAGCGACGGTCCGGAAACAAGCCCGATGGGAAATATCCGAGGATAAAACCACGTAATTTTGAACCACGCTCAGATTAAAGTCGTATCTGACCTGGAACCCCACTATCTAAAGTACAACATAAGGACAATTGAATCCACGGCAGATTTAGGGTACACCAGCCCCCTCGGTACGCGAATGAATTTGGTTTCCTGCTCCACACCTCTTAATTTACCAGAAGATTTTGAGCCATAGAGTGGAAGGTGGGAATTTTATGACACATGCATCGGTATTTGATTGGATTGGAAATCGCAACCCTCATGTTGCTTATCCGTTACTACCAGCTCAATACACAGTTTGGAGAGTACGCCTTGGATTACTTTACCTTGCTCACACTGTATCCCAGCGCTGAAAGCCATTCACGGGGTTTCGAATCGTCTAATCCAGAAATGGAGCCGGCCATGGAGGAAATATTGAGGACGGTTGCCCTGGATACGCCCAGACCTGACTTCTGGCGTGCAGCAGCTTTCTGGAGCAGTGGAAGCATTTCCTACAAAGACAATAAAAATTTAACCACTTTCTAACATTGCTATTAGTTGAATTCGTTCACCGCAGAATTTCAATGTCGTGCCGTTTCGTTTAGCTAGGTTCTCAACCTGTTGGTAAAACACTAGTTTACCCCCCACCCCACCCCGCCAAGTGGTTTTGACGTGAAATCTTGTCATCTAGGTACTGGTGATATTTTAATGAGGACGATATAAAGACGTGGTTAGTTTTCTGATGACGAGATGTCTTGTCCATTACTAGCGCGTCTTTCTAGTAATGGCTCTTCGTTACGTGGACGATTCTATTTAGGACCGTGGGGAGGACAGGCGCCTCAATCCCATGATAGTACTTTACGCAAGTCCAACTTGATCGGCTAATCGGATCACATGACCTAGATACGTATGTCATCAAGGTTTATAGTTGTTGGCGATTTATCTCTTCCTTTCTGCTTTCTTCTTTTCTTTTCAGATCCATGGCTATGGGTGGGTAGAGAAGGGAGCCGAAAATTGTATCCTTTTATTATATAAGTTAATAATTATATAAGTTAGTGTTTTATGTATGCTTTTTGTTACATCAGAATGGTCCTAAGCCAGCGGTGGATACGACACCATCATCCTAAAGCAAAGGGGACGGCAGAGGGGCGGAAAAATATCAGCTGGTAGTGAGTTCAGGAGTGGTTCTTAGATTATTTATGTAAAATCAAAGGAAGCTTGGAAAAATATGAAAAGGGTATTAAAAATTAGGAAAAGTAAATTTGAATGAAAAGGAATTAAATTGGAATTAATTTTTTTTAAATAATTTGGAGGATCTAAAAATTTTTCCGCCAGCTGGGTTCGAACTCGGGTAGTCATCCTCCGCTGACGACGCTAATCTGAAGGTGGGTGACTTTAGCCATTAGGCCATCGTTGCTTCACGAAAAGAAGCTCTTTAAAGTATAAGTACCCTTCCATCAATCATACATTCCATCAATCTGCTTCAAAAAATCATAGAAGACACACAAAAAAAGACTACCAGACAAGTAAATAATCATAGCTCACTGTAGATCAAATGATCAAAACAAGTTACGAAAGAATCAAACTGAAGAATCGATTCACTTATCACGAGTTTAATATCTACCGACCTCCCTACGGTCCTAAATAGAATCGTCCACGTAACGAAGAGCCATTACTAAAAAGACGCGCTAGTCTTGTCCATTCAGATCTGGCTAGTTTTGCTTATCAAGAGATCCCTTCGGGAAAACCACCTGGAGGGTTAACAGGAAGGGCACCGACTCTAAACGATCAAATTAACTGCACTCATAGCCTGTGAGTTGCAGGTGTTGCAAGTTTCATTCCTGTACCAACCCTGAGTGAATCTCTTCTGCACTAGAAAAACTTTCCTTCAGTGCCTTCAGAGGTATATCTTTGGGCATTGGTGTGTTTGGGAATCACACCCCCGAGGTCACCAGTGATCTTTCCTTCCCTTTGTTTACCCTCCCTTTAGCTTATTCCTCCCATTCGTGTTGATGAGGTCCTGGAGAACCTGGCCTGGAAGGGCCTCAATACTCTATTATTGAGAGTGTAGCATTTGATAAATGAGCCTGCCATGGTATTTGGAAATCCTAATATATTAGTAGATTAAGGTAGGTAGGCATTTTAATTAACGTCGCACTGGATAAACACTATTGGTTATAGTTCGGGATCAAACCCACAGGGACGTTCGAGGACAACACCATGTCATTTTAAAGTTAGATGACGAGGTCACACCTGATCTGACACCCACTCTACAAACTTACATACCACGCCAACGTGAGGGTATTTGAGGCCACAAAATCTTTAACGTGCACAAGCCCCCTTTGTACATGGTCTTTGGTTAAATTCAAACTCGCAAGCCTCCGGTTGTTAATCTGTTATTCTTCCAACAGGGCTACCAAGGGCACATAAGGAAAAAACCGAAGCAAGAATACATATTGTCAGGTAAAGGACGTGTTCGCACTTTGGAGTTGAGGGCTCTCTGGTTGTAAAGCTTTTCGCCCCTGTTCAACTCCTATCGGAGATTATATCACTCACGTGTTTGTTGCGCGTGGAGACATGGCAATAACTAAGGTGAAAAAGGAATTTCTGTCAGTTTATTCGCGACTTACTAATCCAATTCAGTACTTTGTCTCCAGTTTCAAGTGCATGGGAAGTGTGTGTGCGTAGGTTCTGTATACGAAAAGTGATTGATAACTTTTCCGGTTTGGGATCAAGCAATCGGTCATTTACTGAACAAAACGTTCAGGGTGGCTGAGTGTATGGTGTGGCGTTTTTTTTGCACCACAGTAATTAAACCACAGTAATTAACTGGAGTCTAACTCAGCTGGATACCTTTACAAGTTTTTTATTACAACTTGAAAGGTCTCTATTAACAGTAGTAAGACTTAAAACACAATATGTGTACAGAGAAGATTCTATGAACGAACGTTCATAAAGAAACAACAAGCGTTTCTCCACTATTCAGTCGTTAACACACCACAGTAGCGCACTGAAGTAAATTAGAGCTTACACATTAAAAGGAAAAATAAATCGATCAATTTGCCGTTGGCGATAGCTATGCAGCCGCCAACTACCGCTGGCGTCGACGGCAGTTTGACCGTCACCGCCTAACTAGTGGCGTACGTAACCAAATGCACATTTACACACACGGCTGTTTTACACACACAGTTGTTTTAGCATCAATTGGTTTTTCTACTGTGAACTTGGAATGCGACATCGACAGCAAAACATCGATGTTCAAAATTAAAACATCGATGTTGATAATGCATCGCCCCCAAACTATATCGATGTTTTTTAAAATTCAGTGAATTCAAACCTTTTCCCCCATTTCTTAAAACTGGTTTAGCAACTAGTGATGCGACATCGGCTCCAATACACATCGATATTTAAAAAAAAAGGTTTTGAAAACATCGAGGTCCTACTTTTTAGATCCTTTACCCTTGGTCACTTTGGTCTAAAAGTATGTTCGATTTGCTGATTATAAAATGTATGCTACTTGGTTATTTTTAAAATTTTTATAACGGTACTTTTTTCATTTAAAAATAAAATATCGACAAGTATAAACATAGATGTTACAAAAACATCGACCCCAATACATCAATGTTAAATGCATCGATGTTTTTTTAAAAAAAACATCGACATCGATGTCGCATCCCTACTGTGAACATGAGTGTGACCTAAATATCAATAACGAAATTTTAATTGCTTTAATTCAAGAAAGGCTTGTTGTGTGGGATAAAACCATTGACATATTTATGGACAGAAACGCTTGGCATGAAGTTCGCTTGGGAATTCGTAGACATGTTGGCAGGAAAAGAGAAATATGATTTTGGTAAGTACTAGGGATGCGACATCAATGTCGATGTTTTTCAAAAAACATCGATGTATTTAACAACGATGTATTGGGGTCGATGTTTTTGTTCCATCGATGTTTGTATTTGTCGATGTTTTTACGTTGTCGATGTTTTATTTTTAAACGAAAAAAGTACCGGTATAAAAATTTAAAAAATAACCAAGTAGCATAATTTTCATAATCAGCAAATTCAACATACTTTTAGACCAAAGGTAAAGGGTCTGAAAAGTAGGGATGCGACGTCGATGTCAATGTTTTCAAAACATTGATGTTTTATAAAAAAACATCGATGTATTGAAGCTGATGTCACATCACTAGTTGCTAAACAAGTTATAAGAAATGGGGTAAAACGTTTAAATACACTGAATTTTAAAAACATGGAAAGTTTTGGGGCGATACAATATCAACATCGATGTTTCAACTTTGAACATCGATGTTTTGCTGTCGATGTAGCATCACTAGGTGCTAAACCAGTTTTAAGAAATGGGGAAAGAAATTTGAATTCACTGCATTTTAAAAACATCGAAAGTTTGGGGGCGATGTATTTTCAACATCGATGTTTTGCTGTCGATGTTGCATCCTTAGTTGCTACACCAGTTTTAAGAAATGGTGAAAAAAGTTTAAATACACTGAATTTTAAAAACATCGATGTTTCTGAAATGATGTTTTATCAACATCGATGTTTTAATTTTGAACATCGATGTTTTGCTGTCGATGTCGCATCCCTAGTAAGTACATGCTATCTCAGCTATACGTACTAGATAGTGAAGGGGTCGTAAAAAAATTTCGTTTCATCTTGCCTCAACTCTTCAAACAACGTGTATAGAAAAAGCTCCAACCTCCTCTTCTTTCGTTAAGAATAACAATAAAGCTAGAATTTGCTCTCTCTTCATTTCAAACTTCTCTAAGCAATAAATAATTTAAATAACACAGTTAAACTAAGGTCAATTGATTTGATGATGAAACTACACTGCCAACAGTCAGCTGACTCCTACGACGGAGATTTTACCACCCTATGTGTGTAACTACCCTTTGATGTCTAACGAGAGCTCTTCCTCCACCACTTCGCACAATGGTTTTTTCGTCTAGTCTCTGTTCTAAAGATGTCATACAAAAAACTCAAAAATCTCGTGTTATATATTTGCGTATCTCGTAGTGTTTATTTGCGACCAACGCTCTAATAGAATTGCCAGCATTTTATGCTTCTCCTCGTGATGATGGTCCATTCACCAGTCTTCATAGGAATGTCACTTCCAGACGGTAAGGCGCTAGAAAAAACTTCGGAATAAAAGGTCCGTATACTATCGTTTTTATACCAGTCGTCACAATGGCCTCAAACATGCACTTTTGTTGACTTCAGGACTTGCATTATCAGAGGTGTTCCTGTGAGTTATCAGGATAACAGCTGAGAATTCTGTGAGCTCAACGTTGCACTGGAGCAACACAACAGGCTCGTGGAGATGATCCGGGAAAGGAAAGATCCGACGACACCACCACGTAATTTGGAACCACGTTCATATGACGAGGTCCCACCTGAGCTGGCACCCCACTTTCCAAACATCCACACAAACCCAACGCGAGGACATTTCGCACACTCCTTTCAAAAACGTCACACCTCAAAAATAGGCGATTTTTAGTCATGCCTGTCTTCAGAAGGCCCTGAAAGAGTAGTACATCCCTGCAAGATTGTCATGTCTCACCGCTCAATGTTTAGCAATGTAAGTAATATTTATTTTTAATACAATTTATATTCTACTTTTAAACTTTAAACTCACTCTCCTGAGAAATCACGTTTTGAGATATGATGTTGTTGAAAGGAGTGGGCGATTTGAGGTCACAACAAATTTAACTTGCACCAGCCGTTGCAATCTTGTAATTCGGTAAGCTTTATGTCGCACTGGAGCAGCATAACGGGCTGTTGGCGATGGTTCCACCGGCAACCCTTCTCGTCCCGTTGCGGGAGAGTTTTTTTTTTTTCTAATGGCGGGCACATTTTGACCGAAGTCATTGGCCACTACAAGGCCGGAAGTGATGGCCACTTGTGAAGGAGCACCCAGTGGGAGGGCCATCATTGCCCCTAACAATTACATCGTAATTTTGAACCATGTTTAGATGACGAAGTAACACCTAAGCTGGTATACGCTTACAAACATCCATGCCCGAACCCGGATTCGAACCGGGGACCTTCCGATCTAGAGGCTAACACCTTAACCACTATACCGGTTGGTCGGCGTTGCGGGAGAGTAATCGGTAAGATTTATTACAATTACGTTAGCCCCCGTTCGCAAAACAACCCTCCTTTCGCAGAGTCAATCTCCTGCGACGGCGAAACTATATTAATAATTCGTATAATCCTGATTTTATTTTTCGGTCCATGACGTCACAGCGAGGGCACATCCCTCTGCTCGCTAACGTGCACCAACCCCCGGTGATTGCTACGGAAACCAACACTCCTTTCGCAAGTAATTTAGCTTTTTTAACTTTAACACTTAATGCACCCTAAACTAAGTGACGCATCAGTAAAAAACCATCTCCATCTTGTTCCCTGTACAATATTTAATAAACCATGTTAATCACGTAATTTTCTGATCTGTACTTAATCAGAAAACCGTCTGAGAAACGAGCATGACGTCACAGCGAGTTTCAAGGATATCCGGTAAACCCGTCAATCAGAAAATGTTACCTTTATTCCGTGAAGTAGAATGAACGCAATCGCTCCGCGATCTAAAATATGCGAAATATATTGCATTCGATGGTTGGATTCGAACTCGCAAACAGGTACTTGTGAATTAAAACCCAACCACCAACCAACCACACTTCAATAAAACAAATTCGTGGCTCTATTCCTAGCATTTCTGTTCCATCTATAAATTGAGTGGGTAATATTGAAATACGTTCATGACGTCAAGTTTTTTCTAACATCGATCTTAAGGGGGTCCGGTACAAATTGAAAAACATTTTTTTATTAATGAATTTTGAATTTTGAATTTTTTGTACTGATTACCCATCTAACTAATAAGCAAAATCACAACACAAAATTTTTCCAAAAGTTTTTTAAAAATTTTAAATTAAAATTTTTGGAAAAAAAAGAGTGGTCATTTTAAATTGTTAAAACTCAAAATATCCTTGATCAATTTTCAAAATTCATGCAGTAAAGTATTCACAAATTTATAAGCTTTAATTTTGATTCAGCAATTTAAAAAATATTAATTTAATAAAAAATAAAAAATATTTGAATGAAAATTTTTGAAAATTTTAAGGTACTTTTTTTTTAAAAGTCATTTTTTTAAAAGTCATATTTTTAAAAGTAAACATTTGTTTCAAATTTGCTGAATCTAAATTAAAGTATAATGTTTGAAAAAGATATATTACAAATTTCAACTCTTTAACTTTATCGGTATTCGACTTATAGCAATTTGAATACAGGAAATCTTGAAAAAATGTATCATGGAGAAAAACGCATTTAAAGTTTTGAAGACAGATGTTGTTGCCATGACAACAACTGTCAAGAGTGTTAGATTTTCAAAACAACGCACCACAAAAATTATTACATCTCTAGTTCTAATTAAGATAAAAACATGATTTAGACGTTATTTTAAGCAGAAAAACACAGAGAAATTCTTACAATAATAAAAAAAAATTCGAAAATTTGACGATTTTTGTGTCCCGGACCCCCTTAAAATGAAATTAACGGAGCATGCGACCACAGTTTCAAGTTATTTCTTCCAGTTGTCTGGTTTGAAGATTTGTCACGTCGTTGTTGGTAAAAGCATGAATCCTAAACTATTAATTGGTTAACGTGTCTATCCAACGTTAGTATAAACACTAGTCTGCGCTTCCATAGCCAATTGGATAAGTCAATTTGTGATTTACCCTTCAGAGGTCTTACGACATCGACCCTGTCCACATGATCCGTCTATTTCTTTTTAAAGTCGATGTTTTCTGATATTCCTGGCAATTTAATTCCGAGAACGGTGAGAAAATGCCAAATTTTTCGCACGGTCGCGCACCAATGAACTTTCAAATTTTACCCCCAAAATCTTAAACGAATGCTTGTGTTGTCCTATAAAAATGTTAGCATTTTTGTACCTTCAAAACAGCAATGGGTCCCAGCGTGTTGGTCTTGAAGTGAAAAAGCATGTCGTCATCAGTGGGATCGGGAAAACGTCCCAGCTTCATACCTCCAGCATTGTTGATCAACAGGTTGAGCCCACTTTCTCCGACCATGCCTTCCACGGTCTTTCGTGCAGCTTCCACCTCCTTTATGTTCTTGACATCTGCAGAAGAAACACAGCATTTAGAACTCTTGCTCTGTAGTAATGATACCTACTTATATGTTGAGGTATTTTAAAGTTACATTTCGGAGTTGATTTACCTGGTTTTTTTTTTTACCGAAAGACTGACTGCAGTAGGGTGAAAAAAAATTCTTCAGTGTGGTTGATAGTTGAATTTAAATCGCATTGGAGCAACATTAAGGGTTATTGTTGATGGTCCGGGATAAATTCCCAAGGGAAAGATACAAGGACGTCTCGTGATTTTGTACCATGGTTAGATAACTAGGACAACATATAATTACACAACACCCCTCTATAAACTTTCACCTCTTCAACGTGAGCATATTTGAGGCTACGACAGACTTAACGGTCACCAGCCTCCGCGTTCACGACGTAACTTAGTTACGAAGCTCGCACACCTCTGGTTGCTAATCCGTTACTCTTTAAACTGGATTTCCGCAACTCATATCGGGTACTTCAATTCCAGTTTAAAGCGCCGTTGGCGTGGTGTCGATGTTTGGAGAGTGGGGTGCTGTTGACCTCGTCAGCTCACCATGGTTCAAAGTGAAGAGTCACTGTCCTCCTATCTTTCGCTCAATGTGGATCCAGGATCGTCTCCAATAGACTGTTCTGTTGCTCTTTATAGTGGCATGTTATTTAACAACTTACCAGTTTAAAATTCACCTAGATGCATTGAATGAGTTGTATTCCACATAAGCCATTTCTGGCCAAGCTGGGCCAAACACAAGACAGAAAGCTGGACAGTTTGGACATTAATGCATTTGAATTTGAGTTTCAAGCCGAAAGATCTACCTAAAAGTAGAATGGGTTGCATAACAGTTAAAAAAAGCGAAGAAATGCCCCATGACTATAAATTAGAAAGTGTGGATGCCCTGTGGCTTCTATTTAACATTATTAAAAAAAATTTTAATTAAACATTTTAAGGCAAACAATGGGTTTGTGGTGGAATATTTCTAGCCGACACACGTTTCCGATACTTATTCTGTACGTGATGTCATGACTTCTGTTTTGAATACGGATTCATCACTTCACCATAAATATTCCAAAGAGGGGATTCCAAATTGATGATTACGCGATGTTGTCCTCGAAATTTTCCCTTCGGTGATTGATACTGGGCCATTGGCAATATTCCCTACCTTCCTACTAAATTTATGTATTATAGTTGATTGGACAGTGTTAGTTGGCCATAACTCCAAACGTCACCGAAGTGGAAATAAACGACATCTTTAGTTAACCCGGGACGGAACATGAAGTACATTGTTTGCCAAAATTTACGCATGAAAGATAAAATGCGAAAAAAAATGACAAGTACAGCTTTGAGTGACACGAAATGCGGCATGAAAGTAGCAAATATAGTTACGCATGAAACCAAACAAGAATTAAATACAAAGATGAAAACAATATTGAATTTTCATAAATTATAAGAGGAAGTCATTTTGGAGTCATTAACAAATGATGTTTAGATCCAAAACAAATAAACAAACCGGACATTAATAGGATATGTGACCACCCCTCATCCTCATACAAATCTTACAGCGTATGACCATGCTTTCCACAAGCTGATCAACCACCCTAGTGTGTAGTAATTACATTTATCCTGTAGAGCAGTTTGCAACTCTGTGAGAGTAGCTGAGGATGGGAACTGTGCAGACACAGCACGGCCGAGGGGATGCCAAAGATTTTCAATGGGATTAAGGTCGGGCGAGTACGCCGGCCAAACCATACGCGCAATCCCCTCACTCTCCAGGTAGTCGTCGATTATGCCAGCTCTATGGGGACGCACATTATCATCCATTAAAACGAAAGAAGGACCAACTGCTGCAGCGTGCAATCTCACAGTGGGTTCTAGGACTTTATCCCGATACCGGACAGCCGTCACAGAACCCCGGCCCACACCATGATGCTTTCACCTCGGAATGCGTGATGCTCGATGATGTTCTGGGGCCGATTGCGTGTCTTGTTCTTTTCAGACACTTACACGTTTGTCATCTGGCTTCATGACAATTTCGACTCTTTCCGTGAACACAACGTATCTCATTCAGACACAGTCCAATTCACATGTTGCCGACACCACTTTAATCGTGCCCCTCTGGATTGGACGGATAGAGGAACACAAACTCGTACCCGGGTGTACAGTCCATTCATGTGTAGCCTTCAGCGCACAGTAGTGGCAGATATCGTCTTACCAATGGACGCTGCAACCCTAGATGTCACACATGTGGAGGTTGCTCTACAGTTCCGCTTCGCTACAACAGCAATATATCGATCTTCCGCGGGGGTCGTAACCCTTGGCGGCCGGCCATAGGTCTTCGGACAACTGTTTGCTTTGTTTGGAATTTTTTCCATAATAGTGAAACTTCGGAATGACGAACGCCGAAGAAAAGAGCAAACATCAGTGATTGATTGCCCCACTTCAAGGCGTCCCACAGAATGCCATCGTGATAATCTTCCTAAATAATATTTCTATATCGTTGATATTTTGTACCATGTTACTGTTATACAACCCAAATACAATCCACCAAGTATTTTATTTAAAAAATAGTTTTTAGTATCCAATAATAAATAAATTAATGTTTGAAAAAATTATGAAATGTAACCTTATTATACTTTGATGTGAATCCGATTCAAAACGACTTTAAGTATGGCCATGCAAAATTGCATCTCATTCCAATAATTAGTTTTAGCGCTACATTAAATTATCATCATTATTGCGATTTTAGGACGCAACGAAAAGTTTATTAAGCGTCTGACAAGTCACGGATAATAATTTCTCGTATAGTTTGGAACATGCATCTCTAATTTTATGAAATAAAGTGTATGTGTGGGGACTGTACTGAAAGGGTATCTATGGCATTTACAATAAGGGAATTCGGCGCAGAAATAATCCGAAGTGTTTTTCTATCGCGCGCGAATTTTAAAATTATAATTAGAACATTTTAAAATTAATTTGATGGCATTTAATATTATTATTGTTTTCTTTAGACTGGCAACACCTTAAAGAAATGTCAGATTCAAAATTTATTTTTTCTACTTCCGTTTAATTCTCAATTTGTGCCTCAGAATAAAAAAATTAAAAAAAAATTTAACTAAGTTATTTTTTCTATATCATAGATCGTTCAAGAAAGAGTAAAAATTTCAACTGATTTTAAACCTGCGGAAAATTTCACATTAGATCGATAGCTAAAAATATAATTTTCTTTAAATAAATAATTTTTAAATTGAAATTTTTTTTTCCAGTACAAACGCCGCTGCGCAGAATGACCTTCGTGTGATTCGAGAAATCAGATTTCATTTCCTGCGCTCAGCAAAACAAATAAAAAAACATTTTGACTAGCATTGCTTAGTTTTGTTTTGTAAAATCGGGGTCGTTAAAAATAGATAGAAAATTTCAACGAATTTGAAATCTGCGGAAAAATTTTACATCAGATCGATACCTTGCATTTCATTTTCTTTTAATAAATAATTTTTCAATTAAATATTTATATTTTCGCAAGGGATTATGACGCCACGCTGATTATATCTCTTGGGTTGGAATTTGGCCGCATTTGACAATGACGAGGCCACCACGGCGTTGCCCGTGTAATGTTTGTGACAAGCCTAAGGAGGTATTAGCGAAAGGGCGTTTAACATGATGTACCCTCGTATATTGTGAATATATGTTATTTCCTCAATGTTCGGTTTGGAGTAAGGTAATTTCAAGTAACGTCGTACTAGAGCAATACAAAGGGCTATTGATGATAGTCCGGAATCAATCCCCGATTAAAACACAACATAATTTTGAACCATAGTCAGATGTCGAGGCAACACCTGAGCTGGCACTCCACACTTCCACACCAACCCAACGTGAGGACTTCCGGCAAAGATACACTACCACGATACAGCCACCTCTACACCATATGATCACAAATATCCATGCACTGACCCGGAAGCGATTTTCCAAAACCTCATAGGTACTACAACTGGGGGAGGGGCTAACCGTAACGGCCAATGATCGAGAGCGCTGGATAGGAATCTCCTTCACTACGCTAAAGACAACTGAAATCCTCTCTGATCCTGTGTGCAGTGTAATAATGTTAAATAATTTTTCTGTTTTCTTTTCTTTTAAGATCCATGGCTATGGGTGGGTAGAGGTTGGAGCCGAAAATGGTATCCTTTTATTATATAAGTTAATAATTATATAAGTTAGTGTTTTATGTATACTTTTTGTTACATCAGAATGGTCCTAAACCAGGAGTGGATACGACACCATCATCCTAAAGCAAAGGGGCGGAAAAATATCAGCTGGTAGTGAGTTCAGGAGTGGTTCTTAGATTATTTATGTAAAATCAACGGAAGCTTGGAAAAATATAAAAAGGGTATTAAAAATTAGGAAAAGTAATTTAGAATCAAAAGGAATTAAATTGGAATTTTTAAAAAAATAATTTGGAGAATCTAAAAATTTTTCCGCCAGCTGGGTTTGAAGTCGGGGAGTTATTATCCTCCGCTGCCGACGCCAAACCGAAGGTAGGTGACTTCAGCCATTAGGCTATCGTTGCTTCGCGAAAAGAAGCTCTTTAAAAGAAGACACCATTTTATAGTTGAACTCAGTCTCATTGGTCGTTATGGTTAGCCCCGCCCCCATTTGTAGTATCTATGAGGGTTTGGAAAATAGCGACCCGGAATCAAACCAGGAACCTTCCCATTTAGAGGCGAACACCTCAACCACCAGACCGGTTTGTCGCCTCCATTATAAGAGAAGATTGAGTGGTCGATTGGGATTGAATTGAATCTCAATTTACGATTGCTATTTACAAATATTTTTATATCTTGAAACAAAAAAACATCTATATAATACAGTTCACACAAAAATTTTGCCACCGTTAGTTGTTGCTCATAGAATACTACTGAATAACCCAACGTTTCTCGGGTTTCAAATATGACCGCGACATTCCCTGTGTTAACTCAAACACAAACCCTGTAGAACGTGTTCCCTCGTCCATGTCCATTTATTGCAGTAAAGCAAACTTTAGATTTGAAAATTGGGACTTTGAGGGGCACTTTTAGGAATACTTGTGTGCTAGTTTTCATGGCTACAGATTTGTCTGAAGACAAGAAAGAAATAGCCTGTTTTCCACAGTGTTCTAAAGTATAAGTGTATCAAGTTTGGTGTGAATCGGTCAAACGGTGTAGATTTGTATTGATAATACACACACACACACAAATCCTTTCTTATATACAGGGGTTGGACAAAAATATGGAAACACCTAAAAAACATGTAACCTTGACTAATATGGTGTAGGAAAACCGTTGGCATTCAAAACAGCTTGCAGTCTTCTCGGAATGTATAAATAAAGTTTATTTATGCTTGCCAAGGGAATCTTGGTGGCAAGTTCAGATAACGATGATGGCGGTGGATAGCGATCACACCCTTTTCTCTCATATGTAGATACAAAAAATTCAATAATATTGAGGTCTGGTGACTGTGGTGACCAGGGGAGATGTGACAAATCATGCTCGTGCTCAAAAAACAAGTCCTAGACGTTGTGAGCTGTGTGAACAGGGACTTTATCGTCTTGGAAGACACCATCACCATTGGGGAACAAAATGTTCAATTAACACTTGGCATTAATATGTCCTTGTAGAGTAATCATGGCTGCCCAAACCATCACATACCTCCCGCCATGTTTCACTCTTGGCAACAGGCAGTCTGTATTATAGGCTTGGGGTGGCATTCGCCCGATGTAAACTCGCGCAGAAGTGGGAAACAAGACTCACCCGAACAAATTACTGTCTTCCATTGCTCCATTGTCCAGGCTTTATGACTTAAACACCAATTTTTTCTGTTACTGTCATTAGCATCACTGATGAATGGTTTCTGAATAGCAGCTCGGCCAGAAATACCATGATTATGGAGCTCCCTTCTTATTGTTTTGGTACACATAGGGTTCTTGAGCACGACTTTCATTTCAGCAGTAACTTTTGCAGCTGTGGTCTTATTTTTAGTCACAATCCTCCTTAATGATCCCGTCTGTCATAATCACTCAACACACTTTCGTCCGCGCTGTGATTTAGCGGA
The DNA here is from genome assembly GCA_947359465.1 of Metellina segmentata. Lineage (NCBI taxonomy): Eukaryota > Metazoa > Arthropoda > Arachnida > Araneae > Tetragnathidae > Metellina > Metellina segmentata. The sequence continues at coordinate 97,558,949 of OX375882.1, forward strand.
TGATGTTTTTCCGCTTTTCAAATATGCGGAATAAATCTTAGATACCGTTCCTCTTGAAACACTAAACACTTCGGCTACCTTGCTTACGGAAGCAACCACTAGACGAGCTCCGACAATTTTTCCACGTTCGAAATCTGTTAGCTCTGACATGATGCAATTACAACTTCACAGTACAGTGCCCCGACAACCACAGACCTGTGCAACGTAATTAAGACGTTGTATAGGTGGCGTCGGTGGTCGAAAACACCAGCGCCACCTACACATTTCACTAGATTAAACATTTCTTTTCAATCATGCATTTCACGAGGTGTTTCCATAATTTTGTCCAACCCCTGTATATAGAACATCGCACTTTAATTTCACTCTAGAGCAAGAACTTAATGTTTACTTACCCATTTTGATCATTAGTACTAGGCATTGTTTAGACGAGTCTCTAATTGCCGTAAGAGCCTGTAACATTTAAAAAGTATATGAGTGAAGCTCTATATTTGCAAGTGAGTCATGAACAAGTAGCTATCCCTATCATATCGCGCCGCGGTATCCCGGTTGGAAGAGTAACGGATTAGCAACCTGAAGGTTGCGAGTTCGTTTCTAACCAAAGACGTCATGTACAAAGATGGCTGGTGAACGTTAAATCGGTCGTGGTCTCAAATGTCCTGACGTTGGCTGGATGTGAACTTCTGGAGAGTAGCGTGCCAGCTCTGGTGTTGACCTCGTCATCTGACCGTGGTTCAAAATTACGTGGCATTGTCCTCGGATCTTTCCCTTCGGGTTTGTTCCCGGATCGTAGGCAATCGTCCGTTCTGTTGTTTTAATGCGAAGTTAATTAAAAGATGCACCTCATTTTCATGATGATGATTGATGTTTTAAATATCTTTTGAGATTGTCAATTCTTAAATATGCCGTGTATCTTTTTCATGTTTATCAGAGTTTCAAATATACTATTTAGCGTTCGTTATGCATAATAGGGTTTCAAGTATACTATTCATTGGTAATTCCATCATTCTTCCTAAAATTCATATTGGGTATATTATACTACCCTACAATAATGGACCGGACGCCAGTGGATTTGCATAAAATCCGCATATTGTTTGGGGGAAGGGGGGGGGGGGGGTTTCGTGGTATGGCCTGGGACCTTTTTTTTCCAAGGTGAATTGAAAGCAGACGCCTACATGGACATTTTGAACAATCAGGTTATTTCTACTCTCTGGCTATTTTATGGAATGGACGAATGTTACTCCCAAGACGACAACACTCCACGTCCTGTTGCCGCCTCTGTCAAGCAGTAGTATCAAGATAAGGATGTAAAACATCTTTCCTGGCATGCTCACGGCCGTATTCACAAGTCCGAGTTAACTCGAGAATCAACGATAATCCGCGAGTTATCGAAAAAAACCGTACTCACAAGTCCTGATCCGTGGTTTAAACTGCCGGTTCAGTGTTACATTTTGATCCTCCGAAATCGGCGAGTTAACTCGCGAGTAAGAGTTACGCATGCGCAGTACTACCTTTTTGCGAAGGATATTCTGCAAAAAACAAAATGGATGACATATTTCATTCTATGCTAAAGTATAGTATTCTTGCGACGACTGGTCACTAGTTTGGACGTGAGAACCTACTGCATAGCAGCTCATGTCCTCATCATAATATTCCTTAAATGGAAAATTTAAAACATAATTTTCTGTAATTCAAAAGAAAAATGAAAATAAATGTAGCTGCGTAATCTTAACAAGCAGCTTAGCGAAAAGATAGATGGCGCCACGTCTGTCCTCTAAGCCGGAGAGAGCGAACGGTAGAAAACGACCATGGCAGATACAAATTCGTCGTAGAATAAAAAAATTTCTGTTGAATTGTTACGAATGAAAGAAAATTGACAATGCAAGTCACTTTTCACACCACCAACACACACCCATACTGACAAGTACAAAGTTAATCAGATTACATACATCTGTCAAGACATTGAGTACAGTTCTTTCTTGCAAAATTTAGGTTTCCATAAAAATCCAACTTGAAATTAAATACCTTTGCATTACTTTTTCCAAAACGATAATGAAATGGTGTATGAGTCCTATTTGTTCACAATTTGGAATCAATTCTACGGCGTAGTACGTGCTTGATCAGTATGAATGCCGATTCGGGCGTTGCAACCAATGTAAACAATACCACGTGATCGTGAGGTAGCCAATCACAGCGAGCGTCTCATTTTAATCCCCGGATCACTTAACACGCTGTTTGAGAATACCGTTCTTGCTAATCCTCGAGTTAACTCTTACTCGCGGATCAACTGATCCTCGAGTTAACTCGAGACTTGGGAATATGGCCGTCAGAGTCCCGATCTAAACCTCATAAAACATTTGTGGGACGAGTTAGAGCGACGCTTACGGACCAGGGAACCACGTCCGAAATCTTCAGCTAAGCTGGTGACATCCTTGCGGCAGGAATAGACACAAATACCCATAGCTGTGTATCAAAACCGTGTTGAAAGTATGCCCAGAAGGGTTGCTAGTGTAATTGCAACACATGGGGGACCATCCCCTTATTCAAGCATTTATTATTTCCCTTATACCATCACATCTTGCTGTCCGGTTCATTATTGTAGGGTAGTGCATAATACCTGTACTTGGGCAAAGTTGCTGCCCCAGGAGAAATCAAACAAGCTGAACTTAACTTCAGTATACTTCGAAATTTGCTGAACCGTCTTCTAATTAGGTTCACTGAACAAAAAAAAAATTGCCACTCATTGCTCTAAAAAATAAAAATATAGCATAAATATTTAATCAGCTTACATAACAAATAAGCTCTTGGATCGGTTAATAGAATAAATTTGTACACAATCGCGCTTTGAAAAACTTACTTTGGGCTTAATAATTAAATATTTTTAGAGATACTGGGAGCATTTCAGGTTTTGTTAAAGTCTAATATTACATAATTTCAGTCAATTATTAGTTTATTCTAAGAATAATTTCGCTTACAGATCAACAAACGCACTGTTAAAAGTTTTATCCTCAACCACGAATTACACTTTGTTGTTAATTCTATAACACGTTGGAAAATCGCATAGGATAATGTATGTATATATTATCTGTGCGTAGACAAAGATCTAAGTTTGAAAATAGTATCAAACAAGCTAAATTTAACTACCGTACACTTTGAAATTTGCTAATTTCGACAAAAAATTGTCTTACATTAACCTTAAAGTGTTATGGCAAAATTTAAAAAAAATACCTTCATACATTTAATTCATTCTACAAGATAAAAGAGAAAGAATTGACAATGACACTATCACGAAATAGCTGTTCAACGAATATACACTATTTTACATCAACAATAATACCAGTTTCGAAAGTTGCCGTTTGAATAACATTCTATCGCATGATTGAATCAGAATAAAAATGAGGATAAAAAGCGACGCGAAAGCACTTACCTGCGCTGTATCCCTGTTCCTGTAAGTGGCGAAAACGAACTTCGGGGGCTTAGGCAACTGGACCAACTGTCTCACCAATTCCAATCCAATGCCCCTGTTGGCTCCCGTGACGAAAACACTTCCCACTTCCATTTTGGAAAACTTACCTTCTTCAACACAGATCCTCCCACGAACCGCGATTACTTGTCTTTAAAGAAACAAAGGCACTCTCTTGCGAGAAGATACCTGTATATATTTTATCTACTGATATGATATTTTAATCTTGAGCTGTGAAATTCACACTCGATGAAAGTTCCGCTTTGAAACAAAATCATGCACTTAATATTTCCTCGTCTATTTCACCGTTTTCCCCTTTGTTTTATTTACTATGCACTGATAGGTCGCAGCTCTATTGATGGAGTGTGGAAAAATGACCTTCAAAATGTGAATAAGCGTTATGTAGGGATATTGGAGTGGACTGGACGTTTAAAGGAAAACGGATGGTAAGGGTAATTTTAGTTAACGTCGTACTAGAGCGACACAACGGGCTATTGACGACGGTCCGTAATCATTCCCTTAAGGCAGTGTTTCCCAAACTTTTGACGTATGTGTACCCCTTCTATAATTTTCGTAACGCCGAGTACCCCTCGTCAAAAAAATGGATGTATTTTAATAACAATCAAAATGTATTTTTTTTCTTCTTTTTTTTGTGATGCCGACCAACCGGTATAGTGGTTAAGGTGTTAGCCTCTAGATCGGAAGGTTCCTGGTTCGAATCCGGGTCCGGGCATGGATGTTTGTAAACGTATGGTGTAGAGGCGGCTGGTGCACCTTCAATCTGTCGTTGCCGAAAGTCCTCACGTTGGGTTGGCTTGGAAGTTTGGAGAGTGGGGTGCCAGTTCAGGTGTTGCTTCGTCATCTGACCGTGGTTCAAAATTACGAGGTGTTGTCCTCGGATCTTTCCCTTAAGGGACTGATCCCGGACCGTCGTCAATAGCCCGTTGTGTTGCTCTAGTAAGACGTTAACTAAAATTACCATTACCATTACCATTTTTTTGTGATGTACACAAAATAATAAGAAAATAGAAATAAAATTATTCATAATAAAATAGAAATAAAAGTTATATTATAAATAACGTTTATTTGGATCAATAAGAAGGATAAAATTGTTTGTGCTGAGATAACAGATCGTCATAATTTGGTTCCCTGGTTGTTCATTTTAATCTGAGATGTGGTTCCACGTCCAATAGTCCGTTCCTTTTTTTCGACTTAATGTCTACAAATGCTGAAAAAGCAACTTCACATAAATATGAAGTTGGAAAAGGCAAGATGTATTTTAGAACTTTTTCTGTTAAAATCGGATACACAAGTTGCATTTGTAACCAGAACGATGTTAAAGTACACTCCTAATGTTTATTTTTCAAGAATCCGTCTGAAGCCAATTCCAACAATTTATCTTCTTCCGAATGCGACACATCTTCTGGCATGGATGTTGTGTTAATGTTAAACGGATATCTTATCCATTGAATATTTTTGGTTAAATCAGATAAATAGTTTTTCAAGCCCACTTGCAAACTCTCCAAATGCTGTGTTGTGCATTTCAGAGTATCAGCATCAATTTTAGTAGTCGAACTTGTTATAAACTGATGAAGAGAGAGAAATGAGTCTACTTTTCTCCATTACCAACTCTCTTTTGCCATAACTTTAGTTTAGCGATGGCAGCGTTCACTTTATCTTGAACGTGAAACAATGAAATTTCTTTGCCTTGTAACGTACCTTTATATGTGTAACGTATTCAGGCGCAATGTGCCTGAGAGATCAAATGACGCTAACAGCTGTCCATGAAGCGAGCGAATAAAATTAAAAGGTTGGGTCCAAACCGTTGAAGTTAAAAGACTACTAGAATGAGCAGACTTCTACCCCTTCTACGAGAGGAGTGGGGAAAGGTTGCGTCCAACGGAGGGTTAACGAAGTAAGTTGTTTCTGTCACGAAGTTTCGTATATTTCCGCCGTGTCACTCCGGGCCATCTCAAGCCTCAGCTAAGCACAGTGCAGTGCATATCCCCTCCAAACTCAGGTGCAACGCGTACCCCCACCAAACTCTTCCCGTACACCTGGGGGTACGCGTACCGCACTTTGGGAAACACTGCCTTAAGGGAAACATCCGAGGACAACACCTCGTAATTTTGAACCACGGTCAGATGACGAAGCAACACCTGAGCTGCCAACCCAACGTGAGGACTTTCGGCCACGACAGATTTAAATGCACAGCCGCCATTACACCATACGATTACAAATATCCATGCCCGGATTCGAACAAGTAACCTTCCGATCTAGAGGCTAACACCTTAACCACTTGGTCGGCGGAAAGTGGATGGTAGCCCTCATCGCTTGAATCAGAGTAATTAAGAATACTGTGCCCACTGCATTTATTTACGTCCTTGTTGTCGTTGCTTATCCTCTTTAAAAGATCTGACATATGTCAGATCAACTCCAGTAGGTTGTTGACCGACAGAAAATCAATAACAATAAGGGGGACAGATGTCAAGTCTTCCATGGAAAGTCCGACGCAACTCAGTATATGTTCCGGAGAGGCTGGATGGTCACAGCATTTTCTGCAAGTGGGATGGATCTTTCTGTCACTTTTAAGCCTAGCTAGTGCAGTGTGGGAGCCACGATCACAATTAACTTCCATTTACGTCCTTAAGATAGTTTATTAAAGTCACTGGAACAACACAATGTGCTATGAGCAACGATTAGGTTTAAATTCTGAAGGGTAGGTAGGTATTTTAATTAACGTACTGGAGCAAGACGACGGTCAGCGATCCATCCCAAACGGAAAGATCTTAGACCTTTTCATCGAAAGTATTTGGTAATTTCAGCTCGCTGTATTGCTCCAGTGTGACGGTAATTAAAGATACCAATTGGTAATTTTTAAATTAACGTCACAATGGAGCGACGTAACGAGTTATTTTTAATCTAAGGAACGCTTATCCAATCAACTATAACACACTACATTACAATAGTGGACCGAACGCTAGCGGATTTGTATAAAATCTGACTACTTGTTTGGAGTTTTTTCGTAGTATGGCCTGGGACCTTTGCATGTTGTTCCTGGTACTTTGAACGCCGAGGCCTACATGAGCATTTTGGACAATCAGGTTTTTCCTACGCTCTGGCAATTTTATGGAATGGACGAATGTTACATACAGGACGACAACGGTCCGTGTCATGTTGCAGCCTCTGTCAAGCAGTGGTATCGAGATATGGATGTAAAACGTCTTCCCTGGCCTGCTCAGAGTCCCGACCTAAACCCCATAGAACATTTGTGGTACGCGTTAGAGCGACGTTTACGGACCAAGGAACCACGTCCGAAATCGACAGCTGAGCTGGCGACTTTCTTGCAGTAGGAATGGACATATACCCATAGTTGTGGATCAAAACCTTGTTGAAAGTATGCCCAGAAGGGTCGCTAGTGTAATTGTAGCACGTTGGAGACCATCCCCTTATTAAAGCATGTATTATTTCCCTTATACCATCACATCTTGCCGTCCGGTCCATTATTGTTGGGTAGTGTATATCAATTCGGAATTCATTCATTGGAATTTTTATTGGTTATTTCCGAAATAGCATTCAGAAAAATATGTTAAATAATGTAGATCATTGGTTGGTAACACTGGTCAACAGTGAAATTGCTTCATAGATGAAAGAGCCCAATCCGAAATGATTTCAACGTGCTGAATACGAATATAACCTTAAGGGGACTCGGCACCCCAAAAATTATTTTTTAAAATAAATTATATTTATTGTAGTTTTTATCATTAATTAATGTTTTCACATGTAATTAAATGAATTTTGAGGAAAAAAATCAAAATTTGTATCACAATTTTTTTTTAATTTAAAATTTTAATAAAATTGTCAGAAATTTCAAATTGGTACTCCTTTTTTAATATTCAGTATTTTAACTTCAAATTTTTTTACAATATTAATGAAACTTCTCTTAACACTTCTAAATATGGGATTTTGAATATCTTGTGTAGTTTTTGAAAAAAAAATTAAAAACTGAAAAGTTAGTGAAAAATCGAGAAAAATTACGAATTGTTTTAATTAATCTGTAATAAAATAAGTTCTACTTATTTTTTTACAAATCCCATATTTAGTTTTATTGATCAGATAATTATGAGCAAGTGGTTTAAATTTCAGATGATTCAGATGATTGGTTAAAAAGCTTTATGGTTTTAACCATAACAGTGTTTGAAAAAACACAAAACTGAGAAAAACCAATTTAAAGTTTTTATGTTACTAAAAATGTAGTAAAGAAACCATTAAATCACTTGAAATTTTTTTTGCTGTTGACCAGCACATATATGTGGTGCTATAGAATATTTATATGTAAAAATAATAAATATTTATGTTTCATACAGTCAAAATTTAATGCAATGGAATATTCACAAAAGCGATGTAATTTGTAACGTAAATACGAAAATTTGATTTTAACGAAAAAAATGCTATGGTTATATTATTGAATTCTGTTTTCTATTATGTTATTACAAATGATCAAAAAAATATGTTATACATAAATTCTCATTAAAAAATTTCAATTATTATTAATATGCGACTCACGAATTGGAAAATATAAGTGAAGATGATTTAGAAAGATCCTGCTTTATAGGTTACACCTTCCCTTCTTTTGTTTGCATGTTCTTGCCTCTTAATGGCAAGTTTAATCAGTTTTCTAGAAAACTGATATTTTGCTGTAGCGCGTCTAGCTTGAAAAAGCACCTTCCTTTTGCACAGCATCATTCCAAGTGTCCGACTTGCATTCCCGCAGGAAATCCCCAATGCACTCTGCTGTTCTTGTAATGTTTTGCACACACCATTATTGAACTCACACACTGCCTCAGAAATTACACGTAGAATATACTTCTACAGCTTAACCGCACATATTAAAATATTTGTAATATGAGGCTTTGCTGGTAGATTTTTAAAGTTATCACTCAATCTCGATTGGGATTCCTATTAGTTTCGGTTTCGATTTCTGTACTAAGGTAAATATAATTTGATAATTTGGCAACTTAGAATTATCGTAAAGACATGAAACTTTGCAGAAACATTTTTAAGATTCCAAATCATAATTTGGGATAAAAATCCCAAAATCGGTATTTTGACCCATTTTCGGGTGCCAAGTCCCCTTAAAAAGTTGATTGACTCTCGTTGCAGAGGAATGGACGTTTTGTTCGTTATATAGGTGCTATCGCGTAGTACAGTACAAAGTCCAAAATCAGTATCCTCCGGACATCGGACATTCCGGATTTCGGATTATTTGCGTTTTTTGTCAAAAAAAATCGTAATCTAACCCCTCATGCGAATTTCCCGTTTGCAATAGTAAAATAGCAAATATATAAATAGGAATAATTGTTAAAAAAGGAAACCCTCTTTTTAATACAATGCAACTAATTTTACATGCAAATCTTCCAATTTTTCTGTGTGGTATTTACTCTGAATATGTCCGTTTTTATGCGTTGTTTCATTAATTAGGTCCGGAAGGTTCCTGGTTCGAATCCGGGTCCGGGCATGGATATTTGGAAACGTATGGTGTAGAGGCTGCTGGTGCACCTTAAATCTGTCGTGGCCGAAAGTACTCACATTGGGTTGGTGTGGAAGTTTGGAGAGTTGGGTACCAGTTCAGGTGTTGCTTCGTCATGACCATGATTCAAAATTACGTGGTGTTGTCCTTGGATCTTTCCCATAGGGGATTGATCCCGTACCGTCGTGAATAGCTCGTTGTGTTGCTCTAGTACGATGTTAACAAAAATTACCATTACCATTACCTAGGTTGAGGTTCCTTGTTCGTTAAAAATTGTCGGAAAGATGTAAAAAAAGTGAGAAAAACGAGACGTCTGGATTTTGGACTATTGCGAATTTCGGGCGTCCGGATTTGGTACTTTGTACTGTAAGATAAATACACGGAGACAAAATTGTTGCGGTATATTTCATCATCCCTTTACACGAATAAGTTATTACTTCATACACACCAAGTTTCTATTGGCGAATTTTCGAAGGTGATTTTACAAGTGCAAGCAATAGTTTATTTATAAACGCTAGACGGCACGGCTGGAGTAAGTTCCTTTCATTTCGTCGATACTTTTCGAAAATCTAGCATACACAAGTGATTGTTACAGTGTAAAGTCAACAGTAGGAATGCCTCGTAACTGCGTTAATACTGCTAATAACTTGTTATACAGTATTTGTAGAGAAGTGACATTGGCTGCACAGAAAAAGACCATCATTGCAATAGTTAAGAAAGCGTATCATTCGTACTTTGGTTGCAAGATAGGCGACCAGGACAAAGACTAGGCCCCACGCGTATGTTGCCGCACTTGTGCAGTAAATATTCCACAGTGGCTTAATGGCAAAAGAAAAGTAATGCCATTTGCTGTGTCCATGACTTGGAGGGAGCCGACAAATCACGTTGATGACATGGTAAAATCAGTTTCTGGAGGCATCACCTAGAAAAAAAAGTGGACATTTGACAAAAATGTCGTACTATATGCTCTGTGTCCTGTCTCGCATGTCGAAGGACTCCCTATTCAAGAGCCGCCTACAGATTTTTCTATCAATTCAGATGAGGAGGAACGCCAAGCGTCCACGACATTTCCTAAATCGTCAACATCAGCATGTGGTGAAATTATGGATGTTAGGGTAAGGTAATCTTTAATTAACGTCATTCTAGAGCATACCAATGGGCTATTGACGACGGTACGGTATCAATCCCTTAAGGGAAATATCCGAGGACAACACCTCGTCATTTTGAGTAATGACGAGGAATTATGGATGACTTTTCGTGTTTTGATGAAACATCTGCGCCACAAAACGTTGGATCAGATGAACGGAATGATCTTGTTCGAGATTTGGATATGTCCTAAAGCAAAGCGGAATTACTGTTCTTAAGATTTCGACAGCGGAATCGTTTCGAACACAATGTCCAAGTGCCTTCATTTAGCCATCATCATCAGTCCTTCGAATCTTTCTTTGGAAAAGAAGAAAGCCTTAAGTTCTGCTGCGATATTGATGGCCTACTACAAGAACTCAGCATTGCACATGAGCCCCATGAATGGCTGATGTTTATAGAGACTGAGTCTCAAGGCGGTATTGTTAGATATGGGGAACCAGCTTCCATCCATACCTATCGGACATGCCATCTACATTAAGGAGATGTACGACAATCTCAAGCTGCCATTGGAGAGGATTAAGTGCAGCAAGTATGGCTGGCATATCTGTGCTGATCTGAAGGTAGTGGCTTTGTTGATGGGTTTGCAGCAATGTATAAAGTACGGCAGTTTTCTTTGTTTATGGGATAGCAGATAAATCTATTTGCACTGCATCAAGACTGGCCTTCGACAGCATCTTTTACGCCTAGGGAAATGAATGTACAACACCCACCATTGGCAGTACCGCACAAAATCCCTTTTCCTCTATTTACACATCAAACTCGGCCTTATCAAAAACTAGCTAAAAGCCTTCACATAATGGACTAGCATTCAAGTACCTGTATGCAATATTCTCTCGTCTCAGTGTAGCCGAATTAATCCCTTGCCTGTGAAATACATTTAAAAAAAAAAAAAAGTGCCAAAATGGAAATTTTTTTTAATTTTAATTTTGTTTGTTATTATTATCAAAATGTTAGGAAAAGATTTTTTGAAAAAAAAAATTATTTTTAACGAAATAAATATTAGATTTAATATTATCACATCTATGGGAAATGTTATTGGATTACGGTAATTTTTGCTCAAATTATAGCAAAATAAATCAAATGACATAATTTTCAAGATAAATACACTCTATAACAAAACAAATCGACGCACCAAGAAGGAATCATCCGATTGCTTTGAAATTTCGTATGCAAAAATGTTTTGACCAATTATGCAAATGATTAAAATTTGGTCTCCAATGAATGAATAGTGCGATCTCCAGCGCATCGGAACTGCGCATCCAGCAGATGTATATAAGGAGTACTGGTATTCTTGAACTGGTATTAAAAATTTCTGCTGCATTGAGATTTAGGATACCTTTCAACGACTGAAAAAATGCCTCACCGCAGGATTCGAGCTCATTACGAGCAACTTTCAGAGTTTGAAAGAGGTCGTATCATTGGATTGAAAGAGGCAGGTTGGGCAAATCGGTAAATCGCTCGTCATGTGAGTCGAAGCGATGCGGCGATTAGAAGATGGTGGCAAGATTGGGTGGACAGTGGCAGATTTCAGCGTCATGATGGTTGCGGTCGAAGTAGGGCCACAACAGGTCGCGAGGACAGAGTGACTGTCAGATCAGCTGTCACAGCGCCTGATTCATTGTTATCAACCATCAGTCGTGCGTCCCACACACGAGTGTCCACCATGACCATTCACAGACGGCTGAGAGCGAAATCTACGCTCGTACCGACCGTTACGCCACCTGTCACTCACGCCTGCACACTGTCGAGCCAGATTACAGTGATGCTTGACTCGATCAGGCTTTAATGATGGTGACTGGAGACGTATAGTCTTTAGCGACGAATCCCGCTTCCAACTGTGTCCTGACGATCATCGAAGACGTGTCTGGAGACGCCCAGGGCTGCGTGCCGATCCTGCTTTCACTATTGCACGCCACCTCAACAAGGAGTTATGGTCTGTGGTGCCATTTCCCTTGATAGCCGGACGCCTTTGGTTGTCATTAGAGGTATACTTACTGCACAGCGGTATGTTGACGACATTCTGAGACCTGTTTTGCTACCGTTCCTTTCGCAGTACCATGGGCTTATTTTTGAGCAAGACAATGCCAGACCACATACGGCACGCATTGCTATGAAGTGTCTTCAAGCTTGTCAAACACTTCCTTGGCCAGCCAGATCACCAGATCTCTCTCCCATCGAGCATGTCTGGGATATGATGGGATGGCGACTGCATCCGTTAGGGAATGTTGATGACGTAGTCCGACAATTGGAGCAAATTTGGCAAGAAATACCGCAGGAGATCATCCGGGAGCTTTATCGGTCTATGCCACGCCGTGTGGCAGCTTGCATCCAGGCTAGAGGCGGGTCAACACCTTATTGAGCTCGTTACTACAACTCTGAAATAAATCATTCAATTGTTCTGAAATTTTAATAATTTTCTATTCTGTACATAATTTTCCTATCCACCAAATTTTGTCTCCATCGGACAACTCCTTCTTGGTGCGTCGATTTTTTTGTTATAGAGTGTATAATAAACTAATGCAAACACAATAAACTAATGCAACAGTATTTTATTTATATAAGCTGTCAAGAATTCCATGTCCCTCAGAATCCTTTGAATCTCACAAATCCTTTACAGTATGGTATATACGAAAACATGGCACGGCACACAAGCCTACGTCACAGTCTTTACAATAAACTCGAGTCTCGCGTCGGATCCTCTTTCCCTTTTCATCAGTTTTACGACAACAAAGGAAATATTGTCTTGGAGTAGTCTTTTTTTCTCCGTTGGTGTAATGTCTTCAGGAAAGTGTCGACCCGTAAGTCGCAACAAGTTCATATTAGGACACCTGGTTCTGTCGGCTGAATGTATGGCTTATTATCTTCAATAATTTGTTCCACAATTGAGATTCTGTAGTCCATATTACATTTTCCACCACCTGACGACTGATAAATAATAAAGGCATTCCAAAGTGCTTGATCCAGAAGATGGAAAAATATCTTTACGTAGTATTTCTTTCCACGTTTTCTGGCAATGGTAGTCTGTAAGGTGGAAACTATCGCTATCTATTATGCCAAAATTATCGCCAATGATAAATTACATATTATGCATTTGACAAACTGAGTTCAGGCTTCACGGAATTGCAGAACCGGTTTTTCTCTTGCCCGAACTCAAGTCGGGCAATCCAAAATTGGCACATTTGCGTTGCCCGAACTAAGTTCGAGTGTTACAGGCAAAGGGTTAAAGAGGTGGTTTTTGTGGGGCCTCAGATTAAACAACATTTCAGATATTCCAAACTTGAGAAAGATCTTCAAAGTAAAGAAAAACAGGTTTGGGATGGGTTCTGTCAAGTGGCTAACACTCTCTTGGGGAATGTGAAGGCCGAAAACTACAAAGAACTAGTCGACGATATGTTGGCTTTGTTTCATGATACCGGCTGCAATATGCCATTAAAGATTCATTTTCTTGACTCCCACTTCAATGTCTTCCCTAATAACTGAGGGGAGGTCAGAGATGAGCACAGTGACGTTTTTGTCAGGACAACGGTACCAGAGCATATGGTCCACGTCAATGCTTGCTGACAATTGTTGGATGCTCATCAGAGATACTACCCTCGTCCATCACAAACGACAGGCCAAAAGAAAGTGAAAGTCCAAAGATTTTATATATAGGTATTCTTAATTATAATATTTATATATGTACATTTTTTCTCAATAATGCATACACATTACAAAAAAAAACCGTAACCAATTCAGCTTTTTCTTTGTCATATTCGTATTCAGCACATTGAATTAATTAGAAAATGACTATTTTCATATTGGTAGCAGAAAAGTTTTGAAATTTTGTTGCCCAATATAATTGGTACATAACATAACACTAGAGTTACACAACGGGCTACTGGTGACAGCCCGGGTAGGTAGATATTTTAAGTAACGTAGCACTGGAGCTAGGCAACGGGCAGTTGATGATGGTCGTGATCAAACTCTAAAGGAAAAGATCGGAGGACAACACCAGGTAAATTTGAACCTCGGTCAGATGACGAGGCAACACCTGAGCTGGTCACCTCACTCTCCAATCTTCCACCACTTCCAATTGTCCACCCCCATTCTCCAAAAATCTACCCCTCTACAATTTTCCACGCCACTGTCATGCGAGTTCTAGGACACCACCAAATAATTTTGAGCCACGGTCAGGTGATAAGACAACAGCTGAGCTGGCTACTCACTCCAAATTTCGACACCACATTTGAAGCCACGACAGATTCAGCGTCATTTATCATGGGTTGATAATTGGTAAATAATATCACACTAGAGCTGCAGTCCGGGTAGGTAGATATTTCAATTAACGTCGTACTAGAGCAACACAGCGAGCTATTTACGACGGTCTGCAATGAATGCCCCCAAAGATAGGAGAAAACACGGTTAGGTGACAAGGCAAAACCTAGGCTGGCACCATACAGTCCAAACTTCCACACGACGCCAACGCGAGAGGGCAATATGGACCACAGTAACCCGGTTGGAAGTGTGTCAGATTAGCAACTGGAAGGAAATCCAACCAAATACTCGGGGGCTGGAGCATGTGAAATCCGTCGCTGCCCTAAATGTACTCAGGTTGTCGTTTTGTGGAACATTGGAGAGTGGGATGCAACTCGGGTATAGCCTTGTGACGAAGTCTGTGGCGAGAGCAAAAACAAGCATTCGGCGGAGAAACTGTTGAGAGGTCACGCCGTGTATGAACTCAGACCGCGACAGTTAACGAGCTGGCGGTGGGCCGAGGAATTGAGTTTCGACTGAGATTGAGCGAAGGGTCTTTGTCGCGATGCCGACCAGACAGGGGCAGGAGTTCATTTCCGCTGCTTCCACATGATCACAAGAACCCGCGGATGCTTTTTGTTCGGGCCGCCGTCCGCTAATGAAGCTATCGGCGAAAGGGGAAAATTAACATACTATGGACAGCCGATTTTGAACCAGCCAACAGCGAGACGTGAAGTGTGTCGAATGAAAGAGAGGGGGTCAACAACCCCCTGGAACTTTCGGAGAGAGGTTTTGAAGAAGAGAGGAAGGGACCGAAGGGATCAAACTGATCCGGCTGAAGTGAAACCGTTCTCGGTTTTTTCCAATACCCCGTCTCTGGA
The DNA here is from genome assembly GCA_947359465.1 of Metellina segmentata. Taxonomy (NCBI): domain Eukaryota; kingdom Metazoa; phylum Arthropoda; class Arachnida; order Araneae; family Tetragnathidae; genus Metellina; species Metellina segmentata. The sequence goes on from OX375882.1 coordinate 97,574,199, forward strand.
GACGTGCCGAGTCGCGACAGCTCTTCGTGGACTCGGAATGGATTGCCCAAACTGGGATTCTGTCTATCAGACGCGAGGAAATCTGAAACCTGAGCTGCCGTTTTGCTGACTTGCGTTCACGCGTGCGAGAACTTTTGGAGAAGCTTACCCGAGCTAGAAACATTTACTCACCCAAGTAAAGTCTGGAGAAGGGCTCACCCGAGCCGGATAGTCCAAATCGAAGTCCTGCGGAAAAGGACAATTCACCATATATATTCGGTAAAGATCTACCACCTAGACCCTCTACCAGACTAACCGCCACCTCGATTGTGAAAATTATTAACATGGTGACATTCATTGAAAATCATCAGGACTTGATTATCTTAAGACAAACGAACTTTGTAAACTTTTACAATGATTTAATGTAAATACTGTATAGATGTAATGTGCTCCAACATTCTTGGTAGACATGTCACCTCGGTGGCTTGCTCTACTCATCCAACCACACTTATTTAAACTAATATAGAGTATCACTACACTAGGCACGGGAGTGTGTTGGTGTTAGTTAAGTTTCAAAAGATAAAGTTCACCCTCAAATCGTCAGGTACTCGAGTTGAGTTTCTCCCAAATACTGCCCTTGACCGAAGGTTGTTAATCCTCTCGGTGGTTGTCTCGACGAGGTAACTAGTCATTTTCAAAAATGAACAGATCTCGATTTGTGTGTAGATGACATATCTCGTTCTTAGAAAAAATCTAACTAGATCTTGAACTGATCAGAAAATCGGGAATATCCAACAGACTATAAACATCTAGTCATTAGCAAAATTTACGAAACCACTGAAAAGATATCTAGTCGAAATCACTTGGAGAGTCAACTTTTGGTGAACAATTTGGGGCTAGGTTGGTTGATTGTGGTCAAGCTGCGCCGAATTCGAGGCTAGGAGGCCTCTACTACGCTATTATACGTGCTATGAAGCAATTAAATTGAATGGGTACGTATATATTAATCAGTGGAACCGCAAATGGAGCAAAAGTATTGGTGACGGTCCGGGATCAAATCCCAAGGGAAATATCCGAGAACACTTAGTGATTTTGAACCATGGATCGATGACGAGGTCACACTTGAACTTGCACCTCCATTCTAGAAGCCCACACCACGCCAATGTAGGGACATTCGTGGTCTCGGCAGATTTAATATGCTTCAGACCTCCCCCTATACACAACAGTCTTTGTTTAGATTCGAACTCGCTGCCCACCTGTGGCGGAGCTCTTCCAACCGGGCTACCACGGCTCCCGATAATTTAATAGAGAATGCTAGATCATGGAAAATTTAAAAATTGAATGTGGTAACTTAAGTTATACAGTTAGGTTAATGAAGTAAGACTTTTGGTTTATGAAGCAAGTTTGGTTAGGTTGTTGAATTAACATCACACTGGAGCAACGTGGTATTAGTGACGTTCCGTAATCAATCCCGAAGGGAAAGACTAAGTACAACGCCTAATTTATTTGAACCACGATGAGAACACGAGGTGTTAGCCCACTAACCAAACTTCCACAGCATACAAACGCGAGTACATTTGAGGGAATGGCAGATTTAACATGCAACAGCTCCGTTTTGCCGATGAAGACTCCGGGATTCAAATTGCATATCCGTTCTCCAACAGTCTACCTTGCATAATTTCTAACCAGTTATGACCTTGACCAATGAAATTGGTCCAGGTCTGGTCCAAATTGCTAACCAGTTTGTGCCAAACTGCTAACCAGTTACGACTTTGACCAAAAGAATTCTTCATAGGAGTACCACGGTAGCCCAGTTGTAACAGTCGAAACGCGAACCAACTAAAGACGTGGGCTGGTGCAAGTTCTCGTCGTGGTCTCAGATGTCTCAACATTGGTGTTATGGAAGCTTTATGAGCAGTCTGCCTTCTCAGGTGTTGACCATGTCATCTGTCCTGATCTAGGACTCAATAGCTAGTTTTGTTGCTCCAGTAAGACATTAATAAACTACCTACCCTAGGCGGTCTTTCAAGTAATAGATGTAGTTATTTAATCGTGTGTTGTGGAGCAGTAAACCTACCGAAGTCTGGAATCTAAGGTTAGTATGCTCTTTTTCACATTGATCACCAACCCTTTCATTACGATATCCCAGACCAGCTTTTCAAAACGTTTTGATGCAACTTCATTTTTGAATGATTTATATAAACTATCTCAAATAAATTGCAAAAGTCGATGGGTCTATTAATTTTGAATATTTCATGGCTTTTCGTAATTATAAAAAAAACAGCTACTTTGATGAATTTATAATTTCAACAGAAATTTTGCTTAACAGTGGTAATTATTTGTCTATCGGTATCTGAATACCATACTTAAAATATCCGATATTAGTCTACATTTTTCGTTTTCGCTATATCGTTTTATATAAAATTTCTACATAACCAATATTGCTCTTATGTTTGTGTATAGATTAAAACAATAGTCTTAGATTCACCCGGGTAGCAACTGATAAATACAAAACTAAGGTACAAACGAAATATACAAGGCGTTCACCCATTTGACATTAATTTTTATAACATTAACAAATGGCACAAAAATGACTGTACAAGTTATATGGAATTAGTCTTCACACATTGCGTCCCGTGCATCTTATTTCACTGGATTTCTCTTGGAAATCTAGTTCGAAGAGCCTTTTCAAAAGGGTATCTGTTTTCCGAATCTGTCCAGGAAGGCTCCTTGATGCGTTTCGTTCAACAAAGGACACGTTTTGAAAATGGTGGAAACGCTCTCCGAGGCTTCTATCAGGGCACCTGCAGCACCGATGTCCGTCTTCACCCAACCAGGACACATGAGCACAACCAGGATTCCAGAGTTCTTTATTTCCTGAGTAATAACACGCATGGCCATATTCAGCGCTGCCTGCAGAACAGAGAACGAATTAGAAGAAATACATTTTTATGCAGACATACGCCTACACAGACCAGCACGCACGCCAGTCGCGCTACGCAGACCAGCACGCACGCCAGTCGCGCTACGCAGACCAGCACGCACGCCAGTCGCGCTACGCAGACCAGCACGCACGCCAGTCGCGCTACGCAGACCAGCACGCACGCCAGTCGCGCTACGCAGACCAGCACGCACGCCAGTCGCGCTACGCAGACCAGCACGCACGCCAGTCGCGCTACGCAGACCACTTTAACCAAACTACCTTCGGTTGCTAATCTATTGCTCTTTCAACTGGGCAGTGCCAATAGGCAGACCAACAAAATACAGTGTACAGGTGCATATTAAATGTAGGTGCTTTTCTAGAACAGACTGGCCACCACGCCCTTAACCTTGAGAGGCACACCCCAGTTTGGAAAGACCGTGTTGCATTACTTTACCTTGCTCGTCCAGTAACCCAGTACACCGAGCCATTTAGAGGGTTTGGATTCGTCCATTCTAGAAATGGAGCCGGTTGAGTCGGACATATTGAGAACCGTTGCCCTAGATACGCCCAGACCAGAGCTTTGTCGGTCAGCAGCTTTTTGGAGCAGCGGAAGCATTTCCTACAAATAAATAAAAATTCATTATTTTCGAGATTTGCTGGTAGATGAAACTTACTCGCGGTTTAACTCATTGCCATTCATTACTACTGCATATGTGAAATTCCAGTTCCTTGGCGTGACTTCAGCGATTTCTTGCTAAGCTACACTTTGAATTTTTCTGAAACCTCCCTTCTGGATAAACACTAAATGAAACGACTTTGTAGATAGAACATTGATTTTTTTCTGTCATCTACTTGTAAATAAACTTTATGAACACCCATATGTAAACCTGACACAAGTTTAAATAGTGTGTAACATACAGTTTCGAATGCAATGTGTAAGGTACTCATAAAGTGAATGTTTTTACAGTGGATGTGTTAAGTTTGGTATTAAACACTGCTTTGCGAGGTTTCTGCAGTTGATAAAAAATGCGAGTTTACTTACGCATTTTTAAACACAAATACTAATTATTGTGGCATACGGATATTTCTAATACACATTAATTCATTATTTATGTTGTGTTTTATTACAAGGGTCTTTCGTCTCAAAAGTTTTAGTGATGCATATTTTAAAAAGTTGACAAGTTTGCCTTCCAACGATAGTACAAAATATCATTACTTTCGAAATTTGCAGTTAGTCGAATTTTCTCACTGCTGAAATCTTATCGACGGTTTTCACTCAAATCATTCAAATCCTGAAACATGTTACCATTTATATTACATTCTTAGAACCACAAACTGGCTAAAGTATGCGTTTCATAAAGGCTATTACTGCCGGTTATCTTTATTGACAAACTTAAAACATTTAGTTCCTGGTCAATGGATTGACATTGTAGTATTGAAATACATTCATGACAGGTTTCCATCCATGTTATGTTTTTATACAGTGGTCGCCAACGTGTTCGATATAACATTGTTAGGGGTCGATAGAAAAATATAAGCATTGTATAATATTCATTTCGGTTAACTTTGATTGTCTCCAACCTGAATGACAACGAAATTCAAAGTGAATATATAGAATTATGTGGCAACTTATGGTCGAAACTAACTCATTTTGAACACAACATTCCTAATCGTTTCATCTGTCACAAACTTTAGTAAATTGCATTCTAAGCTAATGAGTATAATTTTCATTTATATAAGATTGTATTTTTGTTATTTGTTACCCATAAATTATATTACATATTGTTGTATCTCCTATCCAATATGTAATGTTAAGGACATGAATTTGATGTTTTAAACCAATATAATATTTACTATACGATACACACAATAAATACCAACTAAAAACGCTACTTTTCAGTTATCTGGGTACCAGACGAAAACCGCCAAATTACAGCGATAACTCAGCCAAACCTTTAAAGAGTTTATCTTAACGTCTATAGCACCCCTATAATAAATTATTCTTATAACTGCACCAACTTTTAAGCTTAGCGGTTGTTTGGTACCCAGCTAACGTGAAGTACCCTAAAGGTAAACAATCTATGAACTCTAAGACGAGCAAAAAAAAGTCGCTTATAGTTACGAAAGTAAAATAGAGGGGGATCGATTAAATGTAAAGAAAGTTCCTAAAGGAGTCGAAGGTCAAAGTTTGGCGTACCCGTTCCTGTAATTCCACGTAGAATGGCAATATACAAAGTGCCAAATTCTTAATACAAGTGTTTAGCAATTTACTTCTATTTGTCCCCAAATCAATCGAATCTTTTCACAACAAAAGTTGCCATTTTCATACCTTCATAACAGTTATGGGACCTAGAGTGTTGGTGTTGAAATGATAGAGCATGGTGTCATTGGTGATATCGGGAAAATGTTCCAGCTTCAAAACCGCAGCGTTGTTGATCAACAGATTGAGCCCATTCCCTCCGACAGCATCTCCCACGATTTTTCGTGCAGCTTCCACCTCTTTCGGATCCAGGACATCTGTCAAAGAAACAAGCAATCTTGAATCCATTTTGTTTTGCTAGTATAATTAGTCATTTTAAGTTTCATTTGTTGGGTTTTATGCCTCTAAGTCCACATTTGGCCAACGCTTGCCAAGGTTGGTTGATTGAATTTGGCCAAGTTGCGTCAAACTATCGGCGAATAAGTTTTATCATAGCAACCCTCCTGAAGGATGGTAACAGCTACACTCTACGTTTATGAGCGATGGCAACGGCCTTGGCGATTTTTTTGGCGCACTTCTAAAGTTGCCAAGGAAAGACTCATTTCCTAACTCTTTTTCTGTCACAAATTTTTTTTCTTTTTACAACACACTTTTTAAGCACATTTCAGAACGTTTTAAAAAGTGTATTTTTTAAAAACTCTCACAAAAAGTATTAAGCTTAAGCACATATCAAAACACTTTTGTGAACCAGCAGAGAAACTAAGCTATGAATGTTGGGTAAGAATACCCTGAAACTTATCACACTGAATACAGTGGGCATGTTGAAAAGAGATTTACAAAAGAAAAAATAATACAACCTGATAACGTCGGAATTCTTTCGTAAAAAAATAATGAAAACGAAAATGATCGAAAAACAAAATTTTTAATCCTATCGTGAAAACTATAATAAAAAGATTCCACAACTCTCAAAATACAAATAAATGGATCAATGGTATCACAGAAAACGATTTAAATGATCAAAGGATATTTTGAAAACAAAATAACCAATGGGAGGAAAGAAAAAAATTTCAAACGAATCAATGAAATCAAACGACTTTAATGGATTTTGGAAGAACTTTCTAGACTATTCAAAATGAAAATTGGAAGTTTCCGTTTGCCGAGGTTGCTATGAAAACCACCACAACAACATTAACGAAAGATGGATTGCCTTAATTTATCGTAACTCGCTACTAGAAGTGCGCCAAAAAAAATCGCCAAGGCATTGCCATCACTCATAAACGTAGAGTGTAGCTGTACCAAGTTTGTTGGGTTTCATGCCTCCAAGCCCACATTTGGCCAACGCTTGCCAAGGTTGGTTGATTGAATTTGGCCAAGTTGCGTCAAACTATCGGCGAATAAGTTTTATCATAGCAACCCTCCTGGAGGATGTTTTGAGGCGCAACTGACCATATCTAGCCGTACGAGGATTGGGAGTTGCGTTATATATAAGTCCTCTTTCGTACCTTACGTCAGAAAACCTAAGACTGAAAGACTTATTCTTTTGATAGATTATATTCAATGATTTGAGAATTAAAAGTCTGACTAAGATAAAAGGTAGGTTTAAAGCATGAAAATATTAAAATAGTCACATGATAAAGATCTACGTCTGAAGAATAAGTAGTGGTGTAAATTGTAATTCATGCCTTTAAATTTTGAAAGGGAAATTTGAGAAAAGGAAAAAAATGAGACGAGGGGTTAAAAACCAACTGACTGTAAAAATGAGCGTAGGAATCTTTCCAATCAAATCTAGTAAATTCAAAACTACTTTAAAAAATTGAGACGTTGCCGATTTAAAACAGGACAGACGTTTAAACTGAGATAAACAGAAAATAGAGTAGAGCAAAGAAAAGAGGTTGCAAACGGGTGTGCTCTCCCCTAGTAAAAGATGATGGGTGAATCCCTAGGTGCAAAATTACATTCAGTGTTCTGCAACACAACTCCAATCAATTGCAATTGTTCTGCAAGCATTGTCCGAATTTTGAAAACTGCTGTAAAATCAAAAACTGACGAAAAACACAATTAGTGGCTAAACATATATTACGTATTTATAATAAAACATCAAAATCAATCAAGCTACTTTATTTAGAAGATGTGTTATTTATAAAGTGTTGGTGTTAATTTGGGGCGGTGTAGGGAGGTTGTTCCGTAGCTGGAGAAAGAAAAATGCGAGTCAAGCAGAGCGCTCTGCACTGCGGAACATCGCAACTTACGATTGAAAAAACGGCCAAATTTTGATAAAATTGAGGAAACATTGTTCTGAAAAGACTGTTATGCGACGAACTTCGCAGTTTTAAGCATTTTCTGCTCTCTGGGTTAAATTGTGCGTATCCAATGTATAGGGAGGTCAGTTTGGCATTAGTTCTCGGCACTGGAGAGTTTTGTAGAATGTAATTTGGAGACTTGCAGGTTCCCTTGCTACAAGGAATCGACGGTTTCATTTGTGGATATCTTTATGTAACTAAGAGGAACAGCTTGCCGTCTTGTTGGACGAGATATCGAGCCATTAGAAGATAAAGGGTCTGTCGAGAAAGTAATTTTTCTCGCCAAGCAGAATGCCAAAGAGGCGGCGTTTGCGGGTGGTACGGGTTTTCAGCTACAAAGTATGGCGGAAGTCAGTTGGCCTTGAGCCTTTGCAACTCACGGTGTTTGAAACTGGCATTTTCAGAATGCAGCGGACTGTCGAGCAGCGATACGCCATAAAGTTTTGTGCAAAACTAAACAAATCGGCTACCGAGACCCTTGCCACGTTACAAGAAGCATACTAGAAGGATTCTTTGCCCAAGTCTCGAGTGTTTAGTTGGCACAAAGCCTTCAAAGACGGGAGAGGACGTCGATGACGAAAAAGTCTTCAAAGTGACTCGGTTCCTGGCAAAACACAACGTTGCAATGCTGCCCCAACCACCGTATAGCCACGATATCTCACCAACGGACTTGTCTATTTTCTCTGTTAAAATCTAGCTTAAAAGGTCATCGTTTTGACAATCTGAAGAACTTGCAAAAAAAAACGTAACGCGTGTTCTGAAGAGCATTCCAGTTGAAGACTTTAAGGCGGCCATCAATGGGTGGTAGAGTCGTTGGCAACGGTTTATTAATGCAGGAGGAGGCTACTTTGAAGAATATTACGTATTTAAAATCTTCAAATAAATTAATTTTACGGAATCCGTCTCGTTACTTTCTGGACAGACCTTGTATCACGACTATTTAGAAGAAAACAGACCAGATACCAATCTCGTTCGAGGGTTAAATATTGCATCTTTAACAGTTCGCCTTATTTTGGTTTTTGCAGAAAAGCCGACTACCGTTAATGAATTTCTTCAGTTAAAAACAAGCCATTATTTTTTTTTGGCCGTTACCTCAACCCACACAATCATCCAACCGGATTTGTTTTATAGTGCACAGGCAGTATTAGCCGGAGCATGAAACGCTAGATAGACTATCGAGTGGTGGACACAGCCACGGGTAAGCTATTAACGATAACGTTCAGTTTCAAACCACCATAGAGTATATCAGTAGCTTTCGCACCCACACATCTGGAATTCAGATCAACCTCTACGCGATAAATAAGCCGTCCACATCTGTACCTTGGGTCCGAGAAAACGGAATACGAGCCAGACAAAGATACCTACCTTATGAACTCCAGTCGGAATGCAGGGGAAACTTCAAAACTTTTCTTGCAGATGCGAAGTCATAGTTTAAATTGAAAACAAACTTGGAAAAAAAAAGGCTTGGCAAGTAAGCTGTTGGTCCGACAAGATTTTTCGGGAAGATGCAACTTAAGATACGAGGAGAACAGACTTACTGTTCTCCCGACTGATTTTTGGAGTCAAGCTCCTGATTCTTAGCCGGTTCGATGTTAACTGCTGTTCCCACGACTATTTAATAATTGTAAGTAATTAACTTAGTAAATAATATTCCAATTACTTTAAATAAATGTAGCTTTAATCAGTTGTACGTCTAATTGTTAGATGACGCCACAAGAGCAAGAATCCGATTACTTACCCATTTCGATCATGTTTACTTGGCATTCTTTCGACGAGTCTCGAATTGCCTCCAGAGCCTGAAATTAAAAAATACAAGTGATGCTATTGAGCAAAGTTGGCAAAATTTCGACTAACACGACTACTTGTTACAACTAATACCACTATTGAAAACTAATCACTTAAATTTTATCATGAATTAGTGATTCATTCATTTTGGTCTTTCCACATTCAATGGTTGATATAAAAGTTCGTCCCTTTAGCTCAAGATGGCATTGCATCACAAAAACGATGTTATCTACTTCACGTATGTAAAGTTTTGATATTGTTTGAAGGAATTATTACGAGTGCGTGAGAAAACCTTGTGTTTGTGGGTTGCGTTTTTAAAATTATGTTAAGCATTAAAAAAACGGTAGTAAATAAGCAGCATTTTGGACACTTATTTCCGTAAAGGCAAGTATGCTTCGCAGATGCAAAGATGTCCGATTTGGCGAGGGTGCCAAAAGTATGGTTCAGAATGTTTAGTCCCCTTCTTTAGCCAGTAACCTTGGAACATGCATGAGCGCGGGATGATTCAACTGCCGCAGATTTGGAGAGCATTGAATACAGCGGCACATACTGTATTGATTAAACGCAAGTTTTAGTAAAAACCGACTTTTATTCAATTTTTGTAAAAAAAGACGGGACGAACTTTTTGCGTCAACCCAACGAGTTTAATTTTTGTTTAGAGATTAGAAACGATTGACATTATGCCTACATTCAATACTTTGAATGCAATAAAAATAGCTCTTGCACGTGTCAAGACTCACAAAATACCTACTGCCTTGAAGAAAAAAATTTAAATAAATAAGAATGGAGTTCTGGCGGTTTGTTTGCACCAAACGCCAGTTTTGCGTAAGTAATGCAATCACGTATACATAATACAAGGGAAGAAACTTGTTTTACAATGACATATTTACAACTCTAGAAATTAGCTTATTTACATCAAGAATTTAACGCAATTCCAGTGTCAGCGAGTCCGAAGCCTGCGAGGCAGAAAGTTAGAATGAATCTGAAATTCCAAACGAACCTTTTTGTCCACTAGGGGGCTCCGCCCCTGCTCGCTTACGCTCGCCAACCCCGGGAATTGCTACGCAATCCCATTTGGTTTGCTTCGCAAACCAACATTCCTATCGCAGAGTGAATCTCATGGACAGCGAAACTATCTGAATAATTGGCATTATCCTGATTTGACTTTCCGGTCCATGACGTCACAGCGAGGGCTTCGCCCCCTGCTCGCTTACGCTCGTCGACCCCCGGGGATTGCTACGCAATACCGTTTGGTTTGCTTCGAAAACCAATACTTCTTTCGCAAGTGATTTCACTTTTTTTACTTTAACACTTAACGCACCGTAAACTAATAGCCGCATCAGTAAAAAATTTCTGCATCTTGTTCCTTGTACAACTTTACGATCTGTACGTACTTTCTCGGTAAACCGTCTGAGAACAGAGGGAAAAAAGCGGGATTTTTCCCTCGCCAAATGAAAAGAAATCGTTTAAGGCAATTGTTGCTACGATAAATTTGATATCTGGCAAACCCGATAGTCAAAATACAACCCTCATATGCGTGAGGTACATGCTAGGCGAAACTAAAAAATACGAAATTTGTGTGACCAACTTTTGATTGCATCGAATTTATTTATGAACCAATTTAATAAATAATTGTACCGTAAGAAAGAGTATATTCTAAGGTATACTACGATATTTTCAAAATTAAAAACCAATAGTAACAATATATAGATATGACAATTTTAGTTTTGTATCGGAAATTACTATCTGAAAGTTCCGAAAACTGTATGACCAACTTTTAATTGGATCGACTTTATATTTATAAACCAATATAAAAAATTATACCTTAAGAAAGAGTACAATGCAAGGTATTCAGTGATGTTCTAAAATTTAAAAATGGTATTTTCTGTAGATATAACGGTTTTAACAAAAAGTAGCGAAGATATCCAAAGATTCCGAATTTTCTCTGACCAACTTTTGATCGCATCGAACTTATTTATTAACCAATTTAAAAAATAACTATACCGTAAAAAAGTGTACATTCTGAGGTATACTGCGATATTTTAAAAAACTAATAGTAATAAGACAGTTGAAATATAGTATATGACAGTTTAAAAAAAGTAACAAAAATGTACCGATTTTTCCCGAATTTCAAAAAAATATTATCAAGAATTAAATGGAAATTTCTAAAAAACTCGACGAGCTGCACAAATTTACGTTGACATATACACTTTAAAAAAACTCACGGCTTAAGACTGAAAATGTGTATGTGTTTTGCTTACTCGCGGAAGAAATTTCGCTTTTCAAACTTTGACACTTAATAAACCCTAAACTAATAACCGCATCGGAAAAATATTTTTACAGTTCTCCAGGGAACACGGTGAAGAACTAACAATGTTAATTTCATATTTTTTCTGATCCAAACTTTCTAGGGAAACAGTCTAAGAATCGAGGTAAACAGCACAGTTTTCAATCCTGCGGCGGCGGCAACTTTTTTTTAATAGAGAGATAATTTTTGCATGTTCGTAGCTCACAAGAACTTTCGAAGCTCCGATCGGAACGTCAGAATACAAAGAACAGTTGCCGTTGGTGGTCAATTTGGAGGTCCTTAAGAATCAAGGATCTGACGTCACCGCATGTTTTTTGTTTACTTTGAAGGTCTACGAGCTGTTACCTGGATATAGTCTTCCTCTGCAGAGAGTTTTCTTCTACATTGAATATGTCAGACCCATTTCTAGTTTTCATTCAGTTTTGTGTATTAGTTATATACATTGTATATTAGTTTAGTGAATGCAATATTAACGTTTTTTTAGTTTCATATTTAGATACGTTTTATGCTAAAACATCTGAGTAAGTAAATGCGACGTTTTGACTACGGTTATAGATATAACGGACGAGATTCTTTCTTGGGGCGATTCTTACGACTTTTTAGGTACTACTTACTGGCCGCAGTCCAAAGGTTAAATCAACCATAATTTGGTAGTTTTGAAAAATCTGAAATGTTTAGCATCACGATTACTTGGACAGTTTTACCAGCATTGCTGAAAAAATAATAACTTATGCAAATTTTTTAATGGAATTTCAACTGAGACACTTCATTTATTTATAGAGTCTTATTTTTATTTTTTACGAAATATAAACTATTACCGAATGATTGAGGCAGACATTTTGAACGAACGGGAACGGAAACTCGTGTTGGTTGTTCACGTGCAGAGATACTTTCCGTTTCTTTCGCTCGGAATTCATTTCATATTTCTAAATTTTGTGAACTCTTAGATGTAATTTGTGGCAACTATGCGCGAGAGAGATAAAAAAGAATAACAAATATCTTCAGAATAACTTTCTTCCCGACAAGTTTCATTTTGTTTTATTTCACAGTTTTAAATATTTACTATTGTAATAAATCGCATTTTCTTGTTATCACACGCAATACCGCCACAAAGTATTCGTTTTAAAGTGGCAGGCAAGTCAGAAAGCCAATTTTATTAGTTTTGTCGTTATTGAAAGAACATTAAAAAAAATTTCAAAATAGAACTTGAAACATTAAAAGATTGTTTTAGTGACGAGATGTCAAGGTAGATAATTGTGCGAGTTGAAGCTGTATTTAAGGAACGTATTTGTGTTAAAAATTCATTGAAAACAATGATTTTCTTTAAAAGGTATTGAAACCAATTGGTTTGCCCTTTTTTAAATGATAATAACTTTGTAGTTCTGTACTGTAGGTATTCAATTTTAAGACAAGTTCTTTTATTATTAATCTCGCAACAAATTGCAATTTTCAGGAAAAATATATTTGCCGTATAAACAGTGATGAATCTTTTCAGTTTGCAATCTTTGCATTAAAAATGGCGAAATTCGACAATGCGTGACAATTCGACGAAAGTGATTAGATTGAAGGGGGAAAAAATGAGCAGACTACATTGTTAACCAATTAAACCAGAGTAAGGCAAGGTAAATTTGCTAGTTTACAATATAATTAACAAAGATTACGATTACGAAATATATTAATGCATTTTACAGCGGAACAAATTTTATGTTACGAAAACTCAAATTACCACTCGGAAAGACTCACAATAACATCTTAAGAAATACAAACTATACACATTTTGAAAACACAGAATAACAAAGGAAAACAATGCTTTATTGCAGAATAAACTCAAATATGAACCACTATTCATTCACAATACTAGTTTTGAGAACTTTGTACTGTATCATTATGCAATTCAAACTAAGTCCCAAATCCGAACGCTTTGTTAACCAGCGTTTTGTTTTTTAAACTTTACATCTTTCCGATAATTTTTTAAGGATTTAAACCTGGACCTGATTTATTAAACACAAAAGAACAGACATTTTCAGAGTAAATACCACAGAAAAATTATAAGATTTGTAAAAATAAGTAAAAAATTTGCTGCATTGTGTTAAAAAAGTTTCCTTTTTTAAAGATTATTCCTATTTATATATTTGCTATTTTACTATTGCAAATGCAAACTTCGAGCAAAGGGAGGTTAGATTACAGTTTGACAAAAAATTTGCAAATAAACCGAAATGGCCGAGGTTCAGAAGATTCCCGATGTGGGACTTTGTACTGTAAATCAGCATTAATGGTGGGTTGTAATTAGACGATACTGGAGCAAACAGACTATTGGTGACGGTTTGGGTATTGATATTTGGTACTTTTAATTAACGTCTCTGGAGACGGACCGGGATCAATTCCGCAGGGGAAAGAACCGAGGACGACACAACGTAATTTTATACCACGATCAGATGACGAGGTTGACACCCGAGCTGGCACTCCTCTCCAAAATGACATTTAATGACACGAAAGATTTCACATGTGCCCGTCCCTATATACACGAGTCATGGTTGGATTGAGTTTCGAATTTACAACCCTCCGAATGTAATCCGTTAGTCTTCCGACCGGGCTACAGCGGCCCCTGTATCGGTGGAGAATGCAATGTCAAGAAAACACTTACTTGCGAGTTTTCACTCTTCCTGTAAGAGGCGAAAACGTGCTTCGGAGGCTTGGGCAATTGGATTAGCTGCCTTACCATTTCCAATCCAATGCCTTTGCTGGCTCCCGTGATGAAAACGCTGCCTACATTCATTTTACAACTACTCTTTGGGTCCTTACACCAACGAAGTTTTAGAAACCTATGAAAAGAAACTATACATTCATATCTGGCGAAATGCTTTAGTAATTTTATTACAAGTTCACATTTGCTTGATTGAAAAATTGGTTGGGATCAGAGACGTATTTGCAGACAATGTCAAGTATTGGTAGTTGGGTATTTCATTAACGTAGCATCGAAGCAAAACTGGATTTTGGCGACGATCTGGAATCCATCCCATGGGAAGGATTTGAGGACAACAAGTAATTTTGAGCCAAGGTCAGACGAATAGGTCAAGATTGGTTGGGATCAGAGACGTATTTGCAGACAATGTCAAGTATTGGTAGTTGGGTATTTCATTAACGTAGCATCGAAGCAAAACTGGATTTTGGCGACGATCTGGAATCCATCCCATGGGAAGGATTTGAGGACAACAAGTAATTTTGAGCCAAGGTCAGACGAATAGGTCAAGATTGGTTGGGATCAGAGACGTATTTGCAGACAATGTCAAGTATTGGTAGTTGGGTATTTCATTAACGTAGCATCGAAGCAAAACTGGATTTTGGCGACGATCTGGAATCCATCCCATGGGAAGGATTTGAGGACAACAAGTAATTTTGAGCCAAGGTCAGACGAATAGGTCAAGATTGGTTGGGATCAGAGACGTATTTGCAGACAATGTCAAGTATTGGTAGTTGGGTATTTCATTAACGTAGCATCGAAGCAAAACTGGATTTTGGCGACGATCTGGAATCCATCCCATGGGAAGGATTTGAGGACAACAAGTAATTTTGAGCCAAGGTCAGACGAATAGGTCAAGATTGGTTGGGATCAGAGACGTATTTGCAGACAATGTCAAGTATTGGTAGTTGGGTATTTCATTAACGTAGCATCGAAGCAAAACTGGATTTTGGCGACGATCTGGAATCCATCCCATGGGAAGGATTTGAGGACAACAAGTAATTTTGAGCCAAGGTCAGACGAATAGGTCAAGATTGGTTGGGATCAGAGACGTATTTGCAGACAATGTCAAGTATTGGTAGTTGGGTATTTCATTAACGTAGCATCGAAGCAAAACTGGATTTTGGCGACGATCTGGAATCCATCCCATGGGAAGGATTTGAGGACAACAAGTAATTTTGAGCCAAGGTCAGACGAACAGGTCAAGATCCGTCACCGCCTCTCCCAACTTTCACACCCCGCCAATCAACGCAAGGCTACGGCAGATAGTCAAAGAAGACAAAAAGTGAGATTGTATTTAATTGTATTGTACAATTGTATATTTTAGAATTAACATCGCACCGGAGCAACACAATAGAATGGTTGGCGACGGTTCGGGATCAACACCCGAAGGGACAGAATCGAGGACAACACGCAAGTTTGAACTACGAACAGATGACTTCCAACGGGTTGGTTTCCATGCAGTTTGTTATTTTCAGAGTTGTTGGTTGGGTTTTTATGGCACCAGAGTCACACATGGACAATCTGCGCCAGATGCACGACAAAACGAAGACATAAAATATATGTATTTAGAATTGAGACTAGCCTAATGTATAAACTAAAAAATTCCCAAAACCGATCAGTAATAAATAAGAAAAAAAAATTATGAAGGACTTCTCAAAGGTTTCTTAGGGCTGGGTTAGTGTTATTTTCATAACTTCAGTGCATACTTCCTTTTCTCCAGACTATATATCGAAAATCATAGTATGTAACGAGTGCATCGAGCAAAATAACAGCAATTCTGGCAAGTAGTATTAGCATTAGCATTGCCGAGAACCATTTTTGGAATTAATTACATAATACCCAACATCCGCTTACAAAGAGTATCTTTACTTAATGTATGCAATTGAAGAAGACTATGCGTTTATAAACTTAAAAAATACCATTGTCTAGTCCCTGATATAAAAGTACATTGCTTCTACGGTGCTAGGACCAGATCTATACAAATAATGGTAGCTTACCTTGGCAATGCGCTCTATATACGTGATTCATCCGTATCTACTGACATATCTTTGTGTCTATTCCAATATATACCCTTGCTATTTGTTGCTTTTAGATCTACAAGGTCAACGTCCTTGGCACTGGGTTTAACTTTATGAGCACCGTCCTTCACATTGAGGCTCGGTTGGCAATGGTAATTTTAATTAAGGTCGTGCTAGAGCAACACAGCGGGCTATTGACGACGTTCTGGGTAATTTGGTAATGGTAATTTTTAGTTAGCGTCGTACTAGAGCAACACAACGGGCTATTGACGACGGTCCGGGATCAATCCTTTCAGGGAAAGATCCGAGGACAACACCTCGTAATTTTGAAACACAGTCAGATGAGGAAGCAACACCTGAGCTGGCACCCCACTCTCCAAACTTCCACACCAACTCAGCGCGAGGACTTTCGGCCACGACAGTTTTAAAGTGCGCCAGCCGCCTCTACACCATACGCTTACAGACATCCATGCTCGGACCCGGATTCGAACCAGGAACCTTCCGATCTAGAGGCTAACACCTTAACCACTATACCGGTTAGCAACCCCAGTGTTGATAGTTGCAGCAAAACAACGGGCTATTGACGACGGTACGGAATCAATCTCTTAAGGGAAAGATCCGAGGGCGAGAACTCGTAATTTTGAATCACTGTCAGATGACGATCGAAAATGATAAGAATCTCCCTCGTTATATCTGTAGCCGTAGTCATGAGGTTAAATCTGCCGTGGCATCAAATAACATCATGTTGGCGTGGTGTGGAAAATTGGATAAAAGGGTTGCCAGATCGAGATTTGATCTCGTCATCCGACCGTGTTTTAAAATTACGATTCGCTGTCATTTTATCTTTAATAGCCCGTTGTGTTGCTCTGGTACGACGTTAACTAAAATTACCATTACCTTGTATCTTTCCGTTTGGTATGTATCCCAGATGGTAGTCAATAGCTCTTTGTTATAATCCAGTGCCTCTGATTTCATTTAACTACCTACATACAAAAAAATTTATTAAATGATTTTGGAATTTAAATAGTAAGAACTTTATTTTATATCCTTCAGCAAAATGTTGTATTGGAACTTTTCTGTCAAGTCTTTGAACAAGTGTCAGAACTATGCTTCAGAAAAAAGGCTCACAACCACGAATTTGATCAGAAGAACTTTTGGCTTCCCAAAGATACATATTGTGCACAATAAAATAAATGCGAACATAAATTAACTCAACATTTATCCCCTTAGTCATACTGACCGTTGTTATTAAAACAAAATATTTTGACTCTTTGGCATATCGCATCCCGGCAAGAAAAGTGACACAACTCAAAATTGCAGAATATGAGAAACATCAACTTAAAGGATACTATAAGACCTATATTGAAATAGTATAAGCTTCTCTTAAATTTCAGGTAAGTATTTCAGTAATTTCAGTAAATTTCAGTAAGTGCCAACTCAGTTGTTCCCATGTCATCTGACTTTGATTCAAAATTACGTGGCGATACACCGAATGCCTTAGGCTGGGACGGTGGTAACTAGTTGAATATATGTTTCTCAACGTGTGGTCCAGGAGTTACGTTCAGATCAGTCCATTCCTCCTTGTTGTATTTCTATCTTCTCTGTCAGTAAAATTCTTTCATTGTGTGTATGTCCATTGATATTGTCTGTCTTGTGTCTGACGCCGAATGTCCAAAAATGACCCTTGCGCCATAAAATCCCCGAAAAATCTTACCAACCAGTCCAGGCAGAACGCTTAGATCCATTTTGAAGGCCATCCTGCCTGCACTCTTCATTGTTAATGAAGCTGTGACCTCTCAGTGAAGGCGAAGGGGGAAAACAGCAAAGCACGAAATGAATCATTTCGTTTGAACACAGATCTCTCAACGAGTGAATTTTTTTAGCTCGTGATAAAAAAAATCATATCAGTAGATGAAATATTTATCTTAGCGTATGAGAGTGCCCTTTGTTTTTTTTTAAAGACAAGTAGAACTTGATTCAGGGGAAGACCAAGTGTAGAAGAAAGTACCTGGTTTCAACAATGGAAGTGGACAGTGTTTTCGTCACGGGAGCCAACAGGGGCATTGGATTGGAATTGGTGAGACAGTTGATCTACTTGCCTAAGCCCCCGAAGTTCGTTTTTGCCACTTACAGGAACAAGGATACAGCGCAGGTAAGTGCTTTCTCGACACTAAAAAATTGATTAAATGATTTTGGAATTTAAATAATAAGAACTTTATTCTATATCCTTCAGCAAAATGTTCTATTGAACTTTTCTGCCAAGTCTTTGAATAAGTGTCTTGGCAGAAAAGTTCTAATTCTCGCTATTACTCTGATTTAAAGTCATGCAATAAAATGTAATTCTTACGGAACCTTTCAAAACTAGTATCGTTGATTTAAAATATAGTGTTGTTCTGATAGTATTTAGAATAGATATGTTTTTCTAGTGTCATAGTGAATTCTTACCCTTTCATTTTGTTTCATAATAAAATAATTATGGAGAGGAATCTTTTTTTAAATGTGACCATAACTTCAAGATGAAACACGAAAGTTTTAATTAGAAATTAGAAAATTTCGAAGCGTAGGAAAGTTAAATTTAGATTGTTTGATTTTCTATGTGACAGTGTAGTACTTTAACTTCTCACAGTATTACGTATAATATCCAATAAGATTTTCAGAAGAGTTATGGAATTAACAATAGATTGTATTTCCTGGTTGAGGATAAAACTTTTTACAAGGAAATTATTTGAAGAATGTATTGATAATTGACTTTAAAATGTGACACAGAGGCTGTGTTTAGACATTTTTTGAACGATTTTAATGGACTGAAGATAATTTTTTGGTATGAAATTTTAGTGTTTTAAATGTTTTATTTGATAGCCCATATTATTAACTTTCGTTTTACACATTAAGTATGATGAAAATGATGACTTTTGTAATATCGACAGAGGTGTTTTGTACCATTTTTGTCCCACAGTTTCCCAGTCCTTGAGTGGTTTTCGTCCGACGTTTCGATAAAACTCTTTTTAAAAGTCTCAAACACAAAAAGTTCATGGGTCAGACATCTGAAGATTTGGAAAGAATATCAGTAAAGAGTATTTTATGGAAATACCTGTTTCTTGAGTTTTTTTATCTCCAAGAAATTTACAGTGAATTTAGATCTTGCTTTATCCTGATGCAGCTTTACTGATTGTAAATTCCCAAGTCGAAACGAATGTTTCCGAGTACTAAGGTTAGGTTAGGAATGATTTTACATCAGAAAGGTTTTCGCTTGCTCACTGCTCCCATAGAATGTCAAAAGTTACTTACTCTTTGCAACGTGTAAATATGATAGGTTATATTCTTTTGGCACCGTGTTTGTACATACTATATTATCTCAGATATATATTTTTACTTAAATAAAAATTCACTTAATGAAGCTATTCTTTCTGTGATAGTGATAAAGCTAGACTAAAATATTTAAGTGTCCGATGAGTGAGCGAAGCGTTCCGAAAGAACTGCGTAAGCAGTTTCGGGGGTTGGCGAGCGTAGCCCCTAGTTTAATTTAAAGTACACACCCAGTATACCAATAAGGAATGGTCCTGCTTGAATGAAAATTTGCAGAAGTTTTAAAGACGATTGGGAAATAAGTTCTTCACAAAAGCTAGTTTCCCAAGAAAACGGAGCCGCTATCTAGCAGCCGTGATACGCCATGATGCCGCGGGCATAACTAGGCGGCCGTCTTAACAGAGACCAGAGGTGCCAACTTAGACGGAAAGAATACGGTGGAGAACGGGCAATAGAGACGGCTGTCATGGTTTATTTTATTCGAAAAACAAAAACAAAGTGGCGTTTTTATTCTCTAGTCCAAGTTTCTAACTTCGGGATTGTTGAAGATAAAGTGAAAATTTCAACGGTTTTCAAATCAGAGTAAAATTTTACGTCAGATCGATACCAAAACCGATTTATTATTTAATTATTTTCCATTTGATTATTTAATTATTTACCATTTGATTATTTAATTATTTACCATTTGATTATTTAATTATTTATTAAATAATTGATTATTTATTTAAAGAAAATCACATTTAAGGTATCGATCTGGTGTCAAATTTTCCGCAGATTTCAAATCCGTTTAAATTTTTATTCTGTGTTTAGCGATCCCGATTTTACAAAAACGAATTAATCAACGGCAGTCAGAAATGTTTGTTTGTTTTGCTCCCCTTCTCTCGAATCGTTTGGCGCAGGAAATGAAATCTTGCCGCTACAAGAGAAAAAACGTTCCTCAACTGTTTGAGACTGCTATGACGACAATCATGGAAATGGCGGCTCCGATCATTTTCGTTACGCTCACATACAACACTTTCTAGGAAACCAACACCATCTGTTAGTATAAACAACGTTTTAGTGACGTCACCCACAGCTACATCACGGCCGCTAGATCACGGTGACTCTTTCTTAGGAAACCGAGTCTCAAGGGAAAGAATCGAGTACACCATGTAATTTTGAAGCAAAGTCAGATGAAAATGTCAACACCTCAAGATGTCAACAACAGTGACCCCATTCTCCAAACTTCCACACCATGCCAACATGAGTACACTTGAGGCAGCGACGATTTACGTCCACCATCCGCCGTCTACACAACGCTCTTTGGTTGGACCTAGTTTCGAGCTCGCAATCCTCCGATTGCCCATCCTTTACTCTCCGGGCTACCGCGATCCTAGGAATAGATCAGAGACGTGAAATACAAGTAGATTGAAAATTAGTACTGAGAGGAGCTTTAAATATTGTCACCAATATGTCGACTAATATTCACGCGACCACTTTGAAAAATGGATTTGGTTGACCGATTTCATATCTTAACACCTCGTATCGCGATATAATGTCTCTTGACATGCAAATGTGTGAATGAATATTGGTGCATTTCTATAGAATGTTGCAAAATCGATGAAAATGCCGAAGTCTGCTCTTATCATATGATCAGTTAATGGACCAATAATATGATGAACCAATGAATGAGCGTATTCTCCAGTTAGATAACGAACGTCAAGTTCCATCCAGCATACTGAAATAGTCTGAGGGTCAGGTTACTGCTAGTTCTGGTCATGTTCTTGGACACATGAAAAGGTTACCATTGCTCACTCGGCTGTTATATGTTCTCTACCGCAAAAGCCTTTTGTTTCTGAATGGTAGATGTGAGGGGGAAAGATACTGAGTGACACAAACTTGCCCTGTTTTTCTTTACTAATTATAGCAACCTTGGAGCTTTTCTTAAATATTTTTTTTATAATTTTTACAGGCTCTTGAGGCAATTCGAGATTCATCGAAACAATGCCAGGTACATATGATCAAAATGGGTAAGTAAAGAGTTCTTGCTCCAGAGTGGAAATAAAGTCTAGCATTTGAAAATCAAGCACTACCAGTGGCAAGGGTTTAGTCTGTACTGCATTGCAAAAGTTATTTCGGTTCCACAGTTAAAACATGTATGTAAAGCTATCGTTGATAGCGATTCAATCAACACATAAAACTTCACTAATAAAGGATTGAACAATGAACTCCACATCGACCTTGAAACCAATAAAAGCACGTGGGCAGGAGTCCCTGTCGTAAGATCGAAGAAGGCAAAGTAACTGGCTTACGAATCGCCAAGGGCCAAATGGCTATCGAAGCGCAGATAAATCCTTCATTACTCTGGCTAAGGCCCGGTGCACACATCCGGTTTTTCAACGTGTGGCCCCGAGCAGTTGCGGTCTGATATACATGAAATCCAATGGAGTAGTGCACACATGCCTTCGGCGGCTCTGCGACGACGCACGTCCAACTTGCGTGCAATTTGTACCGCATTTCCCCACGGCGCCGCACACGCTTCTCCGATCTGAAGCACCTTGTTTTCATAAATAAACGAAATATAAATAAAAACTAACCAATGATTGTATCCAGTAGCGTCTATTTTGCTTCAAAATATACTTTTTTTTTACACCAAGTAAGCGAAATAAACACGTTTTCTTCGATAGAATATTTATTGCAAATGGCGTGAAATGAGTACTTGCGCGTCTTTTCACGGTTATGTGTGGATAGTTGGGCTTCGGTGTCGCAGCGGCGCCGCACGTTGAAAAACTGGATGCGTGCACCGGGCCTTAATCAATCAAAAATCAAATCAACTGTGTCACACGAAAGGATTAATTCCTTTCCCAATCATCACCTGGTAGATATACATACAAACCAAGCGATCGGAAGAAATAGCATAGAGCTTCACGTAGCACATGCTCCGTTTATTTTATTAGGTCTTTGCGAGGTAGGTGCCAGAGACTGAGCGATGTCTAATTTGATGGACAATGTGTGTAGTAGTGGCCAAGAACAGTGACACCGCATACCTAAATGTTGGACACGCACATTTATTTTACAACATGGTACAAAGTTTCAGATATACACACCGCACCGTCCGGTGAAAAAACACGTCTCACTCCTCTCAAGTATACAAAAAATCTGACCTTATTTGTGTTCTTATCGAGAACAGCACCTGAGATTTCATGTTCTTGATCGTATCAGAACACATGCACTGTCATAAATCGAATTATCACTGTCCTAAATCGAACTATCACCGTCATAAATAGTATCATGCTTGGGTAAAGCTGGTTCGATGTGGGAAATTCAAGTGGAAACACTCGGAGACTTTTCTTATGAATCAACAAGTTACACAGTTCATCATGAGTTTCACATGAATCAACAAGTTACACAGTTCATCATGAGTTTCACATGAATCAACAAGTTACACAGTTCATCATGAGTTTCACATGAATCAACAAGTTACAAGTGATACAGTTCATCAACGAAAAATTGGTGCAGGAGCTATTGCGTCCAACTTCACTTGCGAACTTCTAGCTATTGTAGAGGCACTTGACCTGTATAAAACCCTTCCTGCTTCTGAGCAGGCTGAAGGTGTAGTTATTTTCTGTGACTCAAGAGCTGCCCTACAAGCAATACTAAAGAGACTCCTCGATCATCAGCAGAATATGCTCCCACCTAAGAGAAATTCAACATTTGGGAAAGATCTGCACACTCCAGTGGTTGCCCGCACACGTTAATATATCAGGCAACGAGACTGCAGACCAACTAGCAAAAGAGGCTAGAAATCTAAACAATGAGGACAATGTGAATGTCACCCTGCTGGACGCAAATGCCCTAGCTAACTTCAAATTGAGAGAACCTTCGATACGAAATAAGCATCAGCTTTGTAATATCAATGAGGATAGACTAATTACCAAAACCATAGCCAGGTTAAGAACAGGTCATTACAGAGAAATGAAGATTGACAGCGAGGGTAATAGATCTTACAGAAAGTGTAATAACTGCCCAGATATGGAGTTAACACCAGCTCACATTTCGATTGTCCAGCAATAATTGCGGATCTATTTAAAGTCGGGGTCCTTTTCTCGGAACCGAACCTGTACGAGGACAATATAGTGGAGATTGCTAGAGCTGTGATAACTGCTCATGGCATCATTTGAACAAGACTCGTCGTAGACACGACATCATCATCATCAACAAGTTTATTGAAACAAAACAGCACGGGACTGGACAGACATAAAGATCTAAAAGATAAAACAAATAATTAGTTTAACATGATTACAATTAATCAGTCCTGAGAACCCCCGGTTCTCTCATAGCTCGCTTCTACCGCCCAACTTCTTCTCTTTTTACCTATTTCTTTTTTAATCATAGCGTTGCCAGGTTCCGAGTGCTAAACGAACAGTAGTCTTGTTGAAGCCACGGGGTACTGAGTGCAAACCCGGCGACTGCTCTGCACGTATAACGGAAGTATCAAAGTTCACAAATAGAATATTGAGAACCATTTTATACATCCTCAACACCCGCACGAAACAATTGGTGACCTCTGATTACAATGTTTACTAGTACAAAATCTTAATTAATAAAGCAAGTTGCGAGATACGAATGAATCTGTTTCTTCTTGATAAAGTGCCAAGTTCTGTGTCATTCAGCCGGCGAATTCCTGGATCCTGCTTCAAGTACCTTGCTGGTGTAAGGGGAAGGGCGATTAAAAAGCAGCGATAACTGATAAGAAGTGCCTCTTCTCAGTTATCACTCTGCTTTCTCCTCTCCCTTACAACGATCAAATCTAGAATTTCTTTTTTGTTTTTCTTCCTTCGCGAAACGTACTCCTCCCTCAATTTCGAGACGATCAACCGGTCTGGTGGTTAAGGTGTTAGTCTCTAGATCGGAAGGTTCCTGGTTCAAATTCGGGTCAGTGTATGGATGTTTGTAAGCGTAGGGTGTAGAGGCGGCTGGTGCACTTTAAATCTATCGTGGCCGAAATTCCATGTCATGACCAGTTGCGATTTGCAGTCAAAAATGGCGCCTTTTCATTTACGGTAAACATTCTAACCAAAAGTATCTTGAGGATTCTGGAGCCGACGTTTTTTTTATATCCAAAGCAACAACTTAATTTTAGTGCAAAGCCCACAAAAACGAAACACTTTGCTGATAATGACTAAAATTATAACGTATGGCCAAAAATTACTCAAACTTGGAATTTAATTTACGACGAGTAGTTTCTTGGAATTTAATAGCTGCTGTCATAAGCCAAGCACTAATAGAATCCGATATCTTATATATATCTTTTTTGTTATCGACATCAGAAGCAAACGCTTAAACAACCCTTCCACAAAACTATCGAGCCGCGGTAGCTCAGTCAGTGGAGCTCGGGCTCGCATCAGAAGGGTTGTGGGTTCTGTGCTCGGCGAAGCCTGCAATTCTGATGATTGCGAGATCGGCGCTTCGACCTGGCTAAAGACCGTCGTGTTTACTAATGGTGACTGGGGACGTTAAATAGGTCGTGGTCACAAAGTCCCCCATGTTCCCATACTAAATCAATACCTCTGGGGGTACCTGATCAGGAGGTTATCGGCCTCTGATTGGGATCTAAATTACGATATGTGTGAGTGAATGGATGTATGAAAGGGACCTTCCTGTAAAACGGATGTGTCATGTATGTCGAGCAAAGTCGGACTTCATCCCAATGGGGCTCAATAACATGGAAGGCGCACCCCCCTCGCCTCTTGCCGTCTTCGACGGGCCTGGCACTCCTCTGGTCTGCCAGTGTAGGCATAAAAAACAACAACAACAACAACAAAACTATCAATTAAAGGTGAACGCTTAAATTGCTTTGATTCTCAGATTAAAACAGCTTCCTTCGTCAGATAATACAGAATTTTACGAAACTCGCAAACAATTTCCTGCACTTACTCGACCGAAGTCATTAAACGAATAAGTGAAAAAAGATTCAGCACATTATATTGAAACTAACGGTCAACCAGTGTTTGGTCACGCACGTAAATTAAATCCTAAGCAATCCCAAATCGCTAAACAAGAATTTCAATATATGACTGAGCAGGGTATTGTTGTTCCCTCGAAATCGAATTGGAGCATCCCTCGCATCTAATTCCTAATGAAGGGAAAGTCCTTGCGAATCATTTCAAGAAAATACTTTGAATCAAAAAAATATTTGTGGTCTAATAGCAATTAGTATTTTAGGTAAAAAACAACAGTAAAACAAAGCAGCTATATAACTAAAACTGTCCTTAACAGACGTTCATTAGCCTACAATAATGGAGCAGCTAGCGGATTTGCATAAAATCCGACTACTTGTTTAGGGGTGTTTTTCGTGTTGTGGCCTGAGACCTTTGCACGTTGTAACTGGTTGTAATGATTTCTCTGGGTAGCGTGCAGATGAAGAATCTACAGAGAACAGTATAGCTTAATTAACATAAGAATTTTTATTTACAATTTCTCTTGATTAATGGTATGTTATATAAAGGACTTTGAAATTAGACACAGGTCTACAAACAGGTTGTCTCAACTCAATTCTAATCTAACAGCAGAAAAGTCTCCAGCAGAAGAAAGGTCTACACCGAAGAACGGTTCTAGAGTAGTATAACGGCACTACGCTCGCACAATTTTATCTCGGGAGGAGATCACTTCGTCGGCGACACAGATCCACACAGAATCTCATTATAGACGTCTGGTGACGGTCTACACCAGGAACTCTAGGACGTTCCTTCTAAATAAAGTCGCGGGGACTTTAGTATTCAGCCTCTCAAGGCTTCTAAGTAGGTGTCCTCTCAGGGCGAGGTCACACCAAACTCCAAAAATGACTTCTCCCAAGAGAAGAAATTGGTCGACCTGTTAGGGTCTCTGAGAACGACGCACCTCAGGATGAGATCAAGTCAAAACTGATTTTTTTTTCTTCTTCCGATTCCTCGGCTCGGATTTTGGCGCGCTCCGGCCGCTGGGCGGAGCTGTCCTCGATTGGTCCTGGTTGGTTCTGATGTCACTCCGTTGCGTCTATCATTGGCCGTCTAATCGCTCTTGGCTGTTTCTAACCAAGCTGATGATAGTTCACGTATAAGGGCGGGACAGAACGACTTCTTATTGTCGTTTCAATGTCAATAGTCCAGACAGACAGGCGACTCTCCATTGTCCACAGTGGTTCGCACCTGTGCCTCTCGGCGAACTCCGTCGGGGGTTAAGATTTCGCATTGGGAGGATCAATGGATGGACTTCATCAATGAATCCTCACACTGGTAAATTGAACGCCGACGTCTACATGACCATTTTGAACAATCAGGTTCTTCCTACGCTCTGGCAATTTGATGGAATGGACGAATGTTATTTCCAGGACGACAACGCTCCATGTCATGTTGTCATGTTGCAGCCTCTGTCAAGCAGTGGTATCCATATATGGATGTAAAACGTCTTCTCTGGCCTGCTCAGAGTCCCGACCTAAGCCCCGTAGAACATTTGTGGGCCTAGTTAGAGCGACGCGACCAGGGAACCACGTCCGAAATCTACAGCTGAGCTGGAGACAGTCTTGCAGTATAAATGGACACAAATACCCATACCTGTGTTTCAAAACCTTGTTAACTTTAGGTCCGGCGCTCTGGGTTCATGCGCCGCGTGACCTCTCGGCACCTAGCCTTTTCCTCCTTTCAACTTTTCCGCCGAGCGCGTGGTTTGCTTCCGTTACACGTAGTTCTTTGGCTCGTTGAACAGTGAATTCTTTACAGCGAAGTTTAATAGCGACGAAATTCAACTGGTCACTTGATAGTGTTTATAGTGTGACGCCATATTCTTTCATTCAATCGATTGCCAGTCTAATTCATTATATAATGGAGACTATTTCACTTATGTGGATTTCTCTAAGCCGACCTCAATTCTATAATTCTTCTTTTTGAACTTCGTGCAACACGGAGTAGAAATGGTCACTGCGAGTAGAAACACTCTGAACCTAGGTTAATCTATGTGAATTAAAATGACTTTTGAAAAACCAACAAACCAGCGTTGCCAACTCAAAACATCAAAAATCCCCTAGGCTAGTTTACAAACGGTGTATTAACGGCAATTATACTTCGAACCTCTACATCAGGGGTAGCCAACCTTTTACATACCATGCGCCAATTTTTTTTCACATCCTTGTTCCAATGCGCCATATAACTCAAGCACCTTTTCTACCTTACGTTCATGGTCCTGCCATATCCTTAATAACTTTTTTAATAAAAGTATGTTTATAGACATAATTAACATTTTTAAATGCTTTAACTATTGTACGTAAAACAATGTCTATTGCAGCACATAAACATTACTTACCATTAATAAGACTTTTGAGCCTGTTTGGATTTCGCTAGTCTTTCAATGTTTGGTGTAAAGTTGTTACCGAGAGCAACAGAGAATTTTTCAAAATTTGAATCATTCATTCGCTACCTTGTTTTCTCTTTTAATGAATTTCATGGATGAAAATGCTTGTTCACTTGTAATCAAAGAATGTGTAGGTGCAAGGATGCAATGCGTCACTTGTAATCATCAAATGAGCCAAGTTTGGCGCATGCGCCACAGGTTGGCCACCCCTGCTCTACGTAAACCTCTGTTCTTTTTCCAAACCTCTACATAAACCTCTGTTCTTTTTTCCAAACTTCTGGTTTTACCTGTGAGCATTTTGTACCTCTGAAGCGAATTGAAACTTCTAGATCTAAAGGTAAAACCTCTGAACTGGCACACTTGTTCGCAAGTGTAATCCGACAGGATATTTAATGTTGAAATCACTATGCAGTTGTTTGAAATATCGGTCCAGGTTACATGTTTTCGGCACTGCTACATGAATTCCACGTATCAATCAAAGAGGCTTGGAAGTATTTTGATGCGTAAACAAAAATTGTTCTTCCCAAACAGTTTTAAAATCACGAATTGCAATATCCTCTTCATATTTTCTTTACCATGTCAAAGATTTACTCATGGACATAGTGAAAATAAAATTTTTAAAACAACGACGCTCGACGCCAAAATCTATAAAAACAGTTTTAAAAAAATCTTAACGTCTTGCTCGGCTGTTTAAAATTAAATGAGCCAGACAACCAGAGTGTCGCACTCGCTTTAACTCGAGAACGGAAAACCATACCAAGACACAACGACGCCAACTCAAACCATTAGGCTCGTTCCATGACCAAGCTGTCTTACCGCATTGTTGTACTGGTGTCAAGCAGTGCCGCTTTCCGGCGTTGCTGTATTCAGTAGCGTATGAGTAGGGTTGTACGGATTTTGACAAAGTTCCTGAAGACGACATTATTATTTTTTCAAATTTTATTTTTATTTTTCAATGAGTTTTTGCTTGCCACTGTTAAAACTCTTCCATGCCACACTGTGTCACACGTACCGCGG
Organism: Metellina segmentata; assembly: GCA_947359465.1. Classification (NCBI taxonomy): domain Eukaryota; kingdom Metazoa; phylum Arthropoda; class Arachnida; order Araneae; family Tetragnathidae; genus Metellina; species Metellina segmentata. Next base: position 97,603,142 of record OX375882.1, read on the forward strand.
GTTGGCCATCCTTGCCTTACACCATCACATCTTCCCGTCCGGTCCATTATCGTTGGGTTGGTTTATGTACCGTAGCGACAAAGAAAGTATTCTAAATATTGTGTGTTTCTTCCGTAGATATCCAGCACCCCAACGAGGTAGAAGCTGCACGAAAGATCGTGGAAGACATGGTCGGAGAAAACGGGCTCAACCTGCTCATCAACAACGCTGCAGGATTGAAGATGGAACGTTTTCCAGACCTCACTGATGACAACATGCTCTTTCACTTCAAGACCAACACGCTGGGACCTATTGCTGTTTTGAAGGTATAAAAATGACAAGGACTACACGCGATTTATGGTACAAATTCTTGGATGAACACTCGTAGGAAACATTTGGCACTTTTTTTTAATTTCAATGGTCGGACAAAATTACGTGATGTTGTGCTAGGATCTTTCCATTTGGAAATCGATCACGGACCGTCGTCAATAGACCATTGTGTCGCTCTAGTACGACGTCAACTAAAATTAGCCTAACCTTATCTATAAATTGTTGGATTTAAATTACTGAAACATAGAAGAAAACCTGACACAAATCTATTTAAATTTTACACATCAATTTATAGATAAGTAGTTTGTCAATTAACATCACACTGGAGCAGAACAACATGCTATTAAAGACAGTCTGGGATTCATTCCAAAAGGAAAGATGAACTTCTAAGAGGGGTAGGGTACATCCTGACAACTCGAAATCATATAGCAATGTGGGGTCGGAAATGCTTTCCTGAAGCGGTGTTGTACACAGAAGCACTGTAAAGAAAAGAGACCGTAAGTGAGAAATCGTTTTAATAATACATGAAAAGAAGCAAAAGGTACATGGATTAAAGTAAGTGTTCGAAGTTTCTTCCACGGGCTACAATGCACGCCTCATATCTCCGACGCATGGACATCCGAACATTCTGGAATACTCCAGGCATATCTCGAATTTCTCCGGCAGCTACTGCAATTCTTGCAACCAGCTCCTCAACATTGTCAACAGGGGTGTCATAAACTAGCGATTTCAGATGACCCCAGAAATAAAAATCAAGACATGATAGGTCGGGTGACCGAGCAGGCCAACGCACGGGACCACCACGTCCGATCCACTGCTGACCAAATGTGACATCCAGGTAGTTACGAACATCTCCGCTATAATAGACAGGGGCTCCATCGTGTTGAAACCACATTGTCTGTTGCGTCGATGCATAAATCTGTTTATCTCTCAAAAGTTGTGGCAATACTTGCTGCAGAAAGAGCAAGTAGTTAGGTCCGGTTAGACGAGACGGTAACAGGTAAGGTCCGATGAGGTGATCTCCCATAATACCGGCCCATACATTGACCGAAAATCGAATCTGTGCTGCACGACGTCGTATTGCATGCGGGTTCTCGACCGCCCAGATATGGTCGTTATGCGTGTTGAAAATTCCTTCCCTTGTGAAGGATGCCTCATCGGAAAACAACACTTCAGCAGGAAAAAGGGGATTTGTAGCACATTTTCCAAGGTACCACTGTGCGAAAGCAATACGAGGTGCATAATCCTCCGGTTGCTGTGTCTGGACACGCTGCACGTGAAACGGATGGATGTCTTCTTCTCGGAGAATCCTCCAGACGCTGCAATGGGAAACCCCGACTGCGTTTGCTACACTTCGTGTACTCGTTCTTAGATTCCCCTGTACATGCTGCAGCACATTCTGTTCGACGTCTGCAGTCCGTGCTGTTCTTACCCTGTCCCTGTCAGCTCTTTCTAATGAACCTGTCTCAGCTAACCTCTGGTGCAGTCTTGCAAAGAAATTATGACTGGGGATACGCCTCGTCGGATATCGTTCCGCGTACAAACGCTGTGCGGCTGGCCCACTACAATTTGCAGCCCCGTACGCCAAATGCATATCGGCTAACTCTGCGATCGTGTAATCATCCATCCTACTAACTTGGCTTTCTTGTGCGAAATGAAGATTCCCTACACGAAAGCTCGGGATTTTCGCACAACGCCATCTACCGCGTCAGGAAAGCATTTCTGACTGTCCATTGGTATATGATTTTGGTTCGTCAGGATGTACCCTACCCCTCTTAGAAGTTCTGAAACGGTTCACTGAAACACCCTGTATACAACCCTTCTCTGACTAGAATTTGATCAATAGAGATCCCTATAACCGAAATATCATGACTAGTTTTCAACAGCGAGCTAATTGAATTGAGCATGATTTAAAAAATGGTGATGATTTTTATTGTCTTTGTAGGAAATGCTTCCACTGCTCCAGAAAGCTGCAACGTGCCAGAGCTCGGGTCTGGGCGTATCCAGGGCAACCGTCCTGACTATTTCCGCGGAGGGTGGTTCCATTTCTGAAATGGATGGCACGCAACCCCCTAAATGGCTCGGTGCAATGGGGTACCGTGTGAGCAAGGTAAGATACAGAAGTCTTTAAAGCAGAGGGATTGCAAAGTATATTGTTTTCGAAAACGACTTTTTTCTATAGACACATTTTACGCCACGAAAACAAAATTCAAATACATAACGTGACACAGCCGACCAACCGGTATAGTGGTTAAGGTGTTAGCCTCTAGATCGGAAGGTTCCTGGTTCGAATCCGGGTCCGGGCATGGATGTTTGTAAACGTATGGTGTAGAGGCGGCTGGTGCACCTTAAATCTGTCGTGGCCGAAAGTCCTCATGTTGGGTTGGCGTGGAAGTTTGGAGAGTGGGGTGCCAGCTCAGGTGTTGCTTCGTCATCTGACCGTGGTTCAAAATTACGAGGTGTTGTCCTCGAATCTTTCCCTTAAGGGACTGATCCCGGACCGTCGTCAATAGCCCGTTGTGTTGCTCTAGTACGACGTTAACTAAAATTACCATTACCATAACGTGGCACATGCGAAGTACGTATGAGAGAAAGTCAAATATTATCCGCGTTTATTTTATCAGTCTATTTACAACAATGTTGGGGCGGAACAAGTTCGTCATTTTTCCAGTCACATTTTCACAACATTCCCTTCTCGCAGTCTTGCAAGGGGCATGGCGAGCTATTCCTGCCAGACTTACAGATAACTTGTGGAAAGCATGCCTTGACGTGCTGCAGCTGTAATGCAAGCAAAAGGAGTTCATGCCCTTTATTAAATACAATAATAAAGCACTTTTTCTGATAAACATGCAGTGTCCAGATACTTTTGTCCATATAGTGTACATATACGGCAATGAACAGGTAGGAGCACATTTGCACCAGCGTAAATCCCCTCTATCTCTACACGACTGCAACGGAGGTCATACAGTCTCACAATGATATTGTACATTTTGTGTTTGGCGCAGCATGGCCAAACAGGGCCCTTGCACCATAAAGCCCCTAAAACAACCAACCCCTTTGTTAACTATTGGTGAATGATTAGTCTCTGGTTTTTGATGGTTCACAAGACATACTTCGCCAATCTGTGCCAAACACAATACAGAAACAGTCATAGATATGGACATACACACGGAAAAAAGTTTTACTAACAAAGAAGATAAAAATACACACAAGGAGAAACACAATCTAACGCCGTCTACAACTCAAGTTGCTAGGACAGTGGGCTAACCATCTGAGCCATGGTAATTCCATTGATAAAAAGAACATATCTTTGATATAGACGTCTTCACTGTGTCGTTCATGGGTAGCATATCAATTGTGAAATGAAACCGTCACAACTTCCATTTAATACTCGATCTATCTTTTTTTTTAAATGAACTTATAGAAAAATTGACATATCTCTGCATTTATTTCTTGTGCTAATTCGTTCTGTTCTGCAGGCAGCGCTGAACATGGCCATGCGTGTGATTACTCAGGAAGTGAAGGGCAACGGAATCCTGGTTGTGCTCATGTGTCCTGGTTGGGTGAAGACGGAAATGGGGACTGACGATGCCCCTATCGATGTATTGGAGAGCGTTTCAGACATTTTGAAGACTTGCTCCTTGTTGAACGAGACGCACCAAGGATCATTTATCAACAGAAATAGAAAACCGATACCCTTTTAAAAAGTGTTCCTGCTGTAAACAAATTGTATTTTGAAAAATTATGCGATTTCTTTTACGCTTTGAAAAATCCTGTAAACAAGCTGTAGCCATTTTCCCCATCGTTTGACACAAGTTGTAGGCATCAATTGCATTAATCGCCGAACAATAAGAATAAAGAGTTATTTGAAGATGGAGTAGGAACTTTTTCCGTTCATTGATATTCAAAAATGCATATGACATTTCTACACGAAGGCGACAAGAAAAAAAAAGGAACTTTATGCTTGGATAACCAAAACAAATTGAAATTTAACTGCATACAGTAGAGTCCCGATTATCCGAGTTAATGTGAACCAATACTAACTCGGATAACCGAAAAACTCGGTTAAAGCAAAAATTGTAAATAAAATAAATCGTGTAGGGTTTAAATGTATATTTTTAGTGCAAAAGTTATACAGATACACAACATGCAATTCATATTGTTACGATAGTTAAAGAGTTCTTACTTAAAAAGCCCTTACATTTTTGTTTTATGTTACTTAGGCGTTTTTCTGCAGCAATGTGTCGCCATTTTTTTAAGGATAACAGGATTGCTGGTGTCGCTTCTTGTTCTATATATTCAATAACACTTCCGATAGCTTTTAGTCCATCTGTATGGGATGTTTTCATATGTCGATTTTATCGTCACTGTCTTTTTCATCGCTAGATTCATTTTCCTTATTGATGATTATTTTATCTGTAATCTCTTGGAATGTTCGTCAGCTTTATCCAGTGACGGATTTCGTTTTCCTGAGTTGTTGTTGTTTCTAATGCCTACACTGGCAGACCAGAGGAGTGCCAGGCCCGTAGAAGACGGCAAGAGGCGAGGGGGTGCACCTTCCATGTTATTGAGCCCCATTGGGAGGAAGTCCGACCTTGCTCGGCATACATGACACATCCGTTTTACAGGAAGGTCCCTTTCATACATCCATTCACTCACACATATCGTAATTTAGATACCAATCAGAGGCCGATAACCCTCTGATCAGATACCCCCAGAGGTATTGATTTGGTATGGGAACATGGGGGACTTTGTGACCACGACCTATTTAACGTGCCCCAGTCACCATTAGTGAACACGACGGTCTTGAGCCAGGTCGAAGCGCCGATCTCACAATCATCAGAATTGCAGGCTCCGCCGAGGACAGAACTCACAACCCTTCTGATGCGGGCCCGACGCTCTACTGACTGAGCTACCGCGGCTCTTTTCCTGAGTGTTTGCGAGATCAGAAATTGTTTCGGTAGTTTTAAAAATGGAAAATGAAGAACCAAAAAATTAAAAATCCTAGATTAATTGCATTTCCAGCTCGTTCAATCCTAGATTAATTGCAATCCTGCATTTGACAGCTCGGTTAAAGCGGAAACTCGGAGAATCGGGGTTTTACTATATTTAAAAAACTTGAGATTGTATTTTATTTAATGTCGCATTAGGGAAAACAACACAGCATGCAATTGGCGACGAAACGATATGAATATCAAAGAGAAATATCAGAGGACAACACTACGTAATTTTGAACCACGGTGAAATGACGAGGTCACACCTGAGTTGGCATCCAATATTTAAACTTACACACCATGTGTTTGAAACTCGGACCAGCAAGACATCGTCGTGTAGTTAAGGGCAGGTACACGTTAAAATTGTCGTGGCCTCAAATGTGATCACATTAACATGGTGAGGAAGTGTAGGCAACCGATGTGTTGCGAGGTTGAATCCAACTTTAGACCGTTGTGTACAAAAGGCACTGGTGCACGTTAAATCGGTCGTGGCCTCAAATGTCCTCCCCCAAAATGTGGAAGTTTGCTTTAAAATGACGTGGTGTTGTCTTCGGTAGGTATTGAATTAACGTCTTATGGAGCAAAACAACAGGCTGTTGACGACGGTTCGGGATCATTCCCAATGAGCAAGATACGAGGACAACACCGTAATTTTGAACCATGGTCAGATTACGTGTCTTGTTCTCGGACTTTTCCTTTGGGTTTGATTCCGGATCGTCAACAATAGCCCGCTGTGTTGCTCCAATGCGACATTAATAAAAATATCTACATTAATACGATTATTTTGCAGTTAGTATTTTTTTTTAATTAAATTAAATATATTTTTGTCACAAATCAGTAAACTTCTAGGAACGGAATTCTACTGATCAATAGGCTGGTTGGTAGAGTACCGGATGAAATGGTGATAGAAATGTAATGGTGGCGTAAAAGAATAAGATCTTTGGTTTCACCACTACAATATTTATTCTAACCTACAACTTAGCAGATATTTACAAGATTACAGATATATTTGGGACAAGAAAGGTACGGCAAGTAAGCCAGCTTGTTCTCGCAAACAGGTCGCAGTAGTTTCTGTGGAAAATTCTAACGTCTAGCAGGACGCCTTTGAACGGAAAAAACCAGATGTCTATGGAATTTTGAGTGTTCTCAAGGAGCTTGAGATTGATGAGATCGGGATGTCAGTGTAATGTCAGATGAAGAGGGTTTGTTTCAAGTGCCCAGAAATTTATGACAGATGTAATGTCAAATGAGTGCTGTAATAGCACGTCTGTGGTTAGTTATGGGCAGTTGATCACTTGAAAGGAGTTTTATGATATCCAATTAGGGAAATTCTGGAATACATCTGCTTTGTGTCTGCTTGATCAGAGAAGACGCGTTTAGAGCGGTATAGTCTCTCTATATTAAAAAAAAGTTACCGCCGCCTCAGGATTGAAAACTGTGTTGTTTAGCTCGATTGTTAGACGGTTTCCCGAGGAAGTACTGATCGGAAAAAGACAAAATTAACATGGTTTGTTCTTCATCGTATTCCCTGGACAATTATTAAGATTTTTTTCCGATGCGGCTATTAGTTTAGGGTTTATTAAGTGTAAAAATTTAAGAAGCGAAATTTCTTCCGCGAGTGAGCAAAACACATACACATTTTTAGTCTTCAGCCGTGAGTATTTTTTTAAACAATACCTCTCAACGTAAATTTTTGCAGCTCGTCGGTTTTTTTTTTTTTTTTTTTTTTTTTTTTTTTTTTTTAAATTTCAATTTGGTTCTTGATAGTATTTTTTTCAAATTCAGAAAAAATCGGGACATTTTTGTTACTTTTTCTTAAAAACTGCCGTATCTATATATTATTACTGTTAGTTTTTAATTTTTAAAATATCGCAGTATACCTCAGAATGCTTATCCCTTTCTTACGGTACTATTATTTTTGAAATCGGTTTATAATTAAATTGGATGCGATCAAAAGTTGGTTATACAAAATTCGGAATCTTTGTAATCTAACCCCTAGTAATCTAAATCATTGGTAACCCAGTCATCAGTAGCACTTCTTACCGACTTCTTACATACGACATGGTACCAGTAAATTATTGATTAACTAAAATTAATAAAAAGTTACTAAATAATAACATACGGTAATTCCGGGAACGACGCCACACTTAACGAAAATATGTTGTAAAATAAATTTTGTATTAACAATAAAAAGGAAAATTTATGCAATACATAATAGATATTATCAATACTGAATAGCTGCTTTTTACTATGTTGTAAATTTTCTATGGAAAAAAAATAAAATTGTGTAAAACACTACATTTGGCCATCTCTCTCGTAGTTCCGGGTGAGATGCCTCACTTACATGGGAGAGATGCCCTACCTGTAAAAATCAGTTATTTTTAAAATTTAAAAGATTTTAAACGAATATAACATATTAAGAGCAAGTGATTTTAAGAAAATACTACCTTAGCATTAATTTATAAAGTATTGAAATAAATAACAACCATAGACAAGGTGCAAAAAGTTTTTAATAAAACACATTTAAAATGAAACAAAATTTAGAGCAAAACACATTTAAAATAAAACAAAATTTACTGTAAATCACATTTAAAAAAAAAATTTATAGTAAAACACATTAAAACTATTAAAAAAACAATTCAGTGTTTGCTAGAACATTACAAAATTCTTTGTTAAAAAGTATTAAAAAGAATATTACGCTATTATAGTATTACAAAATATTTCGAAAATATCAAATTGCGAGTTTTCTTATTGTCTTCTGTAATTTTTGCTTTCCCGCAAATATTGCACAGATCCCCGTACATTGAACATAATTTCATGTAACCATTTAGACACTTTACACATTTTATCCAATCCGACAAAAAAATTTTATAGCAAAATAGTTTTCCTCGCATTCAAAGCAGTTGCATGTAGGATCACTTTAGATATCCATCAGCTATTTTGATACCTCGTACGTTTATTGGCGGGATTAACTGTTTTTCTAGGATGTGTTCTTGGGATGTAAGCATCTTATCCGACGCTTTGTTTCTCTTTCTGGGTCTTTCTTCTAGTTTGGGTACAGGCGAAATCTGGTGCAATAATTTTGTCGGGGTTGTTGTTCTGTTGAGCATAAGCATCTGATGATTGCGAACAATTTACGGACTTTTCATCCGTCTTGTTCATTTCTTTAATGATGGCAAAGAAGAGGTCCGGAATCGCTGCTTGGTTTAGAAGGAAAATTCCCGTTTTCCGAAAACCATTTATAGCAGTGTCGACAGAAGCTGCCCTTTTCCACGCTCTACCAATCAATTCTGAAGCAGATGCCTCGGCAACTGTTCGAAGTAAAAGACAGCAAAAATGGCGGTACACTGCCTAAAGTCGACGGATATACTCCTGACTGCAAGTTCTTATGCTAACATAAAAAAAAATCCATTCAAATTATCTAATGCCAGCCTTACACTACAACATAAATCCTATAAGGGAGTAGAAAAATATGGGGCGTACTTGAAATGTTATTGTGATAGCAGAAAACAAAAGCTGATAAAACAAAATCTTTCACAGCACACCAAACTACTGACTGAAACATTCATGGAACTAATAGAGCCACCTAGCGTAAAGTTTCAAAATTACATCATGTGGGTCATCTATATCGGTGGGGCGTCTCACCCGGAATTACCTTAAGTAATTAATAATTAAATTTAATAAATAAAATTTTAAAAATTGAATAATTTATTTAAACAAATATTTTTAAACAATTTTCAAAATTATGTGAGAAATTATTGACTAAATATATAAAAAAGTGAATGAATCTTTTTTTTTTAATCTCACAACACAATTTTGTTCATCAAACTAATTACCTATTTATTAACATCTCATCTACAATTCTTTTTGCATTAAATAGAAAATACTTTTAAAAAAAAGCAAAAAGTGATAAGTGCTTAGTTTGACATCGTAACAAACTTCCATATTCATTTTTGTTATGAGGAGTGACTCCAGTGTTTTAGTGTTCATTCTGGAACGAGATTGTGTTTTTTTTCGAACCATGCTAAAAATTGTCCCACTGTTTGCATTGCTGTGAGGAACTGACAAAACTGACATTATTTTAGGCAATGTCACGTATTTTGAGTTGCCATTGCTATGCTTGATTTGGGAAATCTTATACCAAGCTACATGGAAAGCGGGATTTGGGAAGAGTTATTTTCCTTGTTTTTTTGTACGAGATTCGTATTTTTTCACTATACATCCATAGCTCCGTAGTTTTCACCTAATTTCTGTAGCAACTACGGAAATTGCGTAACAGTTGGAGAGTCTGTACTAACCAACCCAATTCGAGGGTGAACTTTGTATGACTTTGGTGTAACCGATGATAAATTTATTTTATCCAGTCCCTTTAGTTATAATTTTTATGTACTAAACTTCAATTTCGCGAAAAATGTATGTTAGTCTTATGGAGAAGAGATGAGCTGTTTCAAATCGGGTGCTCTTAAAGTGAAACTTTCTGTACAGTCTAGTCAAACATCCGGACAGAGCGCTTAGATACACTTAGAAGGCCATTCTCTGTGCACCGTAACATGGCTAACATTTGCCTACAACTGGTCAAAAACTTCCTGACACGTTAAGTGTGGGCGAAGGAAATGCACCCTATTGGAGGTTTTCTATGGATACTTCTAAACAGTACAATTCATTAGGGTGCTTCTAAAAATAGATTTCTCTCAGCCCCACTATGGGTACCCTAATGTAAATTGGGACCCTTAGCGAGGCTAGGGAGGACGGCCGTTGACCGGAGAGGTCATAGACTTTGGACGCGGCGTCGGGGGTGGAAGAAAGAGCTTTTTTTTGGGGGGGGAGATGAGCTTTTGAGTTTGCGGAGAGAACAACGATTTTGTTCTGGCTCCCATCCTGGGAAAAACTTTACGGTACAACCCCTGCCAGAGAAACGATTGGATTATCATCTCGGATATCCCAACCAGGGATGAGATTACTGAAATTGGATTATCTCGGATATCCCAACCTGGGATGAGATTTACTGTAATCGAACCACGTCATTTTGCCGAAGTGTAAAAAATTAAGTTTTGAAATAAAACTCGATTAATCTAGAGTTTGATTGAGTTATTTTAACGTAAAACGCTCTACAGCTCTACACCATGCGCTTACAAACATTCATGCCCGGACCCGTTCCAGGAACCTTCCGATCGAGAAGCTACCAACTTTACCACTATACCGGTACGCCATCGTCAGGACAATAGAGGGTGTAAGCTTTAGCGTGCATCAGACCTCGCCTATACGACGGTCTTTGGCCCAGGTGCAGAATTATATTCAGTGTTCTGCAACACAACTCCAAGCAATTTCAATTGTTCTACAGACATTTTATCGAAATTTGAACTGCAGTAAAGTCAAAAACAGACGCAAAACACAATTAGCGGCTAAATATGTTTTACATATTTAGAATGTAAAACATCAAAATTAACTAACTTCATTTAAAACCAAGGCATACTTTCAGAATTTAAAATTCTGGTCGATAACTTTTGTAGTTCAATATTTGCCATTGACTTAGATGCGTTTATTTATAAAGTGTTTGTGGTAATTTGAGCGGTGTAGGGAGGTTGTTCCGTAGCTAGAAAAGAAAACGGCGTGAAAAGAAGCGCGCTTTGAACTGCAGAACATCGTAACTTACAATTTAAAAAAAAACTCTAAACTTTTGATAAAATGAAAGAAATATTTTCTGCAAAGACTTTGTTGTGCGTTGTATGTCGCAGTTTTAAGTACTTTTTACTCCCGGGTTCTTAGGTTGAACCCAGTTTCGAACTCTCAATGCTCCACTTACCGGGCTACAGCAGCTCCTTTCCGTCCTTAAAAGATCTATCTTATGTTTGCTATTTGTTTCATCTTTTTAAGAGCCATGATAACCCGGATGATTGAGTAATGGATTATCAACCAGAGGGTTGCGATTTCGAATCCAACTAAAGATAGTCGTGAACAGAAGTGGATGGTGCGCGTTAAATCTGTCGTGGCCTCAAATATCCTCGCATTGGCGTGGTGTGGAAGTTTGGAGTCAGCTCGGGAGTAACTTCATCTGGCAGCAGTTCAAAATTACGTGTTACCGTCCTTGGTTCTTTCCCTTTGGTATTGATCCCGGACAGTCATTAACAGCCCATAGTGGTGCTCCAGTGTAACGTTAATTAAAATATCTTCAAACTTTCTAGTCTTCCAACTGTGCCATTTCTGCCCTGTTATTAAGAGATCAACCTTGACGTATGTTTCATCTTTTTAAATACGAATTGCTTTAGTAAGTTTAAAATGCCTAGTGCTTTCTCATCACAGTCGCTAAATCACTGAAAAGAGCTTAATTCATCGATATAACAAGTCATTGTGTTTATATTCCTCGTCGTTAATTTGTATGATAAATACGAACCAAAATCCAAGAAATGAATTCTAACTGACATGCGAACTTTTATAATATATAGAAACAAAACAGAACAGAATGTACACGTTACGAAATAACATTTGTCTTCATATTCGTTTCTAGTTCACATATCACGGTATTTATTGTAAAAAAACCATTTTAATACAATTTCAAGAAAATTCGAGAGCCCTTTTCAAAAGGGTATCGGTTTTCCGAATCTGTCAATGAAGGATCCTTGATGCGTCTCGTTTAACAAAGAACAAGTCTTCAAAATGGCGGAAACGCTCTCCGATGGATATATCGGGGCAGAATCCGTCCCCATGTCAGTCTTTACCCTGCCAGGACACATGAGCACAACCAGGATTCCTTTGTCCTTCACCTCCTGAGTAATGACACGCATGGCCATGTTCAGCGCTGCCTGCAGGACAGAACGAATTAGCACAAGAAATAAATGCAGAGATATGTCGTGGAAAAAAAACATGTTAGTGCATTGTTTAGGTTTGGCTTGTATGGCACATGGTCCGGACAAGCTGTGCCAAACGCAAGATTTAATATACACAGTACTAACAGCTAGGTGTTTTAACGTCGCACTGGAGAAACACAACGGTGTAATCGCGACGGTCCGGGATCATCCTCCAAAGGGAAAGATAAGAGAACACCTAACTTTGAATTATGGTCAGACGACGAGGTCACACCCGAGATATCACCCCAATCTCCAAACTTCACTACTCCAACGTGGACATTAGAGGCCACGACAACATATTTAACATGACCCAGTCCCATCTTTGTACACGATTGTCTTTAGTTGGTGTTAACTCCGGTGTAGTGCGACGTGAGCAAGACAATCGTTTAGCTATCCTTGGAAATGCTTTTTTTCTTGGGGTTTGATTCGCCAAGTACAAAAGTTTATACGCTGCGCCAAACACGACACAATATAACCTCATAAAAGCACAAAACATTAAATATTATGTCCGAGATAAGGACAAAGATAGATTTAGAACACGTAAAATGGTGATAGTAAAATTATAACTTGTAGAATAACTAACGAGACCGAATAATTTAATTTCATATGCAAAAAAGACGCGATCCCGATCAGAAGACGCGATCCCGATCAGAAGACGCGATCCCGATCAGAAGACGCGATCCCGATCAGAAGACGCGATCCCGATCAGAAGACGCGATCCCGATCAGAAGACGCGATCCCGATCAGAAGACGCGATCCCGATCAGAAGACGCGATCCCGATCAGAAGACGCGATCCCGATCAGAAGACGCGATCCCGATCAGAAGACGCGATCCCGATCAGAAGACGCGATCCCGATCAGAAGACGCGATCCCGATCAGAAGACGCGATCCCGATCAGAAGACGCGATCCCGATCAGAAGACGCGATCCCGATCAGAAGACGCGATCCCGATCAGAAGACGCGATCCCGATCAGAAGACGCGATCCCGATCAGAAGACGCGATCCCGATCAGAAGACGCGATCCCGATCAGAAGACGCGATCCCGATCAGAAGACGCGATCCCGATCAGAAGACGCGATCCCGATCAGAAGACGCGATCCCGATCAGAAGACGCGATCCCGATCAGAAGACGCGATCCCGATCAGAAGACGCGATCCCGATCAGAAGACGCGATCCCGATCAGAAGACGCGATCCCGATCAGAAGACGCGATCCCGATCAGAAGACGCGATCCCGATCAGAGGACGCGATCCCGATCAGAAGACGCGATCCCGATCAGAAGACGCGATCCCGATCAGAAGACGCGATCCCGATCAGAAGACGCGATCCCGATCAGAAGACGCGATCCCGATCAGAAGACGCGATCCCGATCAGAAGACGCGATCCCGATCAGAGGACGCGATCCCGATCAGAAGACGCGATCCCGATCAGAAGACGCGATCCCGATCAGAAGACGCGATCCCGATCAGAAGACGCGATCCCAACAAGACGCGATCCCGATCAGAAGACGCGATCCCAACAAGACGCGATCCCGATCAGAAGACAAGCAGTTTGCTAGGGATATCACAGGAGCACGATCCCCGTGTTTAACAAGGCACCTCTGAGGTGGCATGCCCCAGTTTGAAACAACTGCCTTGCATTACTCACCTTGCTCGTAAAGTAACCCAGGGCACCCAGCCATTCACACGGTACCAAGTCGTCCATTGCAAGAAGCGAGGAGCTCAAGGAGGATAGATTAAGTACTACTGCCCTGGAAACTCCCAGTCCCGAATTCTGGCGTGACGAGGCTTTCTGGAGCAGCGGAAGCATTTCCTACAAAGACAATAGTTTTCTACGTTTCATACTACATTCGTGTCCAAAATTATCTTTACAAACCAAAAATAGTTATATTCCATGAAATACACAATCGATGTAATCCATTTGTACAGGGAATGTATGAAATACAAACCTAATTAGAATTATCTAATCACATTTCTGATATGCGAACCAATGCGTTACGTCATCCGACGGTGAATCAAGCCCTTTGCGCAAAGTGAATATCCAAGTGAATTTCTGAAATACAGAGTTTGATTTCATTGTGTAAGGACTCGAAACTGCTTGTTATGGCTCCGAAGAATCATTTGGAAGAATCTGAAGTGACGTATTATCGACCGTTTATAAGCAGGGCAGAGAACCATGGAAGCAGTGAGATTTGTGAATATTTCAAGACAGTCTCTGCGCTATGGAAACAATTTCAGAACTCTGAAACTGTTGTAAAGAGGTTTACACAAAGTCGTAAACGTATAACTGCTTCTCAAGATCGATATATGGCAATAACTGCCCGTCGTAACAGGAAATCTACTGCTCGGCAGTTTTCAGAGCTTGCAGCCGCCACGGAAATTTGTATCACTGTAAACTGTATACAGAAGGCTTAATGACAAAGGCCTTTATGCCAGAAAGCCAAGGTATGCGTTTCACTGTCTTCACAACACAAGAGGGATCGCTTTAATTGGTGAAAAGAACATCAGAACTGGAGTCAACACCAATGGACCAACGTTCTTTACTGATGAGTCGAGGTTTATTTAACATCAGATATTAAGCGGTTTTACTTCTGGGAGTCAGGAACGCGAAATCTTCCTTCGAACATTATGGAATGTGACCGTTTTGGTAGTGCAGGTGCGATGGTGTGGAATAATGATCTACGACAACCTACACTTTTCAACAGAGAATCTGTAACCGGTTAGAGATATAGGGATTAGATGGTTATGCAAGTCTTTTCAGAGGTGCATAATGGATCCCCATTTTTTTTTATTTATGGACGATAATGCTCGTTCAAATCGAGCAAACCTCGTTGACGAATTCCTTTAAAATGAAGCCATTGAGCAAATAGTGGCCAGTAAAATCTCCTGATCTGAACCCGATAGAGAACTTATGGGACTACCTTGGAAAAGTAGTTGCACGGAGACATCCTCCTACTAGAGATACAGATGCCCTGAAGACCTTATAGCTGTCGGAGAACTTAATTCCGCTGTTGTTAACAACATTATTGCCAGAATGGTTGGTTAGTTTGGGTTTTATGGCGCAAGGTCCAATAGTGGAAAGCTGCGCCAGACACAAGATTAAATTTGACCCCCAGTAAAATCAATAAAATATTTAAAAATCTATCTAGTCAAATAGAAGTAAATTAGAAATAAGCACGTGGGGAATTTAAAAGTACTTCGGTTCCAAAAATGTATATCGATGTTTTGGGAAATGCAATTTCTGCAGCTTTTCGAATGTGGGTTGTAACTGCTTCTACAGCTACAAATCATTTTGCCTCGAAAGTTATCTAAAATTTTCACAAGATCTTTCTTCCCTCCTTGAAATAATTTTTTGGCTGAGAATCTTTATATTTTCGTTTCGATGATTCCTTCTTTTTGGATTCTCTCATTCCTCTTAAAAATTGCGGTCGATTATCCTCCTTTGGTATTGCGGAACTAGAAGGGATTCAATTATTTGTAGGTTTAGTATAATCTATTGTTTTTTCAGTAGGTGATTGGTGAATGGTTTTGGGAGGTTGCATACTAATGAGTTGACCAAAAGTTAGAGGGTCTGTTTGTGTAGCCAGAGATTTGAAACTTTTTTTTAATGCTGTCGAGTAAGAAATGGCTGCTTTTGGGTTTCTATCGCTAACTATTTTCCTGACTGCGATAAAAGAAAGGTTTAGAGTCTTAATTCGAGATCTTAATGGTTTGAATTTCTTTTTCCTCGATCCGACGAGGACATGTGCGTGAATAGGATGATCATCCTTGCAATTAACACATTGTGGTGTAAATTCGCATGTTTTAACTATTATGTCCTTCAATTGAACAGCAAGCACAAGTTTCTTCACCGCGGCAACTTTGAATGGAATGTCCAAATCGATGGCATTTAAAGCGGCATAAGGAGTTGGGTATGTATGGGTTGACAGGGCATCTAATGTAAGCAATATTAACAAATTTAGGCAGAACAGGTACCTTGAAGGCAAGTATATGTTTTGTTGGGAAGATTTGACCGTCGCGACGAAATGTTATCCTTCAGATTTGGCAAACGTGGGTCTTCAAGCGACTCTAAAATATCTTGCTGTGTCAAATTGCAAATCCGATTCTGAGATGACGCCTCGGGATTGATTTAGTGAAAAATGAGGTGAAACATTGACCGCGTATTCCATTTTTTTTTCAGATTTATGATGGATTGGATTTGTTTTTGAGATCTAACAACGGTGATATATTTCATTTCTTTATTGTTTTGACATCTCCAACTATTCCGAGAATCGTCTTGTGAATAAGAATAGCTGAAACATTCTTCATAGTTCCTTTTACTTTTCTTACAACGAAGAATCTGTTGCTGTCATCAATTGTATTTATTTGGTACTCCACTGAAAGAGAAATATTATTATTTTTCCATGTTTAATCAATTTAAATTCAGGCTTAACCGTACCGCCCACCATGGAGCACAACGAGGGGATGAAGACGTCTACACCAGTACTAGTCAAGACTATACGTTTTCATTACAGCTCTATATCTGCCTTGAGATGAGCTAGTCATTGCAACGATCACTTGAACCCTAGCAGATGACCAAAGTCAATCCACCTGCCGATTGATACACCGGGAGACGCAGAGCACCTCCCGTTTGCCTGAAGCAGAGGCCGAAAAGCGTATTGGGTCTGCAACTCCCCTCAACTGCCAGGATCCTTTTTTCCAAGGACACTAGTCTCCACGTACGGCAAACACGTGAGTGATATAATCCTCAAGAGGAGCTGAAAGCAAAACAGTGGCGAAAAGCTTCTCAAGGGGGGCCCTCACCTCCAAAGAGGCAACCACAATGAGGGAGGAAGAAGCAAAAAGCATAAGGGTAGAGGAATGGGAAAATGAAAGGGAGAGAAGATCACAACCCCATGGTTGTGAAGCCCGTACAAACCTAAAAAGGTATGTCCCTAAGGGGTATTGCCAGAATGAAATCACGCTATGATATGTGTATACAAATCAGGGGCGATCACATTTCATATTAAATTCAAGAGTCTTATTTTTTTTTATTATTCTTTTTATTTTCTTAGTCATTTTTTTTTCTGAGCTCTTGTCATATAGTATTGCCCTTTTTATCGTTTCATACTATAGTTTTATATCATATATTCAGGGTTCTTAAATGTTTTTCTTTGTATTTATGAGTAATAATGTTATGTCTCATTCCAGACAATTTAATAAAATTGTAGTTCAGTTTCCGAGAAACCCATGATTCTATGCATGTAAAGATAATTTTGGACACCAGTTTGCAGTTATCATAGCGTGTTCGACGTATAACTCTCTCATTCATTTCTATTATTTAGGGGAAATAGAGACTATTGAAACATTGAGACTATTCTATGACAATGCTTTCTGGCCAAGCAAATGTCATACGATAATGGCTAGTAAAGATTAGTAACTGTCACAATAAGTACTAACGGCTACTGCCCATCAGCCTACCTTCGCACCCAGATTGCCAAATCGCGACAACCGACCGACCTATTTTCCGAATAGAAATTCAAGTCATCTTTGCTGTATAAATGTGATAAAACTTCGTGTCTATAATACACCAGAAACTCCCTTAGAAATGACTAGAACAGCGTTCAACGTACTAGAAAAAACATTAACAAACCATGCGTTCGATGGACAGGTTTGACATTTTGCATCTTTAGCTTTTAAGTTCAGCATAGCCATACTTTTCCCAAATCATGCTTTCAACCAGACAGGTTTGTGGTTCTACTCTTTGGTTAATTTTTTTAGGTTGTATGACACAAGGACCAAAGTTGGCCAGACATATTCTTGGATTTATTAGCAAGATTAATGCATTTTTATCAATTTGTTCCTTGTCTATATATTTTTTTTTATACTACGCCCCGCTCAAGGCCTTTCGGCCGTACGATGTCTTACCGTCCGATGTAGCGAAGAAAGACCTTGGAGACAAGTATCCCTGATGTCAATGTCTTGTAAATTAGAGCACTCCGAAAGGTGTTGTCTGTTCACAAGACCACCGCAACAAAGCGGACACATCGGGGAGGTAGCCACTCCAATCCTACTTGGGTGCTGTTAAAGGTAGTCGTGTCCGCGCTGTACCCTGCTGCGCATGGGCCTCAGCAGCAGACGCCTGGTTAATGCACCTATGCTGACTGCTGTTCATCAGCGACGAAGGCTGGAATTTGCAAGCCAGTACCGCAACTGGACGTCCACAAAGTGTCAACAGTTGGCTTTTTCCGATAAATCACATTTTATGCTCCATCGGACAAATGAACGTTGGCGTATACGGCGTGAAACGTCTGAAAGCAAACACCCTGCAACAATTGCCGGAAGGATGCAGGCTGGAGGAGGGAGCATTATGGTTTGGGGAATGTTTTCCTGGCATTCACTGGGTGCACTCATCATTGTGGAAGGCACGATGGATCAGCACAAGTACGCATCTGTCCTTGCGGACCATGTCCACCCATACATGCGATTTATTTTTCCTCAGAATGATGGCATCTACCAGCAGGACAATGCGAGGTATCATACAGCTCGCAGTGTATGTGCGTGGTTCGAAGTGCACCAGGATGAGTTTGCCGTACTCCACTGGTCAGCAAACTCACCGGATTTAAACCCTATCGAAAATTTGTGGGACCACCTCGATCGGGTTGTACGCGCCATGGATCCTCAACCGCGTAATTTAGCGCAGCTGGCCACGGCACTGGAGTCGGCATGGCTCAACATCCCAGAGAATACCTTCAGAAACCTAATCGACTCTTCCTGCACGTCTCGCAGCGGTTCGCTCTGCCAAAAGTGGTTATTCTGGCTTTTGACAGGTGGTCACATTAATGTGACTGGACTGTGTATATACTTGTCTATAAACTGACCGAGTACTATTAAAATACATTTATGATGTCACGCTCGCTCTCATAATTCCTACTAGAATGGTAATATACGAAGTGACTAATTTCTAATACTGGTGTATACCAATTAACCAACCAATTTATCCCCAAACCAGTTGAATCATTTGAAAAGGTTATCCTTTTCATACCTTCATAACATTAATGGGACCCAGGGTGTTTGTCTTGAGGTGAAAGAGCATGTTGTCATTGGTGACAGCGGGGAAAGGTTCCATCTTCAAACTTCCGGCGTTGTTGATCAATAGGTTGAGACCATTTTCTCCGACAGTGTCTCCTACAACTTTTCGTGCAGCTTCCACCTCGTTCGGGTTCTGAACATCTGTCGGAAAAACAAGAAATATCATTAAATAGTTTTGTTTATCTACTCTATGGTAAGTACACGCGTTAAGGAAACCGCTTCTTCAAAATTTGCCTAATTTTGGTTTTTGCAGAAAGACCAACTGTTCAGCGAATAAGATTTTCAAGTTACTAGGGTGCTCCGCCCCCTGCTCGCTTCCGCTCGCCGACCCCCGGGGATTGCTACGCAATCCCATTTGGTTTGCGAAGCAAACCAACATTCCTTTCGCAGAGTGAAACTATCTTAATAATTTGTATGATCCTGATTTCAATTTACGGTCCAACACGTCACAGCGCGGGCTTCACCCCCAGCTCGCTTACGCTGGCCGACCCCCGGGGATTGCTACGCGATCCCGTTAGGTTTGCTTCGCAAACCAATACCTCTTACGCAAGTGATTTCACTCTTTTTTACTTTAACACTTAATGCACCCTAAACTAATAGCAGCATGAGTAAAAAATCTTCTGCATCTTGTTCCCTGTACAATTTTAAGTAAACCCTGTTGATCTGCAAACTTTACGATGTGTACTTTGTACTTTCTCGCTAAACCGTCTGAGAACAGAGGGAAAAAAGCGAGCCTTTTTCCTCGCCAAATAAAAGAAATCGTTTTTATGGCAATTGTTGCTACGATAAATTTGATATATGGCAAACACGATAGTCAAAAATGCAACCCTCCGCGAATACAATGCTCAGCGAAATAAAAAATACGAAATTTGTGTCACCAACTTTTGATTGCATCGAATTTATTTATGAACCGATTTTTAAAATAATGGTACCGTAAGAAAGAGTACATTCTGAGGTATACTGCGCTATTTTTAAAATAAAAAACTAATTGTAATAAAATATAGATAAGGCAGTTATAAAAAAAGTAACAAAAATGTCCCGATTTTTCCAGAATTTCAAAAAATATTATCAAGAACCAAATTGAAATTTAAAAAAAACTCGATTTGCTGCAAAAATTTACGTTGAGAGGTACTCTTTAAAAAAACTCACGGCTGAAGACTGAATTTGTTTGAATGGGTTTGATCACTCGCGGAAGAAATTTCGCTTCTTCAAATTTGACACTTAATAAACCCTAAACTAATAGCCGCATCGGAAAAAAATAATTTTCCAGGGAATACGATGAAGAACAAATCATGTTAATTTCGTTTTTTTCCGATCAGTACTTTCTCTGGAAATCGTTTAAGAATCGAGCTAAACAACAGTTTTCAATCCTGCGGCGGCGGTAAATTTTTGTTTAACCCTTCTTTGCATAATGGTGGAAATTTCCATGATAACATTGAATGCTCAAAAATTATATAAAAGAACAAGTTCACTTTGAGAAGATTGAGAAGATTGACACACCACCTTTTGTCAAATAACTTGATTCCACCAGAGCAATATGCGTTTAGAAGAGGCCATGGCACAATGGACCAGATTCTGTTCTTCAGTCAAAGTGTTAGAGATGCCCAAAATTGCAAACCCACAAAACATACTTTGGCGGTTTTTCTAGATCTATCTAAGGCATTTGACAGGGTTTGGAAGTATAAATTACTTAACAAGTGTTACAATGACTTTAACATCAAAGGTAAAGCTCTCCCATGGATCTCAAACTTTCTAAATCACAGAAATTTTTGCGTAAACTTTCAAAATAAGCAATCAGGATTTTACAGGTTGTATCAGGGAATCCCTCAGGGTTCCGTACTCAGTCCTACCCTGTTTTCCATGTTTATTGCAGGAATTGAAAAAATTGTATCACCATGCCAGATTGGCATCTTTGCAGATGACATTGTGTTGTGGTCTAGTGGTTCAGACATAGGAAAACTGGAATCTACTCTAAACGGATCCTTAGAAGCTGTCCGTGATTTCTCAAACTCTCACAGGTTAAACTTCAATCCCTCAAAATCAGTTAGTAGCTTCTTCACCACTAATAGACACCTCTACAATTATTCTCCTGCAGTGTACTTTTCTAATCAGTTACTGGACTGTGACAAATATCCAATTTACTTGGGTTTTACATTGGATCCTGAGATAAACTGTAGGAAACATAGAGAAAATAGCAGATAAAGCTAGAAAGCGTCTACAGATTTTGAAGTATATTTCAGGTAGAGACTGGGGAGCTGATGCTTCCACTCTCAGACTTACTTTTTGTTCCCTCGTGCGTCCCATTCTTGAGTATGGTTACCAGGTATTTCAAACGGCTTCTGCTTCTAACTTAAAGATCTTGGACAGAGTACAATTGAGTGCAGCAAGAATAATCACTGGGTTAAGGAATAGCTGCCCTAGTGAAGTGGTCCTATACGAAGCTGACATTTAACCTCCGACTACGAGATATAGGATTGGTTCTTTTAAATATTTTAATAAATTGTCAAGTCTTGGTGATTTTAACAGGACTGCTGAATTCACTTTGAAGTGGAGGAGTAATCAGCGTTTAAAGAGAGACACCCCGATGGAATTTGTGAGGAAGGAGGGTTTTATTGATTTTGAGGTTATTCCTTCGACCACTTTTAACTGCTTGCCTCCCACGGTGTCCCTTGAGAATGTCAGTTTTAATGATGAACTAAAGACTCATGCCAATAAACAGACGGATCACCCAGACCTTTTGAAACAGTTGGCCCTGGAGGTTGTCAATAGCATCCCTTCTGATGCATTGGTCATCTATACAGACGGTAGCAAACTTGAAGACGGTAGAACCGGGAGTGGTGTTTTCATCAACAGCGCTGAGGACAAGGTCAAATGCAGCATCCGATTCCCTGACCATTGTTCAGTCTTTAGATCGGAGATCATAGCAATTGGTGCAGCCCTTAATTATGCACAGTCCACTGATAAAAATTGTATT
Source organism: Metellina segmentata (assembly GCA_947359465.1). Lineage (NCBI taxonomy): Eukaryota > Metazoa > Arthropoda > Arachnida > Araneae > Tetragnathidae > Metellina > Metellina segmentata. The sequence goes on from OX375882.1 coordinate 97,625,334, forward strand.
TGGATTTTGACTGATAGTAGGAGTGCTATGCAGTATTTCAAAAATTGGCCACAAATATTTGACATCCCAGACCAGAATATTCTGAAGCTTCTCTGCGAGATTGGCCTGAAAACACCAATAAGCCTCCAATGGATTCCATCGCATATCGGGGTGTATGGCAACGAGACAGCCGATGTTCTCGCCAAGAATGGCTGTGATCTCCCTATGGACTGTTTGAATCGCCTCACTCCCACTGAAGTCCACTCCCTGGGAAAACAGCGTTTGCTTTCCTTGTGGCGCCGTACACCATCCCACCATTGGTATGCTGGCAATCACCCTGGACTATCAATCACATGCTGTGGCCCTCGGCCTTTTCAATCGGCCATGGCCAGATTTCGAAGTGGCCATCTTAAAAGTATCAAATTTCAGAACGGGGAGAGAATTTTCCCTCCTTGTTCCTGTTCCCTACCTGCCAGTCCTGATCACCTTCTCTGTCTTGGCTTTTTTTTTTACACGACGAGGCCTTCTGGACCTGGTGTAGGCTTTCCTACACCAGGGGGATGTGCAACAACAACAGTTCACTTTAAGTTGATCGTGTCTGGATAACTTTTTAATGTCCATTGCATAAAAAACATAGCTGTCAAAAATAAGCAAGTGTCACTATCAGTAAAACGAGCTTGAAGTTGTCATTCCGCTGTTTGTTGTAGTTGCAATAAACGTATGATTTCGTTTATAATTTTGTTTTATTATATTTGAGTTTCTATTGCTAAAAAAGTGAAAATGAGTGAAAGAAAGGTTTGTAACATGTGTTTATGTTATTTTTAAAGCAATTTCTGAAAAAGTTTGCGTTTAATTTAAAAAATACCACATGATACCATCATATCGTTTTTTGCTAAATTTATACTAGAAATATATACTAAGATTTTTTTTAACCATTTTTCCTTCAATTTTGAACATGAATTATATCACCTTGATTTATTTCACCAATAAAGAAAAAATCATGCAAAGAAGGGTTAATATAGAGAGAAAAAATAAGTCATTATTCTTAGACCGTTTGTATTTAGTTAACAGTTTACATTAGCACAAATATTTATTTTAACTATCTTCGCACTGGAGCAACACATCGGGCTGTTGGCGATTGTCCGGGATCAAACCCGAAGGGAAAGATGCGAGGACAACACGCAATTTTGAACCACGGTCAGATGACGAGGCAACACCTGAGATGGCACCCCACTCTCCAAACTTCCACACCAACCCAACGTGAGGACTTTCGGCCACGACAGATTTAAGGTGCACCAGCCACCTCTACACCATACGCTTACAAACATCCATGTCAGGGCCCGGATTTGAACCAGGAACCTTCCGCTCTAGAGGCTAACAACTTAACCACTATACCGGTTGGTCGGCTGGATCTAATGGCAAAAGGTCCAAGAACGGACAAGCTACAACAAAGACCGATCACAAGGTCACACCAAATCTGGCATCCCACTCTCCAAACTTTCACACCACGCCAATGTGAAGACATTAGAGGTCACGATAGATTTAACGAGCACCAGCCCTCTTTTTACGACGGTTTGATTGAATTCGTACTCGCAACACTCTGTTAGCTAATTTGTTACTCTTAAAACAGGGCTTATATAAATAAACGGGGAACTTCTTACAGAATGTAGGATTTTGAAAGTGAAAATTCCTCATGACGCGATTTACCTATATTTTTGACCTTATCAACTTTGGTTTGACTTTAATGATTATTTCTTCATTTTTCGGCCACAGTAAAATCACTAAAGAAAGTACATACCTACAGTACTCCAACTAACCTGTTGACTACGGCTATATTTATTTATTTCCAATGGCAAGACAGTACAATTGCGAAGACAAATACAATACAAAGTACAGAGTTGACTTGGGTCATTTTAGCCTTATACAAGGCCAGAATTGATGGTCACTTGTGAAGGGGCACCCAGTGGGTGGACCATCATTGCCCCTAACAAAGGACAGCACAATTTACATCCATGCAATAACCCCGGATTCGAACCAAGAACCTTCGGATCCAGAAGCCAACACCTTGGCCAATAGACCGGTTGGTCGGAGACTACGGCTATATAACGTGCGCGATTCTTGGAACTTTCGAGATACAACTGCTGTAACGGACGTTCTCCAAATTCTTTCTTGGCGCGATCCTGGTACAATTGTTGTACCGGCCGTATTCTAAAGGTTAATCTTACCAACTATATTCAATCGCTGTTCTTCTGCTATCCTTTGGGTATAGTAATTGTAATTTTTGTTAACATCGTACTAGAGCAACACAACGGGCTATTGACGACGGTCCGGGATCAGTCCCTTGGGCTATCATTTGGGTGAAGAATAGAATATAATGAATATTAGAAGATACTAATACTCTCGAAGTCCTATCCTATGACCACATCCTGGCGAGAGGGTTGACATTAAAATAATGGAGTAAACAAATTTAATAAAGTTTCGAGAGATTTAATAAAATTGTCTTACTAGAACAATGCTTAAAATAAAATCAGTCAAGTGAATTCAGAAGTTAAGCAACTTTATAAAAGAATGATCCATCTTCCCATTCTGTGATTCATTTCCCTTTCTTTCATTATTTTCTTGGAAATTGTATTAGGTAAGGTAATTTTAATTAACGGATTACTAGATCAACACAACGGGCTATTAACAACAGTCCGGGATCAATCCCCTAATCCGTTGACGCCACGTTATTTTGAACCACGGTCAGAGGACGAGGCAACACCCGAGCTTGCACCCCACTCTCCAAACTTCCACACCAACCCAATCCATTAAGGGAAAGATTCGAGGACAAGACCTCGTAATTTTTAACCACGGTCAGAAGACGAGGCAACATCTGAGCAGGCACCCCACTCTCCAAACTTCCACACCAACCCAACGTGAGGACTTTCGGCCACGACAGATTTAAGGTGCACCAGCCGCCTCTACACCATACGCTTACAAATATCCATCCATCGACTCCGATTCGAACCAGGAACCTTCCGATCCAGAGGTTAACACCATAACCACCAGACCGCTTGGTCGGCGAAAATTTTATGTAGGTTAACGTTGTACCTGTATAACACAACGGGTTATTTGCATCTGTCTTTATTGAATCCCTAAATTATAAACGTATTGATCACATATTGCAAATATTATCAAGATTCAAGTCGCTTATCATTTTACCAATGCAGTGCACACTAAACTGCTGCCGGTACTTCATTATTACCGATGGTTGTGATGGGGGTTTGCTCCAATGGCGCAAAAGTCATATTTGGCCACGATGAGTTAAATGAAAGGCATACAGTGTCAGGTAATAGAAATGCACACTAAGAATATATTACTGACTAGCAAAATACCTGACCTTACTCTGTTTGAATTGGTTTACTCTAGATTGACGAGATAATCAAAATATATAATGACTTACGTTTTTTGGAGAAAAAAAAATTTATTTTAACACTTTTCGCCATCTTTATATTTTCTACAACTTACTTTGGACACAAATCCTACACATGCATATTCATTCATGTAATACATTTCACATACATCGCACAATCGCTGTATGACAAAGCTACAAAATGACGAAAGGTGATACCAAGGTTACTACTATAAAAGACGATTTTGAGGGAGATTTGAAATTCCCTTTCTTAAGTTCTTTTCATGTTCAACTCAATTAATTAAAATTACAATTTACGGCGAGTGCTCTCGCACTCATAGTCAATAAAACAATATTTTTTTTGCTTGTGGCACTCTTGCCTCCGGTATGCGACATTGTGAAATTTTGCAATCTTCTCCTGTCAATATTACAACAAATTTTTAATGTTGGAAAAAGTTCTAGTTCGGATTTTTAAACATTATTATTCTTTCAATAACGGCATTATTCTTTCAATAATGGCGTAACTACACTTAAAATTTACTGAAAATTTATACCGACTTACCTAATATTTTTAAGTCTAATACTTTGTGATGCTGTTGCGTGTGATAAGGAAAACACATTTATTAAAATAATAAATATTTAAAACAGAAAACAGTAAATTAGAACAAAATAAAAGATGTCGGAAAAATTGTTCTAAAGATATTAATTTGTGAATCATTTTTATCTCTTGATCTCGCACAGTTGCCACAATTTACAACTAAAAGTGCACACAATTTAGAACTGTGAAATTAATTCAGAGCGAAAGAAACAGAAAACATCGCTGCTCAAGCGATCTTGTTCATTCTCGTTTCGTTGAAAAATATCGTCTGTCTCAAATATTCCGAAATCGTTTTCATTGCGCAAAGAACAAAAGAAAGACTCGAAATAAATAAAGTATCAAAGCTGAAATTCCATTAAAAAATATAATTTTTTGAAGAATAATTACTTTTTCAGCAGTACTGGTAAAGAAATCGAAGTAATCGTAATACTCAATAGACATTCCAATTTTTCCAAAACTACAAAATTATGGTTGACTTAAGTATACTTACTCGGGTGTTTTAGCATGACACTCATCGAAATATAACAATAAAGAAATGTTTAATATTGCATTCACTAAACTAATAGATAATGTATAAAATACACTACAATCAAATATCTGGAATACAATTTATGTGATGCCTACACAAAAACACAAACACAAAATCGAGCATAGAACAGAAAGACGGACAGACAGACAGACTTTCGCAACCAATTCCACTCACTAAATGAAGATAAGTACTCGCTGTATGCAAATTTCCATGAAAATATCTTAAACCGTGTGGACGTGTATAGGGCACAACATACAGACAGACACAAAACGAGAAAAAGGCGGATTCGGCATCAGAAGGGTCCAAAATGGATAGAAAACTTGAAATGAGTCGAAAATATTGAATGTACAAACAAACACTCCATTCTTATTTATATAGATGTATTTTTAATCCATTCTGGTGCACGACTGATGATTACTTACCCATTTTAATCATATTTACTTCGCATTTTGTCGACGAGTCTTTAACTTCTCTTAGAGCCTGAAAAGAGTTTTAGAAAATTTATGTTCCCGTGCAGTGTCTGTAAAATTTAATCCGACTGATTAAAAATTCATGATAAATCTTTTAATCATTAATAAGTAATGAATGGTGAGTTTGTTTTTCCAGGTTAAAAAAATATCGGATTGGATCTTGTGCGGTTTTATGGCGTATGGTCCAAGCACGGAAAAGCTGCGCAATGCGCTAGATAAAACGAGAAAAATTTTGCAGCTTCAGAAGTTTTAAAAGGAAGTGCGGAAGAAATCAGACGCAATAACTTTTTATCAAAATAAAACTTGGTAAAAACAATGTTAAAAAGTCTATTAAAACTAATGCTTAAAATTTTTAACACGTATTGACAGTATAGCAACACGATGGTACATATTGAATTTAAAAAATAGGTGGTGGAGTGGTAACATCCGTTACGATAGTCGCCAGAGCGATGTTTTTCGCCAAACAAGATGGCGGCCAATCCAAGATGACCACCATATAGCAAAATCCCACTGTGAACCTTTACATACATCAAGTAAATAGGAATAATTTTTTAAAAAGGAAACACCTTTTTAATACAATGCAGCAAATTTTAATTGCGAATCTTCTAATTTTTTTCTGTGTTATATTTTCTCTGAACATGTCCGTTATTTTGCGTTGTTTCCTCAAATAAGTCCAGGTTAAACTCTTTTTTTAAATCGGAAAGATGTAAAAAAAAAAAGCGAAACGACCGGATTTTTAACAATTCCGGATTTGGGATTTGTTTTCTATATGGAATTAAAAATGGGGATTTTTTTTTTGTAGATAGGTCAGTTCTTTTCTGGGATCCTGATAATCAACCAAATATTTTTAATGTGAGAAAAATCAAGAGGTTTGTTCCATCTATAATTGAAATGGAATTTCATTTTAGAATTCTTCTAGCAATTACTTAGCATTATGTGGGCAACTCTATGGGGATATTCTTGGTCAGCGATGAAGATATGGAATTGAAAATTAGGATTTTTTTGTAACCAAGGGACCAGGAAGAATATTTTTGTATATAAGTCACAGCGTATAACGCACAAGGTTTCAATGCGTATAAACCACTTTTCTAGGAGGAATATTTCGTAGCTAAGTCACAGCGCATAACGTGCGAACCTTTGCCAGCGAGAACCTTTCACTGTTGGCTTCCACGCGTATAAACCACTGTACCGTGATGAATTATTTTGTAGATAAGTCACAGAGTATAACACAAGATCCTCGCCTACCGGCGAGAACCTTTCACCTTTGGTTACTAAGCGTATAAACGACTGTACCAGGAATTTTTTTTTTGTAGATAAGTCAGTGTATAACAAGACTCGTGCCTGCCTGCCTGCGATATACAATCACCATTGGCTTCTATGCGTATAAGACCTTTTTGGTTCCTCCGTGTAGTACATTTTGAGAATTTCCTACACAAAGACCATCTAGTGTTTTTAATATAAATTACTGAAATACATTTTACGTGCTCCAAATGTATACTATCATCAAACATTTTTGCAAAAAAATGAGAATTAATACGATTAATTACACACTAAAACGTCCTTAATTTTCCGAATTTTCGGACGTTTTGCTAATTGGAGTTTTTTTTCCTCAGTTTTTACATTTTCCGACAATTTTTGAAAATCAAGGAGTTGAACATGGACCTAAGGGCCTTATTCCAAGACATTGCAATACTCACAGTGTTTATTTATAATTCTTATTACTCTTAGAAAGGATATATTTTTCTGAACGGTGAAGAGTTTGAAGTTCTCTAAATATTCAAGCAAAGTATAGAATAGCTCGTAGGGGAAGTTAAATAGTTTGGAGCCACTCATGGAAGACATTGAAACTACTACGTTTCTGCTTGTAGATGTGGAGGGGGGAAGAGAAATAAAACCTATTTTTCGTAAGTAATGAAGGGTGAATGTCATTTCAGAAGAGGTGTTTGAGATCACCGGATTCAAATGCATCGATAATGCAGACTAAATTCGCTGTTGTTAAAAAAGAATAATTGTGTTTCCAAAGCAATTTTACCTACTCCAACCTGTAGCAAAGAAGGCCGTAAAGAAATTTTTCAATGTGAGGGCACTGTTAATGTGTAAGAAATGTAATGTTTGTTTTCTGTTCCTAAGTTTGTATTTTTCAATTTATTTTATTTTTATTTTCCGTTTTTTACAATAAATACATTCTGTATTCCGTAAATGTTTGAATTATTTATTCTTATGTATTCCTGGAAGAGTTCACCTCATGATCAATGCAACTTTGAAGTGTCACTATATTTTGATGGGGTAGGAAGTGGGATTATTTGGTTCATGTAAAGATCAAAACGGGGTTATTGTAAACATATTATTAGAAGGGTAACAATTACTACTGGAGTTCCTTCTAATGCCATGACTATTGTTCATGCTGTCACTTGTTCAATATTCAATATCACGAGAATAATCGTTGTTACAATTACCCCTACTTTCAGGGGTAATTTAAATACGTGGGGCAATAGCAAACAGCCGAGTATGGTATTTAATTTCTTTTCTGGAATCTTCGTACTAATAAAATATTAAGGTAGAATAGTGACAAGTTAGTTTAGAAGGGTGAACAATATTTAATTACTTTATCAAAAGTTAGAAAATAGGGATTCGAAAGTGAACATACAAATTTTTTTTTTAATTTACCCCGCCTTACCCTACAAATTGTCAGTTTAAATTAAATTCACTTTCTGACCGAGAGAATGGATGTTTGAAAATTATTTCCAAATACATGCATAAAACTATCAAAATGACTGACAAAATAAGCTAATATATACCGTTTCACATTTACAGCGATACTAGTTTTGAGAACCTCATTCTATTGAATTACTTTGAATCGACATTAGTTGAAGACTATTTGTTAATCTACTTACATTTGCGGTGTTTCTGTTCCTGTAAGTGGCGAAAACGTGCTTCGGAGGATTGGGCAAACGGATTAGTTGCTTCACAATTTCCAGTCCAATGCCTCTGTTGGCTCCCGTGATAAAAACACTGCCCACATTCATTTTGAAACGAGACGCTCTTTGGATCCTTACACGAACGAAGTTTTGCGAACCTTAAACAAAATTACTCTTATCTGACGATGAATACATTGTATCCTTGGTATGATTTTACTAGTTTTTATCACAAAGTTTACTCGGTTGAGGGATTGTGTTCCGATAGCTCGATTTGTGGGCTACATTCCAATTAACTCAAATTCGTTGTAACATAATACGTTTCTTAATAACAAGTCAAACAAAGTTGGGGAAGGACCATTTCCACAATAGGGCTAAGGAAACATTGTTCTCGTTTGGGCTAAGGGAGCCTCTTCATCAGGAATGATGCATGAAATGCTCACAGCGCCCACTACAATATGTGGGAGAACACGACTGTTGGTTGGGAATCATTTGTACCAACTTCGCCAAACACATAAGAAATTGTCATGTAATGATACACAAACAATGATAGGCTTAGTGACGCAAGAGAAATTCATCATGGTAAGCTTCGGAAATCGAACTAGCGCCGCCTACAACTTAAATGCAACTCAAATATAACTCTTAAGTGCAAAAAGCGTGTGTCCGGTTTGAAGTCTAGTTAAGGCCCGATGCACACGTGCGGTTTTTCAACGTGCGGCGCCGCTGCGGCAACACAAGTGCGGTCTGAGATGCATTCGATACAATTGAGTAGTGCACGCGTACCACCGGCGCCGATACGGTGACACACTTCTAACTTGCGTGCAATTTGTGACGCAGCTCGCCGCACACGCTTCTCCGGATTAAATAAATGGATGTATCCAGTTACATCTATTTTGTTTCAAAATATATTTTTTGACACCATGTAAGCGAAATAAACAAGTTTTCTTCGATAGATATGCATCGCAAATGGCGCGAAATGAGTATTTGCGTCATTCCACAGTTATGTGTGCATAAGTGGGCTTCAGCGCCGCTACGGCAACGCAGCGGCGCCGCACGTTGAAAAATCGGATGTGTGCACCAGGCCTAATAATCCAGTCTTCTCGCCGTAACGGTAGAAGCAAGAATTTGAATAAACGTTGCACTGGATCAACACAACAGGTTGTTTTTGACGATCCGGGATCAAACCCTATGGGAAGATCCCAAGACAACACCCTGTAATTTTGAACCACGGTCATCCGAGCTGACGCCCCACTCCAAACTTCTACCACGCCAACATGAACATTTGAAACTCCAACATATTCAACAAGCACCAACCTCAACGTACACGACGGTCATTGGTTGGATTGAATCTTAACTCTCCTGTTACTAATGCGTTGCTCTTCCAACTGAGAAAGTGGCCCCAACGAATACATGAATAGTTCCTATATACCTCAAGATATCGCATCCGCAAAGTACAAATGGCAAGGTAATAATTTGACTTTAGGTATACATATAATTAATGTCCTGTTTAATAATTCAATCTGTACTTATTTTAATACGCATCTTTATGAACTAGGAATTTAAGAAAATAAATATTAATAGTAACCGCCCGAGGTCGAGCATGGCTCTCAGATTTGTGGATAAAACGAAATATCACTTTCCGACTTCAAAGAAAGCATGAATCTACATAAAAGTTACTTAAAACTGCGCTAGTATCAAAGGGTCGTAGCTTACCTTCTGGTGTGCACGAAATCTCTTATTAAACAGAATCTACTGTCATCTCACCGTGTTCATTCTAATTTATACATCTGCCATTTTCAGATTTTAAACTTACCTAGTCAACATCCTTGTTTCTTAGGTCGTCAATAGCCCGTTGTGTTGCTCTAGTACGACGTTAATTAAAAATTACCTTCTTTTTTAGGCTCCTAAGCAACGTAGGAACGAGGCTGGTGTGACCTCGTCATCTGACCGTGGATCAAAATTACGTGGTGTTGTCTTAGAATCTTACCCTTTGGGGGTTAATCCCGAACCGTCGTCAATAGCCCGTTGTATTGCTCCGGTGCGACGTTATTATAAAACCTACCTTCCTGTATGGAAGTTTGGGGAATGGGGTGCCAGCTCATGTGTTGACCTAGTCTCACTGTGATGAGGTGTTATCCTCGGATTTTGCCTTTTGGAGTTTATCCAGGATCGTGGCTGAAAGCTCGTTCCTTCAGTGCAACGTTAAATTACTACCTACCTCTCCTTAGAGTCAGTGAAAACCTTTCTTATGTGTATGTTCATCTGTCTATGTCTTGTGCATGGCAGAGCTTGGCCAAATAGGATTTGTGCCATTAACCGCAAACAACAATCGAACAAGAAAGAGTAGGTAGGTAGATATTTTAATTTCCGTCATACTGCAGCAACACAACGGGTTATTGACTATGATCCGGAATCAATCCCCAAGGGGACAACACCACGTAGTTTTGAACCACGGTTACATGACGGGGCAACACCTGAGCTGGTACCCCACTCTCCAAAATTCCGCACCACACCAACGAGAGTACATTTGAATTCATGACAGATTTAATGTCCACCTTTCCCGATGTAAATTGGTAATTATTAGTTAACGTCATACTAGAGCAACACAACGGGCTATTAACGACGGTCCGGGATCAATCCCTTAAGGGATGGTAATGGTAATTTTAGTTAACGTCGTACTAGAGCAGCAAAACGGGCTAACATCGATAGTCCGGTATTAATCCCAAAGGGAAAGAACCGAGGACAACACCTCGTAGTTTTGAACCACGGTCAGATGACGAAGCAACACATGAGTTGGCACCCTACTCACAAAATTTCACACCAACCCAATCCCTTAAGGGAAAGAATCGAGGACAACATCTCGTAATTTTTAACCACGGTCAGAAGACGAAGCAACATCTGAGCAGGCACCCCACTCTCCAAACTTCTACACCAACCCAACGTGAGGACTTTTGACGGCGACAGATTTAAAATGCACCAGCCGCCTCTACACCATACGCTTACAAATATCCATACCCGGACCGGATTTGAACTAGGAACCTTCCAATTCTAGAGGCTAACACCGGCACACGACGTTCTCTTAGATGAGCCGAGTTGCTAGAACTCTCGTTAGCTACAGCTATCAACACTGAGGTTGCTAATCCGTTGCTTTTCCGACTTGGCTACCGTGGTCCTAATCGTTAGGCCGACCAACCGGTATAGTGGTTAAGGTGTTAGCCTCTAGATCGGAAGGTTCCTGGATCAATTCCGGGTCTGTGTATGGATGTTTGTAAGCGTACGGTGTAGAGGCTGGTGCACCTTAAATCTGTCGTGGATGAAAGTCCTCGCGATGGGTTGGCGTGGAAGTTTGGAGAGTGGGGTGCCAACTCAGGTGTTCCCTCGTCATCTGATCGTGGTTCATAATTCCGACGTAATGTCGTCGGATCTCTCCATTAAGGAATTGATCGCGGACCGTCGTTAATAGCCCGCTGTGTTACTCTAGTACGACGTTGATTACAAATCGTATTGCCTAATCGTTAGAAGAAAACTGGTCAGATCGTAAAGGACGAGAGCCCCTGTGTTATAGTAGCGTCTGGAAGAAGAAATGTTTCCGCAAGGGAGCCTACAGCCACATGTGTTTAAATAACTTAGGGTCGGCATCCGTTTCTTGTGCATCCCGATTTCCACCAGACAGCTGGTGTTTGTGAAGGACCGACGGTTGTCTGTTTTTTTGCACGTGTGGGGATCTGACACCCCTTGAGAGTGGGTAGTGGTCACATCGGGCTGTTGGCGATTGTCCGGGATCAAACCCGAAGGGAAAGATTCGAGGACAACACCACGCAATTTTGAACCATGGTCCGATGCCGAGGGAAAATAATTGTAATTTTTTAATTAACGTCGTACTAGAGCAACACAACGGGCTATTGACGACGGTCCGGAATCAGTCCCTTGAGGGAAAGATTCGAGGACAACACCTCGTAATTTTGAACCACAGTCAGATGACGAAGCAACACCTGAGCTGGCACCCCACTCTCCAAACTTCCACGCCAACCCAACGTGAGGACTTTCGGACACGACAGATTTAAGGTGCACCAGCCGCCTCTATACCATACGTTTACAAACATCCATGCCCGGACCCGGATTCGAACCAGGAACCTTCCGATCTAGAGTTTAACACTTTAACCACTATACCGGTTGGTCGGCCTTGAGAGTGGGAGGTGAATTCGAAAAAGAAGCGACGCGGTTGAGGAAAAGGTTGATGCCCCGAGATAGAAGAAAAGGGGACTAGAGATAGGGAAGCCACAGAGTAAGGTGGTGAACGAGGTAGCTCTCTGGACAGACACTGGTAAGTCAAACCCCGGGGAAAACAAAAGACAAACTATGAGAAGTGAAACTTACTGTTTCTACAGGAACAATCGTGCAGTGATTACTTGTGTAAATACAGTTGTAAATAGTGGTCCTATTTTATGGAAATTCTTTTAAATATAATCAACTGCTTAGTCCCACTCCATTTGTAATAGTGTGGTGCAACAAAACACCACACCCCTAATCGAGATTAGGAGAGTATTTGATATTTTTAATTAACGTCACACTGGAGCAACACAACGGGCTATTGGTGACGGTTCGGACTTATTATACAACAACAAGGAAATTTGCCTAGGATGGATTAAAGCCCATGCGGGTCACGACGGAAACGAAGAAGCAGATAGATTAGCAAAAGAGGCAACAACAATGGAATGCGTAGATGAAGGGGTGAAATGGCCTAAGAGCCATTACAGAAAGGGAACCACTGGCTGGCTAATTGATGCGTGGCAGAATGAATGGGACGAAGGGGAAACAGGCAGGACGGTGCACGATGTGTTGCCAAAAGTGTCACTAAAATCATCAAGTTGGACCAGGGAAGAGACACTTTTCTTGACAGGGCACGGCCCATTCCCATCCTATCTAACGACGTTTAAGAAAATCAAGTCCGAAAACTGCTCCTGTGGTGAAATTGGCACACCTCTACATGACATCACAGTTTTCCCCCCTTACAGCCTCATGGCATATGAGAACACCTGCCGACCACCTCAAAATTGCATGGCTCAGGAACATTGCATGCAACAAGGGCTCGAGGGTTAAAATTATTAACATGATGAGATTCATTGAAAATCAACAGGACTTGATTATCCTAAGAGACTAAGAAAAACGAACTTTTTTCTCACCTTGCATGATGTATATATATATATTTATAATATAACCTAGTATAATGATTTAATGTATATACTGTATAGATGAAAGGATATATAAATGTAATGTAATGTGCTCTAACATTCTGGGTAGACATGGCACCTTGATGGCATGCTCTCAGAGGCGGATTAAGCGGTACGCGGACTAAGCGGTAAGCGGACTAAGCGGCCGCGTAGGGCCTCGGAATACGAAGGGGCCCCGAGATCTTAAAATGTCTTTTCATTAGAGTTCGAGGAACGATGTAACAGCGTCTTTACAATGTACTTCTTTAAGTGAAGTGAAAAGAGTTTCGAATACAAGATGATCGGCAAGAGAAAATGCTGAATAAGCTATAAAACTTGGTTTCACCCATAGAAAAGAGGCTTCAACTGGAAGTTGCATAAAAAATTATAAAAAAAAATACTTTTAATTTACAAAAATGACATTGATGTTGATGTTTGTATTTTTGAAGATGAAATTGACAATTTTTTAATATTTATAAAACTGAGGGGGGGGGGACACCATAAAAACCACACCAGACAACTATCGAGCCTTCAAGGAAATGTTTAAAGCGTGTAAAAAATTAATAAAGGAGTAATATGGGAAAAGAAAGATTAATTAATATGGCCTTTCTGTATATAGAGCAAAAAATTTAAAACCGAATTTATAATGCCAAAATAATTGACGAATTTGCAAAAAATAAACCAAGACAGAAATTCATGTAAAAAATTATGTTTCGAGGCCCCCGAAAATTTTACCGCTTAGGGCCCCTACTTGACTTGATCCGCCACTGCATGCTCTACTTATCCAACCGCCGACCAACCGGTATCGAATCCGGGCCCGGGCATGGATGTTTGTAAACGTATGGTGTAGAGGCGGCTGGTGCACCTTAAATCTGTCGTGGCTGAAAGTCCTCACGTTGGGTTGGCGTGGAAGTTTGGAGAGTCGGGTGCCAGCTCAAGTGTTGCTTCGTCATCTGACCGTGGTTCAAAATTACGAGGTGTTGTCCTCGGATCTTTCCCTTAACGGACTGATCCCGTACCGTCGTCAATAGCCCGTTGTGTTGCTCTAGTACGACGTTAACTAAAAAATTACCAAAAAACAAATTTACCAATTACATACTCATCTAACCACACTTATCTAAACTGGTACAGTGTCTCACGACACTAGGCACGGGAGTGTGTGTTAGGGTTAGTTAGGTGACGGTTCGGGAACACAAACCCGAAAGATCCGAGGACAACTAATCGTAATTTTGAGCCACGGTCAGTTGACAAGGTGTCACGCCAAACTACCACACCATGCCTACGTGATGAAATTTGAGGCTGCGACAAATTTAACGAGCTCCAGAACGCTTTGTACAGAACGGTCTTTAGTTGGATTTGAACTCGCTACCCTGCGGTTTCTACTCTTCCAACCTGGCTGCCACGTCCCTAGTCGGAAAGGATAAGTTTAATTTGCTTTACTTCACTCGGAACTTTCCGCTTGGGTTTAATCTCGGACCGTTGCCCATATAGCCCATTGCGTTGCTCCAGTACGACGTACTACATTACCTGCGTACTAAACTTCTATCTCATATTTTGCTCACCTCAGTGGTTTCTATGACTTATACCAAATGTGGAACGCTTCTTTCGTTCCATTTGTTTTTTATCCCCGGCTCAACTTCCTTATGATGACCTTCAATTTATTTTCGATGATTAAAATGTCTCTAATTGACAATAATTAAACTAGCTACCAACTAAACTTCTCCCATTTTATCCACCTCTGCGGTTTCTATGAGAAGCGGCTCAATCCCATGATAGTACTTTACGCAAGTCCAACTTGATTGGCTAGTTTCACGGGCTTGGCTTCACTTGTATATCTCGCCAATCTGATTGTTGCAGTAACCATTTTGATTTTGATCTCGCCAACTTATCTTAAGGGTACTTATGCTTTTAAAGAGCTTCTTTTTCGAAAAGCAACGCGCGCGATGGCCTAATAGCTAAAGTCACCAATACCTTTTGCAGCGGAGGATGACTTCCCGAGTTCGAACCCATCTAGCGGAAAAGTTTTTAGATCCTCCAAATTATTTTTTTTTAATTCCAATTTAATTCCTTTTGATTCTAAATTACTTTTCCTAATTTTTAATACCCTTTTTATATTTTTCCAAGCTTCCGTTGATTTTACATAAATAATCTAAGAACCACTCCTGAACTCACTACCAGCTGATATTTTACCACCCCTCTGCCGTCCCCTTTGCTTTAGGATGATGGTGTCGTATCCACCCCTGGCTTAGGATCATTCTGATGTAACAAAAAGCATACATAAAACACTAACTTATATAATTATTGACTTATATAATAAAAGGATACAATTTTCGAAGATGATGTTAGATCAATGAAAATCATGTTGCATACCTTATTTCCTTTTTTCTATAGCCTCTTGATTATACAGCAGATCTGAATTTAAAGTTACCGAGTCAACTAAAATATATAACTAAACAGCAGCAAAGAAATTTATCCTCATATAAATTTCGAAGTACGCCAAAGGAAGAGATAAATTGCCAACAGAAAAATTCTGATGACATAAGTATCTAGGTCATGTGATCCGATTAGCCAATCAAGTTGGACTTGCGTAAAGTACTATCATGGGATTGAGGAGCCTGTGTTTCTATGACTCACACACAAATGGAGAACGCTTCGATTGTTTGTTGTCCTCGTCTTCATTTCCTTCTGATGACCTTCAATTTTCGACAACTCGGAAAACGCACGTGTTGTAGTGACCTTCAAACCTGCCATGTAACGCGCGCACTGAAGTCCGGGACAAGGTTACTTTTCTCTGTTGCTCTTTTAAAAAGTGCTTTGGAATAAGGTTTCTAAAAACAAAAGTAGATAAGGACAATGAAATTTTTCCGCAAGAAGACTTGGGTCAAAAGTCACGGTACTTAATCCATTAGAAATAAGCATCACGGTGGGATGAATTAGAGGAAGTACGTACTCACCATAATAGGTAGGTAGGGAGTTGTATTTGCATAGCTCTTTGGTCAACACAACGCTGTTGTTCCGGGATCGATATTGAGCTAACCAAATTTAACGAAGTTTTGAAACATTTAATTGAATATCTTACTAGACCTATCCTTCTCTACTGTTATGAAAGGAAGTGTTTGTCTGTTTTCTGTTTGTTTGTTTTCTGTTATCAAAGTCCTGACGAATCTATGGCATTTACAGTAATGGGATTTGGCACACAGGTAGTCCCGAGTTTTTTTTTTTTTTTTTTGCGATTTTTGTGCTCAGGCTGAATTTTAAAATTCAATCTGGAACATTTTAAAATTAATTTAATGGCATTTAATATTATTAGCGTTTTTTTTTTAGAATGGCAACAGCATAAAGAGATGACAGATTCCAAATTTATTTTTTCCATTTCCGTTTGATTTTGCAGTTTGATTTCCGTTTGATCCGTACAAATTCAGCCAACGAAAAAAAAAAAAAAAAATTTTTGAACTCGAGTTATGTAAAGCCCTGGATAGAGTTATGTAGTTCTTTTTCTCCTAGATCGTTAAATATAAAATAAAAATTGAAACGGATATGAAATCTGCGGAAAATTTAAAATTATAGGGGGCCTGCCCCCTGCTCGCCAACCCTCGGGGGATTACTCCGCAATCCTCATTGGTTCGCTGCGCGAACATATGGTCGCTTCGCTCGCATCAATGAAGACATGTGTCCTAGCAGAAGGGATTGTTTACAAAATATGATATTCCAAAAAAATATTTTTCAAATCTTAATGTTTTTTATGTCTTTCAGAAAAGATATTTAAAGTACCTCTGGAATCCGAATTCAAATGAAAACTTTGAGCAAATTTTGACTCGAAATGTGAGCGTTGATATGGAAATTGAATACACAGCATGTTGTTTGTATATACATTTACTCCTGCACTCGAGCCACCCACGCATTTTCATTGAGTTTGTCGTCAAAAGTTGTTGTGCAAGCGTCTTGTTGAACTATAATTGTTGGCCCTGAAAAGGACCTTTTTTTAAATGGCCTGAAAAGATCCTCCGCTTTCTTTGATTTCTATTATTAACTGCAACAGCTCGACTAAAATTCATTTTCTTTGAATAAAATTTCATCCGATGACGCTATAAATTCAATTGAAGCGCGAGGCTTTGTGATAAACAAACAATCGTACAATGTTGCCAAAACGCGATAACAAATAACGTCTTTTTTGAGTGCCACGTAAGAGAATTATATATATAGATGATTTTCTGAAAATAAATAATTTTTAAACAAAACTTTTATATTTTTTGCAATACGAACGCCGCTTTGAAAATGACCTTCGTTTGATTCGAGAAATCACAGATTCCATTTCCTGTGCTCAAACGATACCTTGGCGAAAGAAAGCAAAACAAATATAAAAAAAGTGGAGGGAGATCGAGTGGAGGGAAGCAAAACAAACAACCAATTTTGGATTGGTATTGTTTAGTTCTTTTTTGTATTTCGGGATCTTTAAAGATAGGTGGAAAATTTCAACAGATTTGACATCTGCGGAAGTGACTTTATTTGAAATGAAAGAGACCAACATTTGCTAAACGCAAAATCGCTACCATTATAAAAGGAAGTGTTTGTGTGTGTGCAGTCTCTATGGAGTTTTGATGAATCTGGCACTTACAATAATGAGATTTTGCACACATGTAGTCCGAAGTTTTTGCGATTTTTCTATAGCGTCCGAGTTTTAAAATTAAATCTAGAACATTTTAAAATTAATTTATGGGAATTTAATTATTATTGTTTTCTTTTAAATGGCAACAGTGTAGAGAGGACACAGATTCTAAATTTATTTTTTTCCGTTTCATTTTCCGATCAACGATTTCAGCAGAACAAATAAAGTTTTCACTGGACTTATGTAGTTCTTTTTTCTATCTCCTAGATCGCTAAAGATAGAGTAAATATTTCAACGGATTTGAAATCTGCGGAAAATTTCACAATAGATCGATATCTAAAAATATGATTTGCTTCAAATAAATAATTTTTAAATTGTAACTTTTATATTTTTTTCCCATACGAATTTGACCTTCCTTATCGAGAGATCACGAATTCCATTTCCAGCTTTTTTAATTGTAACATTTTAATTTTTGCAATACGAATATTTGGGTGCATTTGACAATGACGTCACGACTTTTATGTTCTTCGGTGCTTTTTCTATCTCAGCGATCGTTAAAGATAGAATAAAAATTTCAACGGATTGGAAATCTGTGGAAAATTTTACATTAGATCGGTACATAATACATTTGATTTTCTTTTCAAATATAATTTTTCAATTGAATATCTTTGATATTTTCGCAAACGTTTGTTGGATCTGTTCGCCTATTGGATCTGTTCGGAATTAAATGGGAATGGAAGCAATCCTTGGGGTTGACGAGCGTTAGCGAGCAGTGGCGATTGCACCTGCGTTGCCCGTTCGCAAACCAAATGGGAATTCGTAGCAATCACCGGGGGTTACCGAGCAGTGGTCCCACCTGGCCCCACTAAAAGAACTGTTATGGGCAACACCGTGCAGGCCACGCAGTGTCTAGTACATTCTATGGTGAAAAGGGTTTCTTTCGTTGTGTTCTATCACCCCCTGAAGTTTGTCGTATTAGTTCAGACATTCTGTATATGAATGCAAATAATCTTTAAAAATGCAAAGCAATGAATGTAAATAAACTAAAAATAATGTACACGTGTTAACAATCGGAGTCATGAAATTCCGCTTTAATCTAATCAGAACACAAACACATTTCACAAGAATATTATTTATTTAAACAAAGTCAAAGATTTCGTATACTTTTTTCAGAATAACAGAAAACCATTCACAGTGATTTTTAAGTTTCCGCAGTGATTTATTTTGAGCTTTTATAGAGAGGATATGAAGTGCATTTTTCATAGATGATTATCTATGTGGTTTTATAAGGGACAGTGGAAATTGGGGAGACCGAGGATATTTTGTCAATATCTTCAAAACCAATTGAAAATTCGATTTTTTTTTCATAATTAATACAATCATTTAATTGCTATCTACTTGCTACATCTCTATTGTATATATGTTCTCTAAACAAACTATACCGTTTGACAAATACACACTAAATTTGGTACATTTATTCTTTAGAATCCACGCGTAACGTAGGTTACATAGTAACCTACTTCTATTTGACCTAGGTCTTTAGAAGCTTAAAACAATTCAATATCAATTTATATGAATGGAAATTTTGATAATGCATGGAAAGTTGATACGACTGAGACCTATCAAGTTTTGCAAACTTACAAACACTTTGATACCATTTTATGTAATAAATTCCTCATAACTTAATATTTTTGGACAAACCGTTATGTATAGGGTCTTCAACAGAAAGCAAACAGACGGTGCAAATTGTTTTGCAATCAAATTAATAACTGCAAAAATATTTTTTTGCAAATCCACTGTTCCCTTAAATGCCTAGAACATGGCTACCACACCCAAAGCACTCTGAAATAGTACGAATAAATTCCCAGAAGTAGTATCGAAAAAATATCCTCTTAAACCATATTTTAGTAGGCAATTTTAGTTGCCCAGATACAAAAGAAACTGGCTTAAACACAAAATGTGCTAATTAATTTTGAAACAGACATTAAAAATCTCGTTAAGAAATTTAAATTTTAAAATTAACGAAAACAGTAAAATATTCTTAATAAGGTTTTCGTAACAACTTTTCAACTGCAGATTCCGATCAGTGGTGCCAGATTTTCATAACAAAGTACCTCTGTTTTGCAGGCGTAAACCTCTAGAAAACCTCTGATTTAGAAATCTGGGATATATCGACCTATCTAATGGCGCGATATTATCGACGATATTTTAAACGACGCCCATATATATCCATATTTTTTATATGGGCCATGTGCTAAGCACACACATGGCATTTATTTATAAGAGCATTGTGCTTATTTTATTTTTACTGCTGCGTGCTGCTGAATTAAGATTCATATGTGTATGCTTTATTTTTCTTCCAACTTTAATAAGCTTTTGATAAAGATGCCAAAAAAGGGCTAACGACCTTTTTTTTTAAGTATTGGTCTCCCATCTATGCAGCCCTGTTCTTAACGGCATACACACGTATTAAGCAAAATCCGTTATTTTATGAATAATTATTCTCTGTTGTGTATATTATTTATTATTATTATCTTTGTTCGATTGTGCAGTGCATATTCATACATTTATTGAATACTGAAAAGAATGCCACCAGATCCTTCAAAAATGTCCCAGATTTCATCTTCACTTCTTTCAAGTTAGGTAGCCTCTTTGGGCTTTGTGCCATACATTGTATATGAATAACATTTCATCAGCATTTCTTAACTAGGATTAAAGACTACGCAGCTTTCACCTCTAAATTTTAGTCCATACCTAACCATCATGATTGACTCAGTTGCCTTCAGCTGTAGCGAGTTTCTGAGTTTAGTTTTTACATTACTCAGTTGAAAAAAACATTCTCTCGACAGTTGCATTAGAAAATGGTTAACTCATCAATGCAAGCTTACAGAGCAGTGGAAATTATTTTTTCCTCCAGCAGTATATGTTAGTTTATCTATAGAGGCCCAGAATTTGACAGGGTAACCGATACCACTCTCTCTGATACTTATCCACATTTTCACACACAGCTACGAATTGTGCAGCAAGTGGAACAATGCTACACTTCACTTTTCTCACAGCATTATTGGGATATAGTGTAGACAAATGAAGCAACGCACCAACATTATATGGTAGCCTACAACGTACTTCTTTGGTTAGTGGAACATTGAATTCTATACAGCTACGACATTCAACTGTTCACTTGATAATGTTTATACTGTGACGCCATGTGTTGTTGTTGTTACTTATCCCCACTGGTCTAGCGAAGCTAGACCAGGTCCATGAGTCCATCCACCCTCAGGAAGTCGAAGAACAAGACCGGGTCGCGCAGGAAATCCTCTTTCTCAAACTGCACGCGGCTAAGGAGGTGAGTCGGGCTAGCTTCACTGGACAAACACTTATTGCAATTGGGGTAGATCTTTCGCTTGTGTTCATACCTCATACACTTTAGGTGACCACTGATGAATCTTGTGTAAGCAGTCTGATCACCTCTATCACCCCTGAAGGTCAAAGCGCGACCCGGCTTTCCACCAGAGTACCAGGTATTTACTGGGGGAACATTCCAGTCCAGCTGTGCACACTTCTTTCCAATGGAGTGAATTTCCGAGGATGTAAGTGTCAAGTTTTCCGGAAGGGGTTCTTGCGTGCCAAGTTTTGCCAGTGAGTCAGCAATCTCATTGCCATAAAGTCCCACATGGGATGGAATCCACTGTAGGTAAATATCTCGCTTTTCGGAAAGTTTAGACAGACGTTGTAAGATTGCCGTTCCAGCCCTATCACCCACACTGGGCCATGCACTCAAATATTGGATAGAACTTCTACTATCCGTAAGGATCCAGATGGGGTCTAAGTGCGAGTCCTCTTCAGCGAGTCCTTGGCGAGTGAGTGACGCCATGTTCATTCATTCAATCGATTGGCACTCTAAGCTGTTATATAATAGAGACTATCTCACTTATGTGGATTCCGCTAAGCCTACCTCGATTCTGTAAATCTTCTTCTTGACCTTTGTGCAACACGGAGTAGAAATAGTCACTGCGTAAAACACTATGTACCTAGATCAATCTCTGTGAATCATTATCACTTCTTAAAAACCAGCAGGTCAGTGTTGCTAGCTCAAAACATCAAAAATCCTCTAGGCTAGTTTACAAACGGCGTATTATAATTATACTTCAGACCTCTACATTAACCTCTGTTCTTTTTTTCAAACCTCTGTTTTTACCTTTGAGCATTTTGTACCTCTGTTTTTACCTTTGAGCATTTTGCACCTCTGTTTTTACCTCTGAAGCGAATTGAAACCTCTAGATCTCTGGTCTAAAGGTAAAACCTCTGAACTGGCACCCCTGATTCCGATGGGTTTTTTTTTATGGTTGCCACAGCTTGGAGCCAAATCTTCAAATATGACACACTTGAAAAGGTATCTCTGTGAAGAAAAATCCGAAAAATATTTTTCCGTCCGCTATCTGTTAAGAGAAAAGGGACTAAATTTTCGTAGACCTGGGGTAAATTTTCAAGTCTCCAAAAATTTTGAGTTTGGCGAGTTTGGAAAAGGTCCGAAAAATATATTTTCCGTCCGCTATTGGTAAAAACAAAAGTACGTAATTTTTCGAGGTGTCGTCAAAATTTTTATGAGTGGCATTTAAGCCGCGTTTGCTTTAAAAGATGCTTCTTCACGCCAAGGTTGGAAAATAGTTGCGCCTTTTAGTCGCCTGTGGCAGCCCTGCTAGAATTAAATGCAATTCATATAACCAGCAGCGTGATCATCATCCAACAGCGTGATACTAGGAAAAAGTGTGTGTAATAGAATCGAGATTATTTTCGATAGTTGTCGAAAAGTTTTTGTCCATACATGTCATGCGAAGGTTTTATTTTCTTCCTCTTCTGTTTCATTAGCAGGCGTCCAATGGGATAAAACAACAGGTGGGAAATTGTTTCGAAAAGATCGAAGAGTGAAATGAGAGAGAGACCTAGCCACATTCCCATGTAGCCTCCCACGTAGCTATACAATTCCACACTCTGAAAATATAGTAAAACACAAATAAGTAAATATTAACTGGTTTATATTTTTATTAAATAACTTTTATTGTACATATGTTAAGTTGTAGAACAGGATGCATAGACTTGTTAACATCAAACGCCGCATAGATTCAATGTGACTTACGGGCCACCCAAAGAAACATGAAATTTATCTATCCTATATTATTCATTTGATATTTATCAATATTTATTATTTGCTTGATATTTATCAATTTTTATTATTTATTTGATATTTATCTATTTATTATTATTTTGATATTTATCAATATTTATTATTTATTTGATATTTATCAAATTTTTTTATTTATTTGATATTTATCAAATTTTTTTTTATTTATTTGATATTTATATCAACATCTTTTATTTGTTAGATATTTATCAACATTTATATGATATTTATTTTTTATTTTGTTACAAAAAAAGGAAAGATAATACAATTTATATCAAATTAT
The DNA here is from genome assembly GCA_947359465.1 of Metellina segmentata. NCBI lineage: Eukaryota > Metazoa > Arthropoda > Arachnida > Araneae > Tetragnathidae > Metellina > Metellina segmentata. Next base: position 97,648,497 of record OX375882.1, read on the forward strand.
CAGGCCAGGTATACAAAAATCAACTCCCAAGACGAGACTACATTTATGTACATACAAGAAACGAAACCGGTACTCATCTCCAAAACGTACAACAGAACCATTGTCCTCTCGCTTCTCACCATTAACGATGCACTCGCTTTCAAACGTAACAGAAAACAGACGCTAGCCCTTTCAAAAGGAGCACATGCGCAGAAGAGAGCACGAACATGTTCCCTTGGAAACAGTTGGAAACAGCAACCGTTCCTCGTTCCAAATGGAGAGAAGAAAAGCAAAATTACGTGTTCTACTACAAAGTTAATAAAGACTTTAATTTAAAGCTTGATATTGCATTGATTTTTCAATTCTTTCAAAATTTGGTTCGATTTTGGTAGCAGCCAATTGGTGAAACTATCTTAATAATTATAAAAGTGTTTGTTTGTTTGTTTCGTGGCCGCAAAATCCTGACGATATATGGCACTTAAGGCAAGTAGTAAAGTTTCAGATCCACCACGCATGCGTGGTGTGAGCAGCGCCCTCTGAACTGATGCTAAAAGCTTATAAATAAAGGGCTATAGCGGGACGTTGAAAATAGTGCATTGTTATTTTTTCGTGGCGAACGTTTAGTGAGACATAAGTATGTCTCCACGACGAAATAGGGTGAAATTTCAACAGTTTTAGGAGTTTGAACGAGGTAGAATCATCGGCCTTCGTGAAGGAGGATTTTCCTATCGCGTAATAGCAGCTCGTGTGCAACGGAACAGTTCCACAGTGATGCGAGTTTGGAAACAGTGGACCGACGAGCACCGGGCAACTCGAAAAACTGGGAGTGAACAACGGAAGGTACGTCAGAGCGCGATGATAGACACCTGGTTAATATGGCGGTGAATGACCGAACAGCTTCCTCCAGGCAGTTGACAGCACTTTGGTCTACTGCTACAGGTATACTAATGTCGGCTTCGTCAATTCTCCGACGTCTGCTGCACCGTGGACTGCGTGCATGGATTCCTTTATTCAGGATACCCCTCACGCTAAACCATCGACGGCTGCGTCTGCAATGGGTTCATGAGCACAGAGCCTGGCGGGCTGATTGGCAACAAGTTTACTTTTCTGTCGAATCCCGCTTTAATTTGTGGAACCATGATGGCCGCAATCGTGTTAGACGCTATGCCGGTAAACGCTGCCTTCCAGAGTGCGTTATCGAACGTCATAGTGCCTGAACATCCGGAGTTATGGTCAGGGGTGCGATTTCGTATCATGGACGATCTCAGCTACTACGAATTGAGGGTAATCTGAATAGCAACAGGTACGTCCGTGAAGGACTAGAGCCCGAAGTCGTTCCCTTCCTTCAAGGCATCCCTGGAGCTATCTTTCAACAGGATAATGAACGCCCACATGTTGCAAGGAATGTTCGAGAGATCTTTTCAGCCCAACACATACAACTTCTTCCTTGGCCTGCTTATTCGCCGGATATATCGCCTATTGAGCAAGTGTGGGATTTGGTTGGTCGGCGTCTGGCTCGAGATCCGAGTCCTACATCTTCAAAATACGAACTTTGGGTGCGCATACAAACAATATGGAATTGTCTTCCTCCAGCAGACATTCAACATCTGTTTCACTCCATGCCACGTCGTATAGTAACACTTATTGCAGCGCGTGCTAGCTACACCAAATACTGATTTCGGACACTTATTATTTCTTTGCTTTGAAAATTTATTCATTTACTAGCAAAATACCCGACTTTACTCGGTTTGAATTGGTTTACTCTAGATTGAAGAGATAATTAAAATATATAATGACTTACGTTTTTTGTAGAATAAAAATTTATTTTAACACCTTTCGCCATCTTTATATTTTCTACAACTTACTTTTGACACAAATCCTACACATGCATATCCATTCATGTAATACATTTCACATACATCGCACACTTGCTGTATGACAAAGCTACAAAATGACGAAAGGTGATATTAAGGTTACTACTATAAAAGACGATTTTGAGGGAGATTTGGAATTCCCTTTCTTAAGTTCTTTTCATGTTCAACTCAATTAATTAAAATTACGATTTACGGCGACTGCTTTCGCACTCATAGTCAACAAAACAATATTTTTTTACTTGTGGCACTCTTGCCTCCGGTATGCGACATTGTGAAATTTTGCAATCTTCTCCTGCCATTATTACAACGAATTTTTTAATGTTGGAAAAAAGTTCTAGTTCGGATTTTTAAACATTATTATTCTTTTAATAACGGCATTATTCTTTAAATAACGGCATTATTCTTTCAATAATAGCATAACTACACTTAAAATTTACTGAAAATTTATACTGACTTACCTAATATTTTTAAGTCTAATACTTTGTGGTGCTGTTGCGTGTGATGAGAAGGAAAACACATTTATTAAAATAATAAATATTTAAAACAGAAAACAGTGAAATAGAACAAAATAAAAGATGTCGGAAAAATTGTTCTAAAGATATTAATTTGTGATTCATTTTTATCTATTGATCTCGCACAGTTGCCACAAGTTACAACTAAAAGTGCACAAAATTTAGAACTGTGAAATTAATTCAGAGCGAAAGAAACAGAAAATATCACGCGATCTTGTTCATTCTTGTTTCGTTGAAAAATATCGTCTGTCTCAAATATTCCGAAATCGTTTTCATTGCGCAAAGAACAAAAATAAGACTCGAAATAAATGAAGTATCAGAGCTGAAATTCCATTTAAAAATATAATTTTTTGAAGAATAATTACTTTTTTAGCAGTACTTGTAAAGCAATCGAAGTAATCGTAATATTCAATAGACATTCCAATTTTTCCAAAACTACCAAATTATGGTTGACTTAAGTATACTTACTCAGGTGTTTTAGCATGAAACTCATCTAAATATAACAATAAAGAACTGTTTAATATTGCATTCACTAAACTAATAGATAATGGACAAAATAAAACACATTGCAAATAAATATCTGGAATACAATTCATGTGATGGCTACACAAACACAAAATCGAGCATAGAACAAAAAGACGGACAGACAGACTTTCGCAACCAATTCCACTCACAAAATGAAGATAAGTACTCACTGTATGCAAATTTCCATGAAAATATCTTAAACCGCGTGGACGTGTATAGGGCACAACATACAGACAGACTGACGGACAGACACAAAACGAGAAAAGGGCGGATTCGGCATCAGAAGGGTCCAAAACGGATAGAAAACTTGAAATGGGTCGAAAATATTGAATGTACAAACAAACACTCCATTCTTATTTATATAGATTTGTACTATTACATGCCGTTTGTGTATTAAATTTTATTTAATTCTGATGACTCCTTCATGGTGTTGCATTTTTTACAAACAGCAGTATAGTTTTATTCTCCATCGGGTTCTTCAACGCGTTTCTACCAGAGAGAGAAGAAGCACTGGAAACTAGACTTTTCTACCCACGTGGTCTTGCCGTCACAGACTTTGGAATCATGCCAAGTTTTTTTCATCGCGGTAGATTCTAAATTTATTTTTTCCATTTCCCCTTTCATTTTGCGCAGAGTTAACTGGGATTGTTAATTCTTTTTCGTAAAATCGGAATCGCTAAAGATAGATTAAAAATTTCAACGGATTTGAAATCTGCGGAAAATTTTACACCAGTTTAATAACATATCTCGGGCACAGGCAACACCGGGCTATAATTTGTCTAACCCTGATTCGATTTTCCGGTCAATGACGTCATAGCGATGGCTTCTCTCCCTGCTGGCTGACTCTCGCCAACACTCGGTGATTGCTACGCAATCCTTTTTGGTTTCCTTTGCAAACAAACATTCCTTTCGCAAGTGATTTCGCATTTTTTTTAAATTTAACTCTATGCACCATAAACTAATAGCCACATCAGTAAAAAACATTCTCCATCTTGTTCCCTGTACAATTTTGAATAAGCATGTTAATCTCTTAATTTCTGTACTTTAATAATTGTACTTTCTCTGGAAACCGTCTTAGAAAAGAGCTAGAAAAGGAAGTTGAGTTTTCCGCTCCATGACGTCACAGCTAGTTTCACAAGTAGTTCCAACGTCAAATAAAAATAAATTATTGCTATGGTAATTGTTGCTACGATAAATTTGATATCTGGCAAAAAATAAATGCTACCTTCATTTCCAAGAAACATGCACGCTTTCGCTCCGCGATCTAAAAAATACGAAATAACTCACGACTGAAGACTAAAATGTGTAAGTATTTTGCTCACTCGCGTTAGAAATTTCGCTTCTTTCGACTTTAACACTTAATAAACCCTAAACTAATAACCGCATCGGTAAAAAATATTCCTCTTTTTCATGTGTAATCTAGAATAATCCATGGTAATCGTCATTTTCTGATCCGTACTTTCTCCGGAAAGTGTAGTAAAGTGGTATAAGTCCCCTTTGAAAAAAAAAGAGTTTATTTTCTTTAACAATTTTAATAATTATTTTTGCATCGTAAAATTTAACAGGTTTATAGTGTTAAAAACATCATCCGAATAGAGTAACGTTTGTCAATATTTTTAAATTAATATAAACGCAAACCCTAAAATATATCTTTGTGTGAAAAAATGGACATACCACTTACAAAAATAACGGCTCATATAAAAAATTTCGAGTTTTGTATTACTCGAACGCAGTCATTAAATACTTACCTCAAATTTGGGTTCGTAAATGTAACTTGTCAAAAGAAATCTTTTGAAAGACACAGTTATCTTAATAGACTTTTTCCTAAAAAAGTAGAAAGTTTCTTTTAACTGTGAAATCTAATATAGAGTAATAAAGAAGTACAAGTGTGTCATATCTCCATTGAACTATAACGTGTTTCTAGCTATACAGAAGTGCTAAAATCTTGACGATACTTATATTTTGAGAGAAAAAAATGCATGTTATAAACTCAGTAACTTGTAAAATCTCGTTGGTTGCACTAACTTTTATAATCCTTTATACTATTTTTACATTTTCTCATTTGCGCCATATATAAATATATAATATTTTTTAAATCTCATTGAGAATTTGGATTTTACCCTCTGATTTAGATAGACTTTTGAGTACAATGTAGCACATTCAGAATCGATATTTACTTGTTTACTTAAGGGGGTCCGGGACACATTGAAATTTTTTTTTATTAATTAATTTAGAGTTTTGAATTTTTTGGTACTGATTACCCATCTAACTAATAAGCAAAATCACAACACAAAATTTTTCCAAAAGTTTTTTTTAATTTTTAATTAAAATTTTAAGGTACTTTTTTTTTTTATAAAAAAGTCATATTTTTAAAATTAAATATTTGTTTCAAATTTTCTGAATCAAAATTAAAGTATAATGTTTGAAAAAGATATATTCAAAATTTTAAACCTTAAACTTTATCGGTTTTCGACTTATAGATATTTGAATACAGGAAATCTTGAAAAAATGTATCATGGAGAAAAACGCATTTAAAGTTTTAAAGACAGATGTTGTTGCCATGACAACAACTGTCAAGAGTGTTAGATTTTCAAAACAACGCACCCCAAAAATTATTATATCTCTAGTTCTAATTAAGATAGAAACATGATTTAAACGTCATTTTAAGCAGAAAAACACAAAGAATTTCTTAAAATAATAAAAAAATGTTTCGAAAATTTGACGATTTTTGTGTTTTGGACCCCTTAACAAAAGAAATAAAGATGACTTAGGTGAGTGAATGAAACCTTGAAATGACATATGAAACAAATTAAGATTTGTCTAAAAGTTTAAAGAAATCATTTAAATTATTGCTCTAGCATACACCAAAGCATAATATCTGCCGAATAGTTTCTGAATTATCCATATCTGTTGATGGCAATGTCATTACTCCCACTTTATATCTAAATTCATTTACCATGAATACATGCATCGATATACTCATTTCATATCTCCAAATTAAATAAAAATCAAATACGTAAACCAGTATTTCTTGTACTCCTTGAGCCGTAGTCACATAGGATGCGCAAGGCGCACATCCACACAAACAGACCAATCGGAGCGTTTTCACCGTTCGCGCCGGCACCTCCGATTCGTGGGTGCATTTCGCTTTGCATTCTTCCAAAGATGGACGTGGTGGAAATTGCATATTTTAGTCATGTTAACAATTAGCCTCTAATTATGCTAAGTCGATTTAATCGCATTAACTAAGGCGAATTGAGTATTTTTAACATCAAAACTGAAATTGTACTCTATACAAAATAAGAGCAGAAATGTTTACTTACCTGCAATGCTCATCTTCTTGAATGCACTGAAACACACAAATCGGTTTTAATGTTTTAATTCATGAACTGAATCAAAAAGAAGTTATTAGTGGTGACTAGAAATTAATAATGAGACACCACACACTATGTGGACAAAAGTATTTGGGTACTACTGATATTCTGGTGAGAATCCATCTATGTTTGGGGTTGTTTTACTGGTAAGGCCTCGGCACATTGTTTTAGGTACCTGGTACCAAGAACTCTGAAGTATAACACGACGTTCTGGATAATTCGGCCTTGCCTACACTACGGCAATACTACGGCGATGACGGCTGTTTCTTCCAACAGGATCGAGCACCATGTCGTACTGAAAAAAGTGTACTGGACTGGTTTCCTGAAAATGAGGTAAATTTACTTGAGTGGCCTGTTCGATGTCCCGATCTCAATCCGATCGAACACTTGTGGAACAAACTAGAGCGACGAACACGACCCCGCCGCGCCCATCTTCACAACAATCTATTCTCACAGCCTTTCAAGAGACATAGTGAGCTATTCCTTCCCAGACTTGTAGAGAACTTGTGGCAAGTATGCCTCGACGTGTTGCAGATGTAATACATGCAAAAGGAGGGCCTACCCGTTACTAAATAGAACAACAAAACACTTTTTCTGTAAACCGTGCAACGTCCAAATACACTGGCGAGAAAAATTAAAGGAACAACCATAAAAAGGTGCTTTATATATATATATATATATACAAATCTCCAAGCTAGCGACAGCTAGACAAATTCTCCATGAGGTTAAAAACACGGAAAAAGTCCAAAACTCTCAAAGGCTCCTTGGCCAGATCTTCCCAGGAAAGTTGAAGGCAGTCCAAAATGTGGTCTGGGGAGGCCATTTCTGTAGCACATTTTCCGCAAATTGGAAAAATCTTGAGTTTTTCATGAAAAGTAAGGGTCTTCAGATGACCGCTGGCGAATCTGGACAAAGCCGTCTGATCCCTTCGGTCACAGGTGAGGCCAAGAGAACCTCCAGGGCTCTTTCTCCTGTACGAATCATTTGCTGGAGGGATTAGCCATTTCAATTTAGCCCTGTTTTTCTTGATCGAGTAGGCTTCCGGGTAAGTCCAGACCGGGTAGGTTACTGGGGCCTCGGAGCCTTCCTTTGTTTGGCAATCGGCTACCTCATTGCCATTCTATTAAGTGAACTTCAATGAAAGTTGATTGGTTGGTAACTCAAGGTCAACGTTATCACGTAGTCCAATGGTATTCACCTTCGCTATTGAAAAATATGCAAATTTTTGAGCCCCTTCTTTCGGCACGTGTGAAAAGGAGTGCAAGTGGGTGGGTGGAAATCTAATTTCAAGGATAGTACGAGTAGTTGGATAAAATTTTCGCTTGTAGTGGGTGGAATATGTCGTCCAGAAGATATTTAACGTATTGTGAGACATGGCGTGCGTTAGGGAGAATGGAAGCAGGACAGACACTGACAGAGGTCTGCAAAGACTTAAAAATAGCCAAAAGCGTGGTGTCAAGAATCTGGGAAATGTTCAAAGACAGTGGTTGTCATACGACATCCGTCCTTTCCAAAATTCAGTACCAATCCCGAAGAACAGAACCCAATTTCCCAGTTAACACCATACGAGAGAAACGATTTGGCCTTTTGAAAGACGCTTCTGTTCTCACATCTGCAAAATCGCTTAACGAAACTTTCCCCTAATGAGAAAACCAGATGTGTGAAGTTACCATGTCCGTTGGGGCCGACAGAATTGGAGTGGAATCGCACAGTGCTTGGCTTATAACGACACTCCACCCAACCATAGCACGAGCGCTGTCGCCAATCTTTTCGCTCCAAGCACTGCTTGGCGAGAGAAATGCTCAAGCGCGAAAACGAGAGTTTTCGATTCACCAGTCTTCCCTTCGCCCCGTCTGGAGTGGCACAACAACTCAGGTATTTAAATGCTTTGAATTACACTCTCCCCTCCTTAAATTTTTGACAATTTCATATCTCTAGTGAGACTTGTCACCTCCCACGGAAGTAACGATTCTATTTTTGGACTATTTCTGTGGCTTGTTAAAAAGACTAGAGCATTATAAGTATACATTCCAATTCCCGCTGGAACACCACCAGCCCTTGAATAACGTTGTACTGACAATTATCATTATTACCAGTATAACATATATATGTATTTACTCTCGAGTGAATAAACAGGGATTCATTTGTCACCAGAACTCTGTCTTTCTTACAATTACGGAAAACCAACGCACAATAAGCTCTAATCATTCTTCCTTAGTGAATATGTTTAAACTCCCACTATACGATCCTTAATCTGAAAATCTCCATTGTAACCATTGTTACAGTGGTAATGTGCACAGACAACCAGGTCAAGGTTGAAAACATGCCACAACAGACTCACAGGACCGTTATTTGGCAACTGTTGCTAAAAGGAACAGGCAGCTGACCTCAGTTCGGATTGCAAGGGAGTTCGCTGCAGCAACAGGAAATCGGCTATACAGATTTTCTGTGGGTGACAGATTGCATAAAAGAGGGTTGTATGCAAGGAAACACATGATTTGTATTCCACTAACTCGGGCAGCGAAATGCTCCCGTTTAAAGTGGTGCAGAGATCATCGTGAGTTGAGTACCACGGACTGGAGCCGAGTTCTCTATACAGATGAATCCCAATTTTGATTGGATAGTGATTCCAGACGTGTTACAGTATGGAGGGAGAAAAACACGCGCAACAAGACTGCAAACATCAGTGAAAGGCATCGATTCAAAGATGGTGGAATTATGGTACGGGCGGGCAATATTTTTAATGGCCGCACTGACGTACGCATTTTTCTCCAGTGTAACTATGAATGTTGAAATATACAGAGATGAGGTTCTTGTTCCTCATGCCAAGTTCTTTAGGGGTGCAATCTGTAATAACTTCCTCCAAATGGATGATAATGCGCGTCCTCATTGTGCTGCACAAGGGATTAATTATCTTGAGAACGAAGGAATTCAGCAAATGGTCCGCATATTCATCAGATTTAAATCCGATAGAACATGAGTGGGATGCATTAGAACGCCGACTTTTATATCGGCAACCCACACATAGAGCTCTCCATTAGCTTCAAGGCGCTGTTCATCTTGAATACCTTTCTTACCGCATGCACTTATGAAAAATCGCTGTAAAGCTTGAATTTCGGTCAGGGGTGACCACATACCTTATAAATTTTACATGTGTGTCTCAAAACGTTGTAACAGTAAAATTCCTTTAATTTTTCTCGACAGTTCACTTTTGTCCATATAGTGTATATGGGGTACATAGATTTGTGTTACAAAATCTCTATATCTATGCTACAAATTCGAATTTATGTAACGATCGTTATTAAATTTGTGTTACGAATGTTAAAGAATTTATGTTTATTGTCTTCATTTAAGGGCATTTCGGTTGATTCTTGTTCCAAACTAAAGGTTTGCAATTTGTGTTGTGGTTCCCTCGGAAGTCGCAGATTTCCGACAAGCAAGTCTTTGATGTTTTGGTTTGCTTTTCTGTGAGGTGTTCCGCGATGATTCTTTGATAAAGAATCATTAGAGGAAAGTGACCCAATATGAGATTCTTGAATCTTTACCGTACGGTGTCCCCATCTTCTGGACGCTTCGTGAACTATTAGGTAGGAAGATTGCAGTCATTGAAAACATAACCTTCCCCTTTGCAACCTATAGAGGCACATCGCTTTTAACAGTTTGGAAGAGTTACACGTTACACGTATAAGATAAAATTGTAATGTTAATTTAAAAGTTTTTACATGAATAAATAAGTTTATTTTGTCACTCTTGTATTTTTTTTTTTTTTTTTTTTGTGAATGCACAATTTTATTTTGAGAAAGTTTGTCTCATAGTGGGCAACCTTTTCCCAAAACATCTGATTCAAAACATGTTACAATATTGGTTTTGTGTATATTTGAAATCTATTTTGCCAAACACAATCAGCATTTCTAAACATCTTTAGTGACAGTGTTGAAAATCAAAAAGATGTTTGTTAAATTTTTCATTAGACAGTCACCCCCCCCCCTAAAGCAATTTAAAAAAATAAACTTATTTTATATTAGGTCACTTCCCTATAATAATTATTGCGAGGTATAACAGATGATACATAAGATGTTTCATGACAGAATCTATATATTAGGTGTTCAGCTATATAGATTTTTATGTTAGATGTTCCTTAATATAAAATCGATGTATTAGGTGTTCTGTGACAGAAAATAGATATAATTGGAAAAAAATTAGATGTTCCGGAACATAAAATCGATTTATAATTAATGTTTTCCTCAATAGATTAATCGATTTATTACGTGTTACGCGATACAGAACTGATGAATTAAGTGTCTCACGATATGTAATTTTACATTAGATGATATATTAAGAGATAAGCGATATATTAGTTGATATATTAAGAGATAAGCGATATATTAGTTGATATATTAAGAGATAAGCGATATATTAGTTGATACATTAGGTGTTTCTCAACATATAACCGAAACATTAGATGATATATTAGGTGTTCCACAACTTAGAATCGACATATTTATTGGTAAATTAGATGTTCTTTATCAGATAAATTATATATTTTGTGTTCAGTGATATTAATGTATAGTTTAATATTGGGATATATTAAGGTATTTCTCGATCCGCCGACCAACCGGTCTGGTGGTATAGGTGTTACCCTTTAGATCGGAAGGTTCCTGGTTCGAATCCGGGTGAATGCATGGATGTTTGAAAGCTTATGGTGTAGACGCGGCTGGAGGACCTTAAATCTGTATTGTACGAAAGTCCTCACGTTGGGTTGGTGTGGAAGTTTGGAGAGTGGGGTCAGGGCCGGCCCTAGACATTTTGGCGCTCCGGGCAAAACCTTAATTTTGCGCCCCTCCCCCCCCCCCTCTCCGTTTTTTTTAAGTAAATCTCATGCGACCATATCAGAAAATCAAGAAAACATTGCAAAAAAAAGAAAAAAAAAAAAAAACGTTTTATTAAAAACTCAACCATCAGATAACAAGATAAGCAATTTAGCACTTAAGGCAAAATAACAAAAATTAAAATGTAGTAATGCTAACTGAACTAATATCCCATATTATAAATAAATTCTAACTAACCAAAGTAATTAAAATGCCCTTTTTCTAACTTTTCTGTCGGCAAACTCACGAACCAGTGATTTCAAGTCTAATTTGTCACTAATTTGGTGTTCTATAGCTATCATTGCCAATCCATTGAGACGATTTTGCGTCTGCATCGTTCTGAGATAATTTTTTATTATTTTAAGTTTTGAAAAGTTTCTTTCCCCTGAAGCCACAGTGACTGGCAATGTAAGTAGGATTCTTAATGCTATGCTGAGGTTTGGTGCGAATTTAAGTGTAGCGATAAACTTGAGAACTTCAACAGGGGTTTCCTTTTTTGTTAATAATGACGAAACAATGCTTATTTCATCGGCTAGTTCCAGGGCGTTAAGATCGCTTGAATTTCCATCAGTTAAAACTACTTCCAAATCTTTGCAACGAGCCAGTAGCTCATTTCTGGGCATGTCTTTTAGACCAAAAATATTATACAAAAAGCTGAAATAATTACTGTGAGTATTTAGCAAATTATATCTGGTTTCCAAGGCATTTATTGCTTGATCTATAGTATGAAAAAAAAATCTATTTTATATTTTTGTTTGAGGTCTTGAACGGGTTCATCCGGGCCCTCATACAAAAACGTTCTTGTTTTGCTTCTGACACGATGACGTGGTGTGGTGGTTTCGAAATTAGCGTCCACGTCAATCTCTGAAGCAAGCTCGGTTGCTTCTAAAATGATGCTTTCAAAAGCTTCATCTGATCTCAGGTTTTCAAAGAAGAGTTTGCGGTTGCTAAGCATATCAATAGCTTGTAACATATTAAAATTTACAGTTTGCAAAAGTTTGCTGATGGGGTTAATATGACTCAAAATTTTGTACCAGATCACAACAGAGCATATAAATTTGAACTGCTTCAAATTATTTAATAATCCGCTAGCCTCGTCTCTGATCATAGTATCGATTTCTGAATCTTCATATATGCTGTACAAAGCATCGTGAATTGGACCAATTTGAAACCGCAGAGCTTTTAATGAGTCGACTCGACTTTCCCATCGCGTATTACTCAATGGTTTTAGGGTGTAAGTATCAATATATTTCAGTAATATTGCCCAACGAAAAGAAGAGGAAGAAAAAAATGTATATAACTTTTGAACAATATTGAAGAAGTTGGCTGCCTCAAACGAGGATTTTGACATATCGTTTACAACCAAATTTAGCGAATGGCTGCTGCATGGAACATAAAATGCTCTGGGGTTTATATTTCTGATTCTTGTTTGTACTCCCGATTTTTCTCCTCTCATATTGGAATCATTGGCATACCCTTGACCGCGGATGTTTTCTACTTTAAGCCTATTTTTCTCTAGCTCTTCTAGTAAAACCTCCGACAATTCCTTAGCTGTTGATCTCTCAATGGGTAGAAAACCCAAAAAATGTTCGTTGATATTAACTTGAACTTCAGACTCTGATTCCTGTATGGAGACAAATCTTACCACAAATGTCATCTTACCACAAATGTTCTACTTTACTTGCATCGGGAGTACAGTCAAGAATCACGGAATAATACTTGGCCTTTTGAACTTGCTCAATGATGTGGAGCTTTATGTTGTCATGCAATAATTCAATTATTTCATTTTGTATAGTTTTCCCTAGATATGTAGCTTTGATTTCTTCTTTATTGAGGACTCTGCGAACGTGTTCCTCCATTTTTGGATCAAACTCAGCCAATAACTGAATTAACTTCAAAAAGTTTCCATTATTGTGTTCATACAGTTTATCGCTTGTTGATACAGTTTATCGCTTTTTAGATTCACTCCCAGAGGGTTTTCTCTTAGCATCGGACATTTTGGTTTCTGGAACAAATTAATTAAAATAAAAGATAATACTGATATAAAAAAAAGCCATGATTTAATTTAAATTATAATTTCTGAAATCCCCCACTTGTGCGCCACTGGCTTAAAAAAAACGTATTTCATTCAACTCCAGACTCAATTACCTTTCATTTGATATGTACAAGCCATGTTTTGATCTAAACTCTAATTTTCAAAATCCCCCCCTCCCCCTATGCGTCACTGACTTAAAAAAAAATGTATTTCATTCAACTCCAGACTCAATTACCTTTCATTTGATACCACACAAGCCATGTTTTGATCTAAACTCTAATTTTTGAAATCTACCCCCCACCCTTTTTTTGGCTTATGTCTGATGGATTTTATTAGTTTTTAAAAATGAAAACAAAAATTAAAACACTTACCTTCACAGAAGCCAAACGCACTGGACAATTTGTACAAGCACTTTTTTAAAGCTTTTTTGCACTAACAATTTAAACAAACTATTTTATTTCGCACCTGCCGAAGTCTAGTGGCAAATAATGCATTGTTTTAAATCTACTTCCTTTTTACATGCAGTTAAAAAGGGCTGTTAGATCTTGTTTCGCTTGGTTTCAAAATTGTTGTTTCCTGTACAGTCGTGTTGCCACGGGCCGAAAAACTTGTCAATTCTTTAAAGGCGGTGGCTGAGTGGTTTTGTCATGTTGAATTGAATTCAACTAGATTTTGCCTTAATGTTTAAATATATTATATTATTTGAATTATGTGCTTAGAAATAAAAATGATAAATTCCGCCTGCCGCCTCTTAATCTTGTCAACTATCAGTCAAATCTTGCAACGCGTTTTTGAGAAAATTCCCGTGAACCGATTTCAATGAAATTTGGTATACTTACAAGGGTCCGATGACAATGCAAATATTATGAAAAATAATTTATTGATATGATATCAGAATGATAAAAAAATATTCTTTACTTTTTAGTTTTAGTGCATTTTATAAAAGCCTGTAACTTAATTTTTTTTTTATCAGTTTATTTTCATTTTCCATGATTTTGGCGCCCCTAGATCATTGCGCTACGGGCGGCCGCCCGGATCGCCCTACCCTGGGGCCGGCCCTGGTGGGGTGCCAGCTCAGGTGTTGCCTCGTCATCTGACAGTAGTATAAAATTACGTGGTGCTGTCCTCGGATCTTTTCCTTGGGGAATTGTTCCCGGACCGACGTCAATAGCCCGTTGTGTTGCTCTAGTATGACGTTGATTAAAAAAATAACAATTACAAATTTTCTCGATTCGTAATAGATATATTAGGTGATCCGTGAAACATATATTCTAATTTTAAGTGATATATTAAGTTTTCCACGATATATCAACGATATATTATGTGTTCAGTTAGATGTAATCAATATATTAGGTGTTCTGCGTGAATTGACATATTTAGTGCTCCGTGAAATAGAATTCAGACAAAAATTGTAAATCCATTGCTGTTGAGAGTATTTTTCATGTTTATTGTGGTTATGAAAAATTAATGTCACACACACATGTGTTGATATTACTGTAGGTATAAGATTTTGAATAGGTATGGGAAAAACATTATATGTTGAAGACCCTCATTAATTTAGCGGTCATCAAATTCAAAGCCGCACTTAAAAAACTTCAATTAGATTTGTTATGTTAAAAATCTAATTACTTTGTACTTAATAATTTCAAAAATAGAAAGCTGTTTAATTTATCTTAAATCCAGCAAATCTTCCAATGATTTTGTTGTGATTACTTTTAGTTTGGGAAGCCATTTGAATATTTAGTAAGAAGGTACGCTGTTTCGTTGGTTCCTCGATTTCTATCAGTCATGTATGATAATAAGGATGTTTGGTAGATAGGTTCTTTAAATAATTTCGCACTGGAGCAGCAAAACGGATTATCAATCCCAAAGGGAAAGAACCGATGACAACACCAATGTCATTTTGAACCACGCTTAGATGACGAGGTAACACCTGAGTTGGCACCTCAAACTCCAAACGTTCACACCACGCCAATGTGAGGATATTTAAAGCCACGCACCAGCCCACTTTGAACAATATGACCTTTGGTTGGATTCGGTCTGAAACTCTTAACCCTCCATGTGTTTTGACATGATATCTCTGGTCAATTTTGCTAAGGACGTGATATCTCGTCGAGGCAAAACTGCCCTTTTTACTCCAAGGGATAATAAAGATTCAAGTAGGAAAAGCACATTTTCCCTTGCTCAGAACAGGTAATAATTTGCAACAGGTTTTTTTTTTTTTGCATTAGACGTTGGGCACAAGAGTACAGTTTTCGACACGAATATAAATCTACCAAGAGAGTTAATGTGATTGGAAGTATCAGAGACTAAATTAACCTTTGAAAAACTCGCGAAGTCCAGAATCGGAAGAAAGAGCAATCGAAAATATGTTTTGTACGAAACTCTTATTTCTTGCTTCTAGTTGTTGCAGTTGATTAAAATACTAAAAGAATTAGATATTGTTTTGTTAGAAAAAAATACTCACATATTCTGACAGATCTCTAATTTCTTCGCATTCCGCTTGATAGGTCCGATCTCTGTACAAGCAAGAAAAGGTACTTTTAGAAATATTTCAAAGTAAATCAAAACTTTTAGTTACAAGAACAATCACACAATAGCTTTCAAATTTAAAAATAAACATGCGTGAATAAGGTTACTCAAAATAAGGAATAATATTTAAAGCACATTAAATAACGTTCATCTGCGTAGTATCTTTGAATGTTTTGTTGATGTACGCGGTGAGATTTTACTAAACGGAGGTTTCTTTGACAGACCTACAACTTAACCCTTCAAGTGGTTTCGACGAGATATCTCGTCAATCAAGATGTAACCAATTTTTCTAATGACGAGATAACTCGTCATCAAGATATTGCTGATTGTTTTATAGTCCAGATCTGGTGAGATGCCTCGTCTAAACAAACATCAGGAAGGTTAGTGTATCTTTTATAAACCTTACTTTAGATTATTCTGTATAGTTAGTTCCGTTTTCTTAACCCTCTTGGTGGTTAATCTTCACGTTTAAAACTACCCTATGGCCAGCCTCTGATGCGAAATACGCAATTTTTCTCAACGAGGTACCTTGAACTTGCCAAAATTTACCAGATATTTGACGAGATAGCTCATCCATCAAGATCTGACTAATTTCTCTAATGAAGAGCAATCTCGACACAGGGCAGTTTTGTCTCAAGGAGGCATTTCGTACTTAGCAAAATTTATCAGCCCTTTGACAGCATAGTTCATCCATCCAGATCTGACCAATCTCTCTAATGAAGAGAAATTTTGGCATAGGGAGGTTTTGTCTCCATGAAGTATATCGTTCTTTGCAAAATTGACCCGATCTTGGACGAGTTATCTCATCCATCGAGATCTGACCAATCTCTTTAATAAAGAGAAATCTCGACACAAGGCAGTTTTGCATCAAGGAGGCATTTCATACTCAGCAAAATTTATCAGAACTTTGACGACATAGTTCATCCATCGAGATATGACCAATTTCTCTAATGAAGAGAAATTTCGGCATAGAGAGGTTTTGTCTCGATGAGGTATATCGTCCTTTGCAAAATTGACCCGATCTTGGACGAGCTATCTCATCCATCGAGATCTGACCAATCTCTCTAATAAAGAGAAATCTCGACACAAGGCAGTTTTGTCTCAAGGAGGCATTTCATACTCAGCAAAATTTATCAGAACTTTGACAGCATAGTTCATCCATCGAGATATGACCAATTTCTCTAATGAAGAGAAATTTCGGCATAGAGAGGTTTTGTCTCGATGAGGTATATCGTCCTTTGCAAAATTGACCCGATCTTGGACGAGTTGTCTCATCCATCGAGATCTGACCAATCTCTCTAATAAAGAGAAATCTCGACACAAGGCAGTTTTGTCTCAAGGAGGAATTTCGTACTTAGCAAAATTTATCAGCCCTTTGACGACATAGTTCATCCATCGAGATCTGACTAATTTAATGAATCTCGACATAGGAAGGCGAGGTATCTCGTTAGGAGCAAAATTATCAAGATTTTTATGGACGATGTATATAGTAGAGACCACTTGATGGTTGTTGGATTGGGCTTTTCAGAGCATGTTAAATCTGGCATGGCCTCAAATTGGCGTGGTGTGAAACTGTGGAGAGTCTGGTGCCAGATCTAATGTTGACCTCGTTATCTGACCATAGTCCAAAATGATGAGTTGTCCTCGAAAATTTCCGTTTTGGATTCAACACGTATCCGGATGTCCGTGGCCCCCGATTTTTCAATGATGACTAGAACGATATATGATCAGTTTTTTTAATGACTAGATACTTTGTTCACCTAGATCTGGTCAGTTTTCAATTGACGATATATTTAATCCGTCAAGATCTGGTCAATTTTTCTAGTGACGAGATTCCTCCTTTTTCAAGATCTGGTCAGTTTTTACAGTGACGAATTATGTACTCCATCAGTATCGAGGAAGTTTTTCTAAGGACTATATGTCTCATCCGCGTAAAAAGTAGTTACCTGTCTTCTTATGACAAGATATCTCATTCATCAATTTCTGGTCAATTTTTCTAAAGACAAGATACTTGGTTCATAAAATCTGGTCAGTTTTATTAATAATGGTGCAACTAGGAAGGTTAACTGAAAGTTATAATCCGGACCTAAGAATTTTTGGTGCTGTAAAAGAAAATAAGCTGTCCAGCAGTTAATAATTAGATAAAGTAGTAAGG
Organism: Metellina segmentata; assembly: GCA_947359465.1. Classification (NCBI taxonomy): domain Eukaryota; kingdom Metazoa; phylum Arthropoda; class Arachnida; order Araneae; family Tetragnathidae; genus Metellina; species Metellina segmentata. The sequence continues at coordinate 97,666,351 of OX375882.1, forward strand.
TCAAATAATGGGATACCTACTCGCAGGCGTTGTTGCAGGCTATTGTACAGTTTCTTATTATTTCGACAGTTGTTGTGACCTCTGCTGAAATTGCAAAAGTATTCAATGAGGTGAGCAAGGATGTAGCACTTATACTCAATAAAAATAAAGTAAAATATTGTTGTTCCCCTCGCACATTGCCTTTTTCGGTACTCATCAATACTTTTCAAATGCCTAACGACACGATATGGCCATTTTCTTTAGTCGGATTTCATTGTATTTAGTTTCTTATTTATTGTCTACTCTTAATATTTTGCTAAAACAATGCTTATGATTTTAACCTCTTCACTACCAAGGTCCACATACGTGGACCTCGACTCTTTCGCCTTAAAAATAATTTTTCTTAACAACCACTATTTCAGAGATTATTTTCGCGTGAACGTCTAAACTTCCGATTGACACCAATAGATGGCAGTATAAATCGGTAGTTCCTGTGGAATGTTTACTATTCAAAAGCGATTTGGAAGAAATGGCGTCAACTCAACGTGCTCGTAAAATTATGTAAACTTCATTTGTTTTTATATCCTTTAGTTAATGTGTTTTTGTTGATAATTTCTTAAAATATGTGATGATATAGTTTTTTTGTATTCAATAAATATCTTATCATTTGAAAATTATTTTGCTTTTAGCATAATTGAGACCCGAGATACACATATGTGTACCTCGATCTCGATTATGCTGAAAGCAAACCTAAAATGTTTCGCCCCCTATGATGCCACCATCTAAAATAGGAATTTACATGAGAACTTTGAAGTATTTCATAACATTTATGAGAAAATAATAATTTTTAAGCAATTTTTATCTGGTTCGTAGTGAAGTGGTTATTGAAGTGCGCAAAAACTTCTGTTTTCGGGTTATTCGGACGAATTTTTTTAATCAAGGAGAGGTAGAGTCCGAGCTTGTCCCTATAAGGGACTTAACCATTCGATGGTTACTTTATTTAACCCTCCAAGTGCTTTCGATGAGATATCTCGTCCATCAAGATTTGACCACTTTTGCAAACTGACCAGACGTCTGTTCAACGAGATATGGCCGATTTTTTTTTTTAATGACGATTTGTTCAGTTTTGCTAATTACCACTCACCTTGTCGAGTCACCACAATGAAGGTTAAAAAGCAAAGGGGCAAAATGGCGTTTATTAAAGAGGGTAAATGTTCTAAATAGCCGCTGTAGATTTCCAACCCCTTTTGCAGAGAGGTTGACCATTTAGATTTACTTTCTGTTCATATTATTTCATTTAATTGCAAGTATACACCGATTTAAAATTGAAAGGAAAGTACAAAATATAATATAACCCTCGTGATAGTTGTCTCGACGAAGTTAGCAAAATTGGCCAGATCTTGATGGACAAAATACATCATCGTCAGAACAAAACTGAGCAAGTTTTGGTCACGCCTTCATAAAAATTCGGCAATATCTTTATGACGAGTTATCTCGTCATTATCAAAATTGGTCAGATGTCTCATCGAAATAATTTGGTTTGTTGTTGTTTTTCTGGTAACCTTTAAGGTTTGTGTCTGACGTAATGAACTCAGCGTGTGTACGCGCGCGATATCAAAGAAAAAAAATAAAAGCTTCCATAAAAATAACTATTACAGTGTACTTACATTTGGGACATAACTTGTCTTCATGAGGATAGGAAACGTGTTTATCGATGCACTGGCCCATTTTCCTCAATGTCTCCAATTTGCAAACTTCAATGCACGACTGTGAATAGAAATAAATTTTAATAAATATGCAGTATCCTTCATAGTCAAATAAGTAATATCCTTTACAGTCAAGTATGTAGTATCCTTCATAGTCAAATAAGTAATATCATTTACAGTCAAGTATGTAGTATCCTTTTAATGAAGTATTTTGTAAATTTGTCACCGCAGGGTGAACCCCTTACCTCCCGACATATGTCAGGTTGAAGGTTGATAAGGTCGCCCACGGATAAGTGAGGAGTGCAAGCACCCTTGATTTGCAGCATTGTGAAGACCCTCATTGAGTAAACACAATTAACGCAGGGGTCTTCGGGGACTGTAGGAGCCTCGACCGTAGTCCTATTAACCCTTAGTTGAAATCCCGTTGGTAGAAAGAAATAAAAAGAACACTTCACCCCCCCACTGCGCTCTTGTGGCCATGTCATTTCGGCCCCGTTTGCGTTGACTAACTTGGCATCAGCTCCATCGTTCCCTTCTCCCCCCCCCCCGCGTTGCACAACTTGAAAACACAATTGGAGAATAGTATATGAGCTTATCTATATATATAATACGCTTATGTGTGGCGCAAAATTGGCCTGTATTTCTCTCCTGCGTGTGGCAACGATTTTGTCCTTTACGAATGTAGATATTGCTATCCTTCACTTCAACAACGGGAAGCGCGTCGCGTTTAAGCCTTGATTAATCTTCCCGGTAATTGTGAGAGGTTTTTGATAGAAAAATTAGCTCTTTGCGTCAATTTCAATATAATTGGCGAAGAAGAGAGCAGCGAACTAGGGAATCTTTTGACGAACGAATTCAGAGAATTACCGCTAGAAATACTGCGGATAGGCTTAGAAGGGTCAGAGCACGCGATGGGAGCAACATTTAAGTAATAGAACCGATTCCCAAGTGGAAATAAGTGTTTCTGAACACGACTGTGGAAACATGTCAGAAATATGCTCATTTTGTGGAGCTTTTTATTGGCCTGATGAATTGAACTCTTCAACAAAATTCACAAAATGCTGCCAAACAACTGTTCAATGATTTTGAAACAGTGACGCCTGAAGAGCTCAAAAATTGTGCCGTTCTCACTGTAACAAATGAGTTATCAATGCAAATCAATAATCGTGTACTGCAGTGTATGCCAGGAAATGAAGTCATTGACACAATAGTCAGTGAAGATCCACAAGATCAACTTGCATATTTAGAGGAATTTTTGAATAACATTACACCAACTGGAATGCCACCTCATAAACTTAAATAAAAACAGGTGTTATTCTAATGGTACTCAGAAATTTAGCACCTTCAAAAGGTTTGAGCAATGGAACTAGACTTATCGTGGTAAATTTGCAGAAAAATATAGTTGAAGCAAAAAAAATAAGTAACGAAAACAATAAATCTTACCTGATACCTCGAATACCTCTTATTCCATCTGATAGTAATATGCCTTTTAAATTCAAGCGTAAACAATTTCCTATTAGGTTAGCATTTTCAATGACCATTAATAAAGCTCACGGCCAAACTTTTGACAAAATATGTTTAGATTTGAGCAAACCAGTTTTTACTCATGGCCAATTGTACGTAGGTCTTTCTAGAGAGATATGTTACTGTTGTGTCTGCGAGTTCTCAAATACACAACTGTGTGTACAAGGAGGTTTTATGGGAATGAATATACCCCAGAATTTGTTATAGTAAATTCATTCATTCATATATCCCAGAAATCTATTTGTCAGTGTAAATTATCACCCGCACTGTTCCTAAAAGTTCCAAGAGATTCCCTTTATCGCTGCTCTCTCAGAACCCCGGCTGTATCGTTCAGCAATACATAAAAAGGGTCTTCGGATAAACTGTTTTCCACCGTGTAAATACTCAAATATCATATACCCCAGAATTTGTTATTATTGTAAATACATTGTCATATCATATCCCAGAAATCTATTTGTCAGTGTAAATACTCACCCACACTGTTACTGAAAGTGAATTTAGAACATAGTAGTCCCAAGAGTTCCCCTTTCTCGCTGCTCCCTCAGAACATTAGCTGTATGGTTCAGCAATACGTAAAAAGGATCTTCGGATAAACTGTTTTGCACCGTGTAAATACTCAAATATCATATACCCCATAATTTGTTATTATTGTAAATACATTCAGTCATATATTATCCCAGAAATCTATTTGTCAGTGTAAATACTCACCCACACTGTTACTAAAAGTGAATTTAGAACATAGTCCTAAGAGTTCCCCTTTCTCTATGCTCCCTCATGACATTAGCTGTATGGTTCAGCAATACATAAAAAGGGTCTTCGGATAAACTGTTTTGCACCGTGTAAATACTCAAATATCATATACCCCATAATTTGTTATTATTGTAAATACATTCAGTCATATATTATCCCAGAAATCTATTTGTCAGTGTAAATACTCACCCACACTGTTACTAAAAGTGAATTTAGTACATAGTAGTCCCAAGAGATCCCCTTTCTCGCTGCTCTCTCAGAACTGTAGCTGTATCGTTCAGCAATACATAATCAGATCAATTTTTAGGTCTATGTAGACTAAATAGGGCCCCTTTTAAGCTAGACTAAAGAATTGTAGTGTCCTATGGGCGAGCGAAGCGAGCTCGGATCGCGGAGCGATCCGGAGGGAACTGCTTGCAGTTCCGGGGGTTGGCGAGCGTCAGCGAGCAGGGGGCGTTAGCCCTCTAGTATAAGAGAAAACATTCACCATCTTTAACACGCTATAATATGTCCCGAGCAGGGTTCCAACACACTTAGTCTTTTCAATATAAAAATCAGGCATCTGTGTGTTTCACTGTATTTACTTCACCCCAAGGGCTTAGTTTACCTAACAAGAATCTAATCTAGATACCTTGGGGGTCCTTAGGAGGAACACTTTGCAGAAGAGGAGTCTCTTAATGCTGCGCTATTTTGCTCTAATTTCGTCACACAGCCCTCTCAACTTTTCATAACTACTTGCTCTGGATAAGATCCATAGACTCCGTTAGGAACATGATTTTCATGAGTTTGGATTGGTGCGAAATGGATATGCTATGTATTAATATCCCAGGCTCCGAAGTTATTTTGAGCTGGTTCCTTGAGGTGATTGCACACCGTGAGTGGGCATAGAGTTGTTTTTCTGTTTGTAAAACGATTAGGGCTGCTTTAACACAAGGACACGCGGTGTCCCGAAAACTGGATTTCTAGACACCGGTCACCGGAATCTGACACGGTCACTCAAGAGCCACTCTGTGCTCCTGACGTAAGAGACACAGCTCACACTCCTCCAGATCTTGATTTTTGCAGTACTGAAGTTCTATTTAAAATGTTGGAGTTTGAAGAGTTGGTTGCTGCAATCTGCATTTTGACTTTTCTCAACAAAAAAAAGTAGAAAAAGAAAATTGTGGGTTCATTCAATTTGTGCTAAAATATTAGAAAGTGGGGCATTTTATACATTGTTCAAAGAACTTATGGCGGATGATAACAAATTCTTCAATTATTTCCGGATATCAAGTTCCATTCAAGATACTATTTATTTTCTATAAAACGAGATAAATAGTCTTTTTTTGCGTTCGTAATGAATTTGGCAAATGCGACCAAATTTGTATTGCTCATATATAAAAGTTACAATTGAAAAATTATTTATTTAAAGAAAATCAAACGTATAAGGTATCGATCTGGTGAAAACTTTTCCTCAGATTTCAAATCCGTTGAAATTGCTGCTCTGTCTTTTGCGATCACGAAGATAGAAACTTGGACTAGCGAATAAAAAAAAATTGGCCGAGACACAAAGCATTGTATGAGCGACTGGAGAGGACAACCATCAAGCAGCCATGGATTGAAATGGCGCTAAATACTGTGGATCTGTGTGTAAGCTCCCATTCAGTTCTGTGTTCTTCCAGTGTCTAGAGATTCAGTGGCCCTAAACAGAGTGTCCAGTGTGAAAACCGGCGTAATACTTGATTTTTCATAAATGGTGCCCTTATGATGAACAGCGCTGAAAGTATCAGAGAACAAATAGAGGGAAATAAGAATAAGCTACCTTATAAAAAAGCTTTTTCATGAGAAACGTTGTAAAAGGTGTGAAAATATACTAGAAGCAAACCCGATTACTTTCTCAAGGGAGGTACAGCAAAGATCTCTTTTAACAGAAGTTTAGTTTTTTTTTTTCTGTACTCGTGTTTGTGACTGAGCCAAAGATGTTGTACCGTCATGTAACAATTAGACGGACAGCTGTTTTAAAATAAAACTATTTATTTAAAAAAATTAAATATTTACAAATTTACAGTTATTTTGGGCACAGCCATTGTGATATGACAAACACATAAAATAGTGTTTTGCCCTAAAAGCAGGGAAACACGACCTGCAAGCTATTTGTTTCAATGTCCAGTCCCCTAACAAATCCCTGAACTTGAGGAGAAACCAAGTTCATCACCCCTCGATTCCGAGAAAATGGAACGTGTGCGCTTTTATCCTTCAACCAATGGGGTTGATATTTAAAGTGGCGCAATGTCACTCGGCCAATAGAAGGATTGACCCCCTGGCAAGGTCGGGGTGTAGTACCCTGAATATTGGGGGAAGGTCAGACGGGAAGAACGATAGAAAAACACCAAAGCTAAAAAAAGATACGGAAGCTTTTTCGTTGTGGTCAGCTATTTCCAAAAATATGGTAACTCAACAATAAAAAGATGTACCATCGACGAAGATATACCATCGACGAAGATGTACCATCGACGAATTGAAGGAATGAAAAATAAACGAAGTTACCAAACAGAATACGGCTGCCTTTACTGTGTCGTTCACCAATAATAGAAATCTTTAGATTCCAGAAGGAAAGAACCACCTGATTCCAAAAGAAGGAACCTGCATATCCCGATGCCTTACTTCAATCTGGCGGTCACCATATATAAAGGTATGTCCGTTTTTCTATCCGATACCGATTGAGAACTCCACTTATTCCGATCGAACCTGAGCTCAAAACTGGATATTGGTATCCAGATCAAAATTGGGTATAATAACCAGTACAGCCATCGACATCGAAAACCTGCCTTGAGCCAAGCACCAATGGCTCTTTACAAAACAGAGACGGCTGTCTCTCTTCGAATTCAGAATCAGTTTGTCCAAAAGTTCTCATATTCCCTTTCTCTTGAATCCGCAGAACCGCATCTGCGAAAGAGAGGGGGTGGAGCGAATTCCGGACCCTTGCAAGAGGTGTTGATGGTCCTCAACAGAACTGAAGACGCCCCCACACAAATGAAAAAACCGTCTGTAGCGCCGACTTGAGTTCACAAAAGTTAATCTCCATTCCAGACATGGGGATTGTGGAGCCGTCGGAACTCTATCTGTGTCGATGGGAAAATCGTTCCTGGGCATTTCTGAAATTGAATACCAGACATAAAGGGGGCTGACCGAAACGGAACGCCAGGCCGCTGATGAGAAAAACTCTCTTTCGGTACTTTCTCACAAGCACACGTGCAACCATTGATGTTGTTCTGCAACCACCTGAAGTTGTTGCAACCACATTCTTGATGTTGATGCACATTCCCGACGCCCACGTGTTAGAGAAAGAGGGTCGGCTAGTACAATACGGTACAATGTTAACACAAGTTACCCCCTAAATACTCAAAAGACTACCGGAGATATGTGGAGTAAACATTATGAGACAAAACATCATCAACGAGATTTGAAACAATGAGAGAACTTTCAAAAGAAAACAACAGCCAGAGAAATAACAACAGCGAACAAAAATATATAATCCTTCCACTCGAAATTCAGCCCTGTCAAGCTATTTTGTAAATTTGTTTGCAGGATATATGTTGTATAATCAAAACCCCATCCGCCAAACCACCTGCACAGTGGCGACACTCGTAGCGACGCCAGCGCCACGGAGCGCAGGTGCATAAGAGAGCAGAGTAGTGAAGAGCGAAGTCGCCAACAGCGAAGCTCTCATCGATGTTTCCGTTCTAATGTGTCTTGTAGTTAGGCTTAAGAGCCTAAAGTTGTATGCTAAACCTGAGAATATATAGTTATTGTTAGAACCTGACTTGTTCTTGTCTTCATACATCAACACCCTAGACAACCAGAACATGGGGGCTCAACCGGTTCTGAACTTTTTTGAGAAACGAAATGAACAGCTCTTTGACTAACAGCAACGAAACGAAATTCTACTGCCAAACCAAAGCTAGAGGTCAATTACCCCGCCTCAACGATCGAGTCCAGTGCAACTGTGAAGCAACTAAAAGCGCAGGCCAATTCCCCCGCCTCAACTAACGTGTCCAGTCAACAGTCAAGCAGACAACAACGCAGAGAAAACGGAAGCAAGAGGCCAATTACCAACACCACCTAGACCAGGGATGGGCAAACTTTTTTGGTCGCGGGCCAAAAATCAAAAAAAAAAAAAGTTTGGCGGGCCAAGTTAATTTTTTCTAAAATTTTAAAAACAATATACACTAACGTGTCCAGTCAACAGTCAAGCAGACAACAACGCAGAGAAAACGGAAGCAAGAGGCCAATTACCAACACCACCTAGACCAGGGATGGGCAAACTTTTTTGGTCGCGGGCCAAAAATCAAAAAAAAAAAAAAAGTTTGGCGGGCCAAGTTAATTTTTTCTAAAATTTTAAAAACAATATACAAGTATTACAATTTAAATATGTTAATGAGATGAATGATATTGCGATTTCCTTTTTAAAAGTTCCTTATATTGAGGTTCAGAGTGAGATGTACTGATTCTAAGGAACGAGGCTAAATACTCATCTGTCAGTCTACTTCTGAAATAATTCTTTCTACGGTTCATAGTTGAAAACACTTGTTCACATATATAAGATGAAGCAAACATAGCACTGATTTTCTGGGCGTGAGATATTAAATTTGGGAAACTTACTTTCGATAATGATTTGTAAAACTCTAACTTTGGCATATTTAGAAACAACTGCTTGAGATGATTGTTAGATTGCAACTCAATTAATTCAAGCTGCAAATCTGACCTCACTGCTTCACAATTTACGTTGAAAGGCATGGTAAAAATATCTAATTCTGTTTGAATGGCACTGAAATCTTGAAATCTGCGTTCGAACTCAAAATTTAGGTTCCTCAAGCCATCTTCATAGTTCGTAAGCTTCTCTTCATTTACTGAGGATATTGAATTTAACCTCGAGAAATGAGACAAGTCGTTCTTAGCTAGCTGCCCAGCAAACAGATTAAGTTTTAGTTTGAAAGCTTTGAGATGGGCCCAGATATCGTCGATAAATTTATTTTTCCCTTGCTTCTTGACATTCAAGTTGCTCATATGACAAAGAAGATCTGTGAAAAATGCCAAGTCCAGAAAGCCATTCTGTATCTTCTAACATTTCGCACTCCGCAGAACGCTGTTTCTCATGGAAGAACGACACAATGTCGTCTTTCAGTTGCCAAACTCACTCGAAAACACATCCTACACTAAGCCACCTTACCTTGGTGTAATACAGTACATCATAGTATTCAGATTGCACGGACTGAAGAAAATCTCGAAATTGCCTGTGTGTAAGCCCACGAGATCGAATAGTATTTACAAGCTTTACGACTGCATCAAGCACGCGTTTCATATTCAATGCAGATTTACACAGAGCATCTTGATGTATAACACAATGTAGAAAAACAACATTGTTCCCGGGTTAGTTTTGATTAAAGAGTCCAAGAAATCCAGATTTTTTTCCTGTCATATTTGGTGCTCCATCGGTCGTAATATTACATATATTTGTTATAGGCACTTTCAAAGTTAAAGCCCTTCCTGAAATTCACGAAAAATATCACATCCCGTTATAGTTCACTTTAAAGAATGATGCACGCCAGTTCCTCGGTAATTTCAAAGTTCTCATCAACACCTCGTATAAATAATACTAATTGAGCAGTATATCAGTGCTTTCATCCATAGCTATGGAGCAGAATTTAAACTGGCCAATCTTTGACTCTAATTGTGATGTCAAATTTTTATCGATGGCTTCGATTCTAGAAGTCACCGATCATATACCCCTTTTTTAAAGGGGTTGAATCATATACCCCTTTTTCGAGATAAGCTTACAGTCTCAAAATTTATTTTTCTTGTCTGGACATAAAACATCACAAACTTGGAGCAGGCATTGCTTAACAAACTCCTCATCACCGAGAGCTTTATTATTTTTAGCAATATTGTATGCTACAGTGTAACTTGTCCTTCGAAAAAAAGGAAGAAAAAAATAATATGCAAACAAAGTAGAAAAGGAGATGGATATATAATATATAAATCTTATTGCTACAAGTGTAGGAAACAAAAGGTTCCAACTACACCTGCTTTACAGCTAGTAGGTAAATCAAACATTAAATTAGTTGCTCTTGCGTTGCGGTGGAAAGGCCAGAGAATCACACAGAGTTACCAAGCAATCAGGAAACAGTTGATTTTCTCATTTGATATTTATTGTTTAGAACAATATCCTTAAAACTAATCACAACACTTCTAGATTATCCATAACACAATATAAGTACATGTTGCAGAAGCACAATCGCTGCAATGTCCAACCGACATAAACGTAAGTACCAGATTGTAGAATAATTCTGGGGACATGTATCACAGTTTGGTAATTAAATGTTAGATGGCCATCTACAAAAAAAGGAGAATTCTCATACCTTGTTTGGGGTACCCCGATTTGCATGTATCACATCTTTTAGATGTGCGACTTGTGGCCAATTCGCTGTTAGGCCTGGCGTCTTCGTTTCCGTCGTAGTGCACCGCTTTTCCACTCAGTAGAGGTGTCGTTGGCAGCCAGCAGTCATCTGCCTAACCGACCCTTCGTTCGTGGTAAGGGGGATCTGACCCCTCTGAAAAAAACTCGTTTTCTTTTCGCTTGCTCAGTACGTATCTTTCCTGGATGGTCTACTAACGCCATCTGGTGATTAGCAGGGGTCATAAAAGTTCTTGTTGTACAAGACTGTTGCGTTCTGCAACACATATTTTCTTTTAATTTCCGTCGGACCAGCAAATTAAAATTCTATCCGCGGGCCGGATAAAACCTTCCGGCGGGCCGTAGTTTGCCCATCCCTGACCTAGACGGACAAGGCCGCGGCGCTCATTTGTGACGTCAGAGCAAGTAGGGAAACAGTGAAGCTGGATTCTCCCAATGACACCGCAAAACATTAACAAGTGCAACCCAAAATAAGCTTACTTGGTTATCTACCTCAGTTTGATATGAGAAAACAAATGCCTAAATGTGCTTTTAATCTTTTTTTTTTTTTTGTTTTCTTTTCAAGGAAAACTTAGGCTTGAAAAGGAAAGTTAATTTTAAATAAAAAATACTTTCAGCAGCTGCCTTGAAGAATACAAATGCAATAGAATTTTATAAATATTTGTTGTAAAAATTGAATGCCAGGAAATCAAATCTTAAACACAATAGAACACAAATAAAAGTAAGAACAAATTTTATTTTTGCACACATACAAATATCAGCAAACATTTATACTATCTTAGTTATGTAAAGGTAAACAAGATAAAATTCTGATTATATTCAAATTCATATAAATCAACCTTAAAATAATATTACTTAGTTTTAGTATTTATTCTGGTGCTTAATATGATTTTTAAGGGATATTTTCCTCTTTGGCTTTTTTGTTTTTATGTGTTTGGGGTAAAATTTTTTTTCTGACATAGGCTGCAGAGTTGCATTTGTTGGGGAGTTTTTAACTGTTTCTAGTTTACGCTGTTTAGCAAGTGAAACAGGTTTTGGTGTATCATTTTTTAAAGTGCAATAATTGTTTAGTAAAGCATTTGTTGCAGGTCTTAAAATTAGTTTCAGTACATGGTCTGTTGAATGCCCATTAGAACAACTCTCATCGTTAAGAAAAAATTCATGCTTATTAATCAAATCAAAACTAATAGTGATTGCAAGTTCCCTTTGATAATTCTGTCTCAAAAACAAATGTTCATTCTTTTGGTTAACTAGCTTTCGTACAACTATGTAATTATACGTAACAGCAGTAACAACATCTGGAGATGGACATAGCAAACCACCTCTGTCTAAATTCCGAATAAGAATGTAGTCCGAAATTAAATTTAAAGTTTTATCTAGAACTAAAGATTTTGAGCAAGCATCACAGTTGAGTTTAGAGATTGCTGAACGAGCACAATAACCTGATAAATAGGTTAAAACTGGCAGCAGAGGTTTTAAATCAAAATCCGTTTCAGAAATATCTAATACAAATTGGGAATATCCAACATTTCCCTTAATTTCTGAGCAGTTGTTTTCAGGGTCAGTGTTTTTAATTTCTACTTTACCATACATGTTGGAATTTAAAACAAGTGGAAGAAAATTTTGCATCCTTAATTTGGCCTCAGATTCATAAATTTGTGAAACTGATATTAGATATTGTGAACCCGCAAGTGTTCTATATTTTCCAAAGCGATCTTCAAGGGAGTCGGTTTGAATTTTACCAGGTAAAAAATATGTAAAATTCAACTCCTTAATGCAATACTTAGACATCTCAAGAAGAGCATATGTTGTATGTGAGATGGCTAAATGTGTTTCTTTTGTTAGTTTACCTGTGGAGCATTTTTTTGTCTTTCCATGCATCTAACCAGTAAAGAAAATCATTCAGATATTCTACTTTTACATCATCCGACAGTCAATTTCTCTATGGCAACCCTTCCACACACGAAGGTTAGTCGCCAAGAACTCTCCAAAATTGATCGCCAACAGCGGCCAGATATCAAAGTAGCGATAAAAGCTCAAATCACTACATAGATGTCTTAATCGTTTTCATCATTTTCAAGTGCATCGTAAAGGAAGGAGACTTCAGTAGAACTCCAATCATTCGGATCAATTCGGACCAGACCCCATCCGGATAATCGAATATCAGGATAATTGGATAATTCACGATGAAAATGTTATTTCTTAGAAAAAAACAAACGAATTTTTCCTTAGAAAGTAATGTAATTCAATGGCTACGAAAATAATTTTGTTTAGATTTTGTATTTAAAAATTGAATTAAAATGAATCATTGCTTGAACATATCGGTCAAACTCAGTGATTTCGCTGTCTTTACTTGTTTTCCTGCAGCCAAGTCACGCATGCGCTTGAGGCGAGTAGCTGTAGATGGTCGCACTCAGGCTGACGATCCATTTATTTTAGAGATCTGTCATGGTACTCAAATGCCTTACGAGCTGAAGGTCCGCGTCTGGTAGAATAGCAATGTCGTCGCCATCTCCCGTGTCATTAATGAGTTCTTCTCTCACACTTTGAATGAGTTCATCGTCACTGAGAATTTGGAATCCAGGGTCCAAAGAATCACACACCAGCCACTTGCTTACGTCCTCTGCACTGCACTCGGAAAAACCAGGAACTTCAACTGTGATGTTTCTTGTCCTAAACTGACACTTCGTCCTCTTCCGTTTTTATCATTCATGGATAAAAAACTTTTAAATGCGGATTTTGCTGATTTCAGTTTTTTCTCAAATCGATCCGGATAACTGGAGTCAGGATAATTTGAGTTCTACTGTATTTAGAAAATGACGATCTTGTGAAACGCATACATTTGTGTAAATAGATTGAAAAAATACTGTGGGTACTAAGATAGCGTATTAAGTTAGATTAACGTAGAAAAAGGGACCGTTGTATATTACTTTTAAATCTCTAAAATACACTCATGTCCGTAAATTAAGGATAATTCAGAATCACACGGAAATCCAACTCTAAAGTAAAAATTTCACCTGTAGAATAATCGCACACATCTTCAAGAATAATATCCAAATTACAGGAAGCCATCAGATGACGCCGATAGTACGTCACAATGACGAGAGCGTAAGAGAGGTGTATATAAGAAATGGTAGCAAAGAAGTAAAATTGTTCACAATCGTTCTGTAAGCCGCTCAGTTATGGCACAGAGGACGCATGTCGATGATTTTTTACGTGGTAGCATTATCGGTCGTCTGAAATGCGGGCGTACTCAGACAGAAGTTTCAGTGCAGCTTGGAATCGCCATAAGTGTCATCCCTAGGCTTTAGCAACGATTCCAAAATGATGGAAATATCAGTAGACGTTACAGTACAGGTCGCCCCCGAGTAACAACGCCGAATGACGACCGGTATTTGGCAGTTACTGCAAAAAGAAGCAGACGGAGCACAGCATCCGACCTTTCTCATCAGCTATCTTCAGCCACGGGTGCGACAGTTTCAAGGCAAATCGTTTACAGATGTTTGGGACATGTTCGTCTATATGCTCGCAGGCCTTTCAGATGTGTTCCGCTCACGGCAACTCACTGTCGCCAGCCGTTAGCCTGGAGTAGACAACATGCGATGTGGATATCGGCACAGTGTGCTTGTGTGATGTTTTCCGACGAGTCCAGGTTTAGCTTGCTGTCTGATTCACGGCAGACGTTTCATATGGAGAACGCCATGTATCCGCTTCCATGAAGACAACATCATTGAAAGACACCGTTACGGTGGTGCAGGTTTGCTCGTTTGGGTCAGAATTATACTGGGCTCCAGAACAGATCTACATGCTCAAATCGGAACCATGAGAGGCCAAATTGATCGGGACATCATTCTGGAACAACATGTACGTATGTTTAGGGTTGCCATGGGCGCAGAATTTGTGTTATTGAAAACAAATTTCGGCCTACCCTAATGTACAAGCAGGTGGAAATTTTTGTTGTGAGGCTTTTAGAGGCAAGATAATGATTTTTTTAGCTAAAAACATCATTTAGGTGTAAAGAAAGTTTTGCAAGGTGCCAGAATTTAAACCGTTTGTTTCAGTTAAAACTCCCTGGAGGTCACAAATTGCACAATTTCAATGATTTTGCGTTGCGCTGAGGGTGAACTCTCAGGTGCTTATGCCACATGTCAAAACACTGTGATTGCGATGAGACAGGTGGTACTCTTCACTGGACATTATCCGCCTTCATGCCACAGACTCAGAAGTCACTAAAACGCACGCATTTCTGCGTCAGACGGACGGCGCGCATAGGATTAATTTAGTGTACTGCGCACATTGCATTCGGAGCATCAGCATTTCGCTATGAAACTGACGGTGAAATGCTGACATTCCATCAAGCTGCGGTTTCCTGAGAAAGCGGAGCCGTTAACTAGCAACCGTGATGTAGCTGTGGATGACGTCACTAAAACGTTGTTTGTACAAACAGATGGAATTGGTTTCCTAGAGCGGAAGTTTGTGAGCGTAACGAAAATTACCGGAAGTGCCATTTGCATGACGAACGTCATAGCAGTCTCAAACATTTTGTGAACGTTTTTTCTCTTGTAGCGGCAACATTTCATTTCCTGTACCAATCAATTCGAGAGGAGAGAAGCAAAGCAAACAAAAAATTAGGACTGGCATTATTTAGTTCGTTTTTATGAAATAGGGATTGTTAAAGATAGATTGAAAATTTCAACGGATTTGAAATCTGAGGAACATTTTGCACCAGATATATACACCGATACCTTAAATGTGATTTTCTTTAAATAATTAACTAATTATTTAATAAATACTTAAATAATCAAATGGCAAATAATTGAACAATAAATCTGTTTTTGGTATCGATATGGCGTAGAATTTTAAGCTGATTTGAAATTTTCACTCTATCTTCAACGATCCCGAAGTTAGGTACTTGGACTAGAGAATAAAAAAATCATCTTTGTTTTGTTTATCGAATAAAATAAACCATGACAGCCGTCTGCATTGTTCATTCTCCACCGTATTCTGTCTGTCTAAGCTAACACCTCTGGTCTCTGTTAAGACGGCCGCCTAGTTATTCCCGCGGCATCATAACGTATCACGGCTGCTAGATAACGGCTCCGCTTTCTTAAGAAACCGTAACTTTAGAGGCAATGCTGTCTTTTTTGTTTTGTGTGAAAGGAATATTTTCAAAAAGATTAGTTACAACTCTTGAAAATAATGACAAATTTTTAAAGAAAATCATGTTTTGGTATGGATCTGACGCAGATTTGAAATCCGTTGAAATTTATACTCTATTGTTCAATCATCGCATTGATGGAAACATGGACAAGGGAAATAAAAAACATAATTTAATGCAATAACGTCAAAATCCGGTGCCCACGCTACTCTGAAATTTCGGACACGTCATCCGTATTTTCATTACCATCACACTGGAGCAACGCAACGGGCTATTGACGACGGTCCGGGATCAAACCTGAAGCGAAAGATCCCAGGACAACACCACGAATTTTAGACCATGTTCATATGGCAAGGTTGCACCTCTGAGTTGGTAGCACACTCACCAAACTTCCACACCACGCTAACGTAAGGAGATTTGAGGTCTTGAAAAATTTAACGTGCACCAGCCCCTTTGCACATGACGGTTTTGGTTGGATTCGATCTCGCAATCGAACATATTTTATTCTCCTTCCGGAATCATCGGTGGAAGATAGGTATTTTTTTAATTAACGTCACACAGGAGCAACACAACGGGCTATTGGTGACGGTTAGGGATCAAACCCAAAGGGAAAGATCCAAAGACAGCACAACTTAATTTTGAACCACGGTCAGATGACGAGGTAAAACCTGAGCTGGTACCCCACTCTCCAAACTTCCACGTCAACGTGAAGATATTTGAGGCCACGACAATTTTAACGTGCATTAGTCTCACTTGTAAACGAAGGTCTATTATTGGATTCTAACTCGAAACCCTCCGGTTTGATAATTCGTTACCCTTCCAATTGGGCTACCTCGGCGAATCATCGTTGGAATCGCCGACATACAATCCAGACAGATGTGTGCACTCCCTTTCAAAACAATTTAACTCTACATTGCGTAGCGAACTAATGTGAGCTGGATACCTTTACATGTATTACCTTTATATGTGTTACCTTTATATGAATATTTGTTATTTTCATATGGATATGGTCGATGCAGTAGGGGTGGTTCTGGTGTGTAGTAGGGATGCGACATCGACAGCAAAACATCGATGTTTTGAAACATCGATATTCAAAATTAAAGCATCGATGTTGATAGTACATCGCACCAAAACCATCGATGTTTTTAAAATTCAGTGTATTTAAACTTTTTGCTCCATTTCTTAAAACTGGTTTAGCAATTAGTGATTCGACATCGGCTCCAATACATCGATGTTTTTTTTATAGATCATCAATATTTTGAAAACATCGACCTCGATGTCGCATCCCTACTTTTCAGACCCTTCACCCTTGGCCACTTGGGTCTAAAAGTACGTTCAATTTGCCGATTATAAAACTTATGCTACTAGGATATTTAAAAAATTTTTAAAACCGTACTTTATTCATTTAAAAATAAAACATCGACAATGTGAAAATATCGACACGTATAAACATCGATGTTACAAAAACATCGACTCCAATACATCGATGTTAAATACATCGATGTTTTATCTAAAACATCGATGTTTTCAAAACATCGACATCGATGTCGCATCCCTAGTGTGTAGAAGTGGCGCTTCACGCATCGTGAGAAAGAACCTAAAAGTTCTACGACCCTTAGTAGAGTTGGATCTCTATAAGGCCCGGTGCACACATCCGGTTTTTCAACGTGCTGCACCGCTGCCGCAACGCAAGTGCAGTCTGAGATACATTACATCCAATTGAGTAGTCCAACTTGCGTGCAATTTGTACCGCAGTTCCCCACGGCGCCGTAGCTTGCAGCTCACGCTTCTCCGGTCTGAAGTACCTTGCTTTCATAAATAAATGGAATATAAATAATAATCAATGATTGGTTGTAACCAGTAACGTCTGTTTTGTTTCAAAATATACTTTTTTTACCCAAGTAAGCGAAATAAACACGTTTTCTTCGATATAATATTTATCGCAAATGGCGCAAAATGAGTACTTGCGTCATTTCATGGTTATGTGCGCATTGTTGGGTTTCGGTGCCGCAGCGGCACCACACTTTGAAAAATCGGATGTGTGCACCGGGCCTAAAATTCTACTAAAATGAGCGTATAACATCTCGCAGAAATTAAGTGAAAACTAATTTTTGCAGTTACCCGTTCGTTGAGAGGCCCCGTGCCGTTATTTTTCCTCCATTCCGACAGGTAGTCTGTGCAGTGAGTGTCGTACGGAGACTGCAAAAGCTTGGATTCAGTCTGAAACAGAGATGAGACATTTCTAACATTGAAAGGTTTTAATATTCACGATGAGAGAACTTGTTATTGGGTTGATACAAAAGTTGTTTTTAACAAAAATTGAAGAAAAGTTATTTTATTTACTACAAAATTACATTTAATCAATGCAGTATGTGCCGTTCTGTTCTATAATCCATATCCGTTCCCCTGTAACTACGTAATACCGCGCTCATTGAAGATCTGAGGTTTCGGGCTGAAGAACTGATCCAGGTGACGAAACTTTCTGAACCATTTCTGAAATTACGCTGGGTGTTGCAAAAATATCTCGCCAAATTGCAGAGCGTGGTAGAGGAGTCCCAAATAAGCCACTCTTATCAAAGAAAGTGTATCCAGCTGTGCTGCTACGTTTATGTGGTAGAGGGCGCAGTTCAGATTAGTGATGCGACATCGCCAGCAAAACATTGATGTTTTGAAACTTCGATGTTCAAAATTAAAATATCGATGTTGATAATACATCGCCCCAAAACCATCGAAGTTTTTAAAATTCAGTGTCTTTAAACTTTTTTACCCATTTCTTAAAACTGGTTTAGCACCTAATGATGCGACATCGACAGCAAAACATCGATGTTTTGAAACATTGATGTTCAAAATTAAAAAATCGATGTTGATAATGCATTGCCCCCAAACCATCGATGTTTTTAAAATTCAGTGTATTTAAACTTTTATCCCCGTTTCTTAAAACTGGTTTAACAACTAGTGATGCGACATCGGCTCCATTACATCGATGTTTTTTTAAAACATTAAGGTTTTGAAAGCATCGATATCGATGTCGCATCCTTACTTTTCAGACCCTTCACTCTTGGCAACTTTGGTCTAAAAGTATGTTCAATTTGCTGATTATAAAAATTATGCTACATGGTTATTTTAAAAAATTTTATAACAGTACTTTTTCATTGAAAAGTAAAACATCGGCAACGTAAAAACATCGATACGTATAAACATCGATGTTTTTTTTAAACATCGATGTCGCATCCCTAGTTCAGATCAGTCGTTAACATTGATTCTGTGAAGTAAGGCATCATTCCACGTACGGAATTTCAACGGCAAGTTCCGAATTCGTGCACTGTAAAAAAAATCCCGTAAAATTTACGGTTTTAAACTGGCAGCTGGGTTGGTTGTGCTTAACCGTAAAAACTACGAAGTTAATCCGTAGAAATAACGGTTTTTTACCATACGAGAACAAGTTTTTCCCGTAAAAGTTACGAAGTAAAACCGTATTCTCGACGGTTTTCCCCATATGAGATCAAGTTTCCCCCGTAAAAGTTACGAAGTAAAACCGTATTCTCGACGGTTTTCCCCATATGAGATCAAGTTTCCCCCGTAAAAGTTACGAAGTAAAACCGTATTCTCGACGGTTTTCCCCATATAAGACCAAGTTTCCCCCGTAAAAGTTACTAAGTAAAACCGTATTCACAACGGTATTTTGCCATATATCACATTTTTTCCGTAAAAGTTATGAAGTAAATTTGTAGTCGCAACTGTTTTTTACCATGAGATCTAGTTTTCTCTGTATGTTTCAGTTTTCACTTGTTTACATAAAAGTATTTAATCGGTGAAAGTTACAACCAGTTACCATAAAAAAATACAGTATAATTTCGCAATCAGAACTATTTTTAACTAGTCAAGAACAAGTTTACTGTAGTTTTTAGTTTATAACTGTTTACAAAACCATATGGAATTGAAGTTACAACCAGTTACCATAAAAAATATGCTGCAATTATGCAGTGAATATGGTTTTACCACAAAATAATGCAATTACACTAAATACTATAAGGTTTACAAATTGTGTAAAAATGTAAACATCAGCTATACAGTTGAAACAGTTTTGCGCACAAAATAATGGGTTTTCTCTGAAATTTAGTTTAGAAGTGTGGATAAAATGATAAAGTCATCTTTTAAAATAGTATAGAACTATTGCAGAGCAAATAAATTAAAGAAAAATACTGTGCCGTACACAGTACCTTTTATTCACAATACTGTCAATATACAGTGAAATCTGTGTGTAACGATACTGTCTATAACAATATTTTATTTAGGTCCCTACAGAATGGTTATAGACAGGTTTCACTGTATAATATTTATTACTTTTGTTATTTCAATAATGTTCAAACATTTAAATTAAATAATCTAACTAAATTATGCTAGAATATTATTCAATTATACAGAATAATAAAAATTAAAGTAAATCATTTTTCAATATGCATGTTGAGGATACTTATTAAGTAACAAACTATATAAGCATGTAGAAAAAAGTCTGTATAAATGAAAAAATAAATATTGTTGTCTTCTTATAATGTCAACAGTGATAAATTTTCAAAATATAGAACTCTGGAGCTTTTCATTTAAGAAACCTTGATAACTTTTATTAAATAGCAAAACACCTTTAAATATGGTTACATTATACACTGTGCTGTGCTGAACACGATAATTACATAATGTTTTGTGAGGTACATTTGTTTGTTGCATATAATTTAAGTAATACAAAATGAGCAGGCAAAAATATACAATAAACAGAAATACAAATATAATCAGGGTTCATTGATTGTAATTTTTAAAAATCAAACCACGATTACAATAGAATAACTTTGATGCAATTAACAGAATCAAGATACCTAATATTTTCATATCTATTCAATGAAATATTTTCAACACCATTCAAAGTCCATAAATTTATTTTATAAGGTCAAAACTTTTTGATTCACGGATTTCTTTTTTTTGGAGGCTTTGGATCCTTTATCAGGATTCATCCTTAGAAAACACCTGTAAAATACAAATAGGACAGAGAAAAATTCTTTAGTGATTTTGCTTTATTCAAAGTTTAACAAGTTTATTTAACCTTTAACTGCTGTCATGGGTCTCACAGACCCCGAGTGACAGGTCGTTTCCACCTCTCAAAGTGAATATTGGTCAATGTCCTATTCAGCACCTTCCTACTACGTCCAAGAGAAGCCACATTCCAACACTGGTTTGGATGTCCCAACTATTTCGTATTTCACACTATTTGCATTTCCCCCACGGTCTCTTAGACCCTTCACAGCATTTGCGTTAGTGTTCTTGCTGAATGAAATAGTCTGTTTGAGTATGGAATTTCAGCCGAGTCTAAAATGGTAACAAACTTTACTAAGAAACTACCTCTGTATCTAGCACAAAAAGTAGTTCAGGATATTGTTGATAATTTGTCAGAAATAGAGTACTGGGACAGTGAAATTTCGGATACTATTGAAAGCAAACATGAAACGGATTCGGAAATTTATGCAGATGAAGACATTTCAAGTGCGTCTTCACAAGAATATTTCTACGGAAAAAAAACTTCAAATGGGATGCTGGGGGGAAACCTAATCGTGCCATTAGAACACCAAACCACAACATAGTTTTAGTTTCCAGGGTTGAAATGTCCTGCAAAATTAGTTCCGAAAGCTGAGCCTGAAGAGACATGGAATCTACTTTACTTGTATAGTAATATAAAATATATTCATGTTAAGAATTGAATTATCTAAATTTAAAATGTATAAATAATAATTATCTAAAGAATCTTTCATTAATATATATTAATTAACTTTATACACACTTTAGTGAGCGAGGTCTGAGAGACCCCTCCACACTAGTCACGAGACGGTTTGTAACACAGCAGTTAAGGGTTAAAGCTAATTTAAAAAATACAATCAAACACTATAGCACCCAACCCTTTTTTTTAAATAAATGTCATGTGAGAAATTAACTGCGACAAATCAGTTAAAGGAATGTTCTCGCATGTACTTAAACTGCAAATTTACAATTGTGCCTTCAATTCTTTACATTTCTTTGACAAATTTATGATCTTGAAAAACATGAATTGTACAGGGTGTCCTAAAAGTTCCTGTACTGACGATTCGTGAATTTACTATACAAAATCAACAAACTTTAAAACAAATATTTTTATGTCAATGGTGAAAAGCACTTATAAACGAAAAAAATTTGGACTTACATTTATAGTAAATGTTTAAAATTTCTGCAATTTTCTTGGGAGGCAAAGCTGAAGTAGTTTACACATATTTTTAGAAACACCTTTCAAAATGCTGGGAATGACTTCTTGTATCTTTTGAGTAATGGCACTTTTCAGATCACCTATTGTTTGGTGATTATCTTCATAAACTTTGTTCTTTAAATATCCCCACAGAAAAAAAGTCAGGAATGTGTAGATGACGGAACGAGGTGGCCAATGGTTTCTTGAGATGAGTCGATCGCCAAAAAAATCTTGAAGCATGCCTGTGGTGTCATAACTTGTATGGCAGGTTACAACGTCTTGTTGGAACCAAGAGTCTTGTTCATGCACTTCTAATATTCCAAAAAATTGTTGATTAAGTTGATATACTGTATCTGGGTCATTCTGAAATTAAGTGGAAATTTGAGTCACATGTATTTTTATACAATAGTAATAGATCTTAATTGAGGTATATTTTCATCAGATATCTTCAAGTGAATAAATATTTGCATATTTATACTTAAAAAAGTGAATTAAACATGGAAAATATCACCTCCGTGGCTGTTCTTAACCCTGTTTCTAGGTTAAGAAATATAGTTGAAACTTAAAAAGTATAAAAATTCCTTTATTTAATAGCTGTATTTAATATTAATAGTTTCATTGTTAACAGTTTTCATTTCATTGCACCAGAAATTATTATAATTTTCATTAAATTTAATGTTGAAAAATCAGTAAATTATTTTGTCAGCTCTGCATAAAAAGTAAATAACCTTTAAAAAAGTCTACTAGAAGGCAGTACATGTCTGAAAGTGTAATTAAAAGAAGCTCTAATGAGCCATCTTTACTGTAAGATATCTTTGACTCAATAGCAAGTATGATTTTGTCTGTTTCTTATATTTGCACTCAGAAAATTCTTGATTTCTTTTTACAATGTCACTGCCATGGCATTTTTTAACTTAATATATTTTCATTTATTGCTGAACTTTTTTCAACATATAGTTAGAAAATGTACAAAACAATCTGGAAATCAAAGCACATGGCTGGGATTGTTTTAGGTTAGGCATAAATGTGGTCCAACCATTGAAATTTCACCTCCATGGAGGTGAGCAAATATTTCTTATCAGGAATTTGTACAATGATATGGTAAAATAGTGATTATAAATGGTTATTTATTAAAGTACGAACAATCTTGGGTAAACAAATAAGCAGTCCAATTGTTTTTTCTCTAACCAGTACCGATTTAACTTGCCAATTGGTTCTGATTTGAACCTGTAGAATAAAGCCTAACAGCTTTATTTGATTTACAATGTTTGAACACTTGTAACTTTGGGTCTGATTATGTACGCTGATAAAATCCTTTTCCTTAAAAATATGCCATTGAGTTGGGAGATAATTTAAGTATCCTCATGACTGAAATTCTCTTTGTTGTTTCTGACATAGTACCAGTTGGTATCATGTCAATCTGGCCTAGTTGGTACCATGTCTAAGAAATCTGATATAATCAAATTTAGGAAAGTCTGGAAGGAGTCTTAGCAAAAAAGAAATAGAATTAAAAATGATCCAGAACTTTACGACATAAAAGAGGGCTCAGCAAAAAAAATAGGTTGAAAAGACAAGAAAATTTTGTTTGAAGGAAAAAAAAAATTAATATTCCACCAAACAGAGTGGAGTAGTTAACCCAGATGAAGCTGTTGGGTATTGCAACCTGATGTAAGAAACATGTGCATGTGAAAAGCATGAAAATGTTTTGTTAACTTTTGAAAAATTAAAAAGCCTCAAAGTTCTTAATTACAATGATTTAGATTAGATGGTTAAATCTCTGCTGTCAGGATGTAGTAAAAAGTGAAGAAGAATGTCTGGAAAGAAGTGCATTAACAAACACGTTGAGACAAATGATTACATGTGTTGAGCAATGGAAGAGGAAAGAAGTTTACAGTGAAATAAATAAAAAAAAGTCAGCTAAGAAAGTGGTTAAATCAAAAGTTGAAATAGAAGTCAAAGCGCTAGTTAATAAATTTAATGATATGCTTCGTTACTTCGTGAAGCATGTTTGCAACATAGTCCCATCAATACAGGTCAATTTTCAACCTAAAGATAACCTTGGAACAGATGAGATACTGATACATGTTGATTTTGGGAGATACAACATGTGCATTTCAGAGATTCACATGACCAAATCACATTACATAGATAAATTGAAAATAGTGAAAAACTTAATGTTCTGTCATTCTACTCATTGTCTGAATCTTTGCGACCCGACTCAAATGCATTTAATGAATATGTAATTGTCAAAGTATTTGGTAGAAAGAGTGTTTGCTATTATGTGGCAAATGTCATTGAATGTTTTGAAGCTTCTTACCAGATCCGCTTCATGTCGAGATGACATGACACTAAAAACAAATTTGTTTCCTATGAAGAATGTGAAGCAACAGTTCAAGATGAGGTTATGGCCATTTTAAAACAACTGACAATGAATACTCATGAATAGTAAATTTTTGATTAAATACCTGTGAAGACTATTTACATTGTGTTAAATGAATCTGAAACATCTCGTCACCTCCACGTTTTAAGGAAATAAAAAATTGGCTTTAATTTGCTTAAAATATTGTCTTGACCTGTTTCAGTTGCACAACTTCATTGCCCTAACATGACATAGATACATAAAATAAATTCTAAAACTTTAATTTTATTTTTCAAAAAGTTTTGACTGTCAAATTTCTATTTAATTTCAAAATGATCCATATTTACTCGGTATTGCATCACTTGGATATTTATGTCGCTAAAATTATTTGCATTCAAAATAAGTTTAAAACAGCGCAATTCTCTGAATGCGTGAAATTCATCTTGCAATGAAGAACAAAATGACGTGGAACTTTATTATCGAACAACTTGAGTGCAAAGAAAATGAAACGATAAAAATTAAAGAGCTGATAAAATTCAATAATTAAAAAAAAAACACGGGCAATAATTATTTTTAAAGTTGGAGTACGGGAACTTTTAGGACAACCTGTAGTTTTTAAAACAGAGATGGCAAGATTGAGCACCATAAGGGAATGTTACTCCGTGAACATTTCGATGCAAACTCCAGAGGACAACATAGGGTTTGATTAATTTTGTTTTGAAATTACAGAGTTCACATTTAAACACAGACATTACGGTGAGAATCTAATTTCTAAAAATTAACAAAAGGAGCATGAAAAGTAAGTAAAAGCTCACCTGATAATTAGAGTTGAAACTATTTGAGCACTCGTCGATCAAAAATGGCTCCCAAACAACATCCGACCTGGTTGCCAACTGATGAATAACGAAAAGCTTAAATAAAAGTCGAATCGCACTTTTATTTACATGATGTTCAAAACCATAAAATAATTGCTGAAAAATAAGAGCAAGGGTAGAAAATAATCTTAAAATGATTTAAGAAAAGGGAAAGTTATCGTACGCAAAGTAATACCGTAATGACGAGAACTCGAATTTGAACTGACGGTTTTAAACCGTATATGGCTAGAGTGAAAAACGGTAAAAAACCGTTTTGTCAACAAAACAGCTTTAAACCGTCAAATATACGGGAAAAGTCCGTAAAAACAACGGATAATTTTTGCAGTGTGCAGGAAAATCCTAGCGGAGAAGGACGAAATAATCCACAGAATCGATGTTATCAACTGTCTTAAACAGCTACCTGTCACCTTCATGCAACATTTCCGGATACACATTCTTTGACAAATATGAATAAAGTTCTGATTTTCAATGGGCAACCCTCATGCAAGATGGGTTGCAATTCCACGGGGAATAGATGCTTAATAAACCCCACTTTTGTTTTTGCTTTCGAATCCTTCTAGTGGTTGTCTCGACTAGGTACCTCATCATTAGCAAACCCGACCAGATCTTCAAGGACGAGATATCTCGTCATCAGAAAATATCCTGATCTCGTCATCTTCAAAAAGTTGGCAATATTTGGATGACGGTATATAAAATTAGACAGATCTTGTCTAACGAGATATCGCGTCACCAATAAAATGGTTCAGATCCTGATGAACAAGATATCTTGTCGAAACCTCTAGTAGGGCTAAGGCAATACCATTTGCTGCAAAATACGACACATATCACGTATGAATATGCTAATGAAATACCATATTCTTAACCAACATTCCGTATTCCTATCGGCAGTTCACCTTTTGAATAATCGATGAAAGTTTTTTTAAATAATCCCTTAAAAGTCATAAATCACTTGTGTGGATTAATGAGAGTGTGGGAGATAGAACCGGCATAGCGATCCTAAACAAGCCGAAGCATGTCTGATCCTTCTGTGAGGTGCACCTACAGTAGATCTCTTCACTCCCGGACCTCAGGGGAAACTAAATAGCGGATGATTTGACAAAAGATAGTGTCGATGAACTATTATTCGCAACTCACTCATAGACGTTTCCGTGGAGCTTTACTCTATTAGAAAAATATCCTTGAAGGAAGTCATAAATCGTTTCCCGGTACACTCTTTTTAACGTGAAGATTTCTTTCAATTGCGACAGATATATTCACACAACGCTCTCCCGCTATTTGAATGACCATCTAAAGTGTGTAGCGTTTTGTTGTGGTCGCAAGATTCATCCTGTTTGCTTTATATGCCAGTTGGACCAGGCCTCCCCAACTTCCAGAGGACCCTCTTGTAACAAGGTATTCTTACAACACGGTACTAAAATTTCGGCTACCCTCATAACACGATAAAAAAGTTTCTGTATAATGCGGTTTAATTTTTACATAATGTTGGTCAATTGGACGGTTAATTAGAGACCCGTTAGATTTTTTTCAACTGTCTGTCTTGTCTGTCTGTTATGGTCTGTTCTTGTCAGTCTGTTATGGTCTGTTCTTGTCAGTCTGTTATGGTCTGTTCTTGTCAGTCTGTTCTGGTCTGTTCTATCTGTCTGTCTGTCCTGGTCTGTAATGTCCTGGTATGTTCTGTCCTGTCCTGTTCTAAACTATTCTGTTCTGTCCTTGTCTTGTCTGTCCATGTCTGTTCGTCGGTCTGTATGTCTAGTCTGTTTGTTCATATGTCTGTATGTCTGGTCTGTCTGTTCATCTGTCCGTCTGTTATGTGTGCCCTATACACATCCACATGGTTTAATACATAGTTTAAACGTTTTTAAAACTTATATGAATTTACTGTTTTATTTAATGATCCCTTATGTAACTTTATTTAAAATACAAATAAATATGATAACTTTTCTGTCTTTAGTAAGAGATCAACACCACTGACCTCCGGACGAAAACCTGTAGCATCCCTGACAACAGCTATGTATCAGAGGTCAACACCACTGAAATCCTGCCGAAATATCCAGAAACATCTTTCGAGACGGACTTTGATAGCCAATTGCCACCCATTAGGTCTTTAGAGGTGAAAAGCTTCCCTTCTGGTTGAGCTGGTTGCGAGAGATATCTGGCGATACACAAGGGGAATGGTTGGTGAACTCGAGCTGTGAGCAGAGGTGTTTTTTTTCAGTGCTCCTTAGCCACGACCGGTGAGTGAATTAGCAACATGAGGTTGAGACATGATATATTAATTTACCACAAGCGGACGTGGCAATATGGCGAAACAATCAGATATGCTAGTATAGAAGATTAATACAGACCATTGATATGTGGCACACGTACTGCTTCCCCCCGTCCAGTGCTTGACCATCAACGAATGGGTTGATCAGAGTCCTGCGGTCATGAACTGCCACCTGCATCTTCACTGGCTCCGTGTACTTGAGGTATTCTTCGGGCATCGTCTCCAGTTCGATTTCATAAGCTGCAATATACAACATCATTTTTACCTGGATGTAACATCACTCAAATCTGTTCATTCAGTCATTTGAAATAGGATGATTAGTTAATGAGATCTTATCTAAGAGAATCATAACTTAAAAGACAAATATGCACACTACACATACTAATCACGGAAATCGACCAGAATATCTATTTTTTTTTTATTGCTTAAAAATATTTTCCAAAACTATTTTGCTTTTAAACAATGCCAAGATCTTGTAAATATTTAAAATACTATGGGTCTCCGCCCCCTGCTCGTTTACGCTCGCCAACCCCCGGAGATTGCTTGGCAAACTAACACTCCTTTCACAGATCCCATTTGGTTTGCTTTGAAACCAACATTCCTTTGGCAGAGTGAATCTCCTGGACAGCGAAGCTATCTTAACAATTCGAATAATCCTGATTTGACTTACCGGCCCATGACGTCACAACATGGCTTCACTCCGTGATCGCTTACTCTCGCCCCCCCCCCCCATGGGCGATTGCTTCGCAATCCCGTTTGGTTTGCATCGCAAACCAACACTCCTTTCGCAAGTGATTTAATTTCTTTTACTTTAACACTTAATGCACTCTAAACTAATAGCCGCATGAATAAAAAACCTTCTGCATCTTTTCCCTGTACAATTTTAAGCAAACCGTGTTCATCTCCTGACTTTACGATCTTATACTTCATACTTTCTCGTTAAACAGAGAGTCGTCTGAGAACAGAGTGAAAAAAAAGCGAAAATTTTTCCTCGCCAAATAAAAAGAAATCGTTTTTATGGCAATAATTGCTACGATAAATTTGATATCTTACAAACCCGATGGTCAAAAATACAACCCTCATATGCGTAAAAAACCTGCTCCCGAACTAAAAAATACGAAATTTGCGTGAGCAACTTTTGATCTCATCGAATTTATCTATTAAACAATTTCAAAAATAATTATACCGTAAGAAAGGGTACATTCTGAGGTATACTGCGATATTTTAAAAATTAAAAACTAATAGTAATAAGATATAGATATGACAGTTTTAAAAAAGAGTGACAAAAATGTCCCAATTTTTTCGAATTTCAAAAAAATATTATCTAGAACCAGATTGAAATTTCTAAAAAAACTCGACGAGCTGCAAAAATTTACGTTGAGAGGTACTCTTTAAAAAAAACTCACGGTTTGAAGACTGAAAATATGCATGGGTTTTACTCACTCGCGGAAGAAATATCGCTTTTTCAACTTTGACACTTAATAAACCCTAAACAAATAACCGCATCGGAAAAAGGTCCTTACAATTGCCCAGGGAACAAGATGAAAAACAAACCATGCTAATTACATATTTTTCTGATCCGTACTTTGTCGAGAAACCGTCTAAGAATCGAGCTAAACAACACAGTTTTCAAACCTGCGACAGCGGCGGTGGTAACTTTTTTTTAATATAGAGAGATTTCACTGGAGGAACTTAACGGGCTATTCAGAAATATGTGGAAAAATATGAAAATAAATTTCTCAGTTTAAAAGACAAATTGGTTGAGAAGTTCTTAAAATCAAAGGCAGAATTATTAAGTATAAAAGTGGCTTGATTAAACTTCATAAGAGCATAATAGAAAGAAAATTACTGAAAGTATTCGGGAAATGTTCTAATTCTTCATTCGGCTTTTCCCAAAGAGATTGGACAACTTGGCAGTAGTTGGGCTCTCCTTTAAAGTCAGCCACTGGTACGTGCAAGGTCTCGCCTCTGAAACAATGTCACGCAGAATATATAGCATAGCAATACAGAGGTGTCAGGATTTTACAATGTTAGAAGCGCCCTCAATTATAGTATGTCCCTAATTCACATAAGCCTCAGATTTGGTGTTTCCAAACATCTGCATACGTTTCAAAGTATTGTGTGTCCTTAATTCACATAGCCCTCAAATTTGGTATTTCCCTACTTTTACTTACGTCTCAAATGTAGTGTGTGTCCTTAATTCACATTACACTCAATTGTGGTGTGTTTCCCTTACTTCTGCATAGGTCTTAAATGTATTATGTGTCCTTAATTCGAAGTGTCATTAATTCGCCCATAAACTAAATTACAAGCTTTTCCCCTTCACTCTATTTTGCAATTCAAGTTTTTCCAGAGTGCAACACTATCCGTTCGATAATCCTCCAGCTCAGAAAAAATATATACGGTGGAAGATCGGAGATGATTCTTCAGAGTGACCAATGTTCTAATATCAAAGATTGGCTTCATAGGAAAGATTGGCAAAGATAGGTTTCAGTTTTTCCAGTGTGAAAACTAGCCTTTTCTATAATCCACCAACGAAAAAATATGCGCAATGGAAAATCGGAGATTCTTCTGGGTATAACCAATGGTCTTATGATGTCAAAAATGTTGAAGAATTCCCGTATAAAGTAATTTGAGATTGTAGTTTCAATTAGGGATGATGTCGATGTTTTCAAAACATTGATGTTTTATAAAAAAAACATCGATGTATTGGAGCCGATGTTTTTTCAACATCAATGTTTATAGTTTTAATATTTTTACGTTGTCGATGTTTTATTTTTGAATAAAAAAGCACCATAGTAAAAATTATGAAAAATGACCGTGCAACTAAGTATACGTCAGTGATGGCGACATCTGTACCATCAGAAAGAGTTTATTTCCTTAAGTGGTGGGATAGTTAGTGAAAAAATAAGTCGGCTTAAGGTGGAGAAAGTTAACAAACTTTTTTTTTTTTTTACAAACTGTAAATAATAAATATTTTGGGGCATATAATTTTTATTTATGGTAAATAAAAAATAAGCTTGTTGTGTTTTCCCCCAAAAGTTGACAAAAAATTTATAATAACTAACAATAATTCTGTGCTCAGATGGCAAAATGTTATACGTCACATTTCCCAAAAAATTGAGTAAGTCCCATTCTAGAGTCTGGTTTGTTAATGTTTAGAAGGAGGCAAAATGTCGTATGTCTTTCTCTTTCAATTTATGAGAAAACAAAGGTGGAAAAATTGTAATATAAGTCAAAAACCACAGAACAACATGTTGCTTAAGATTGCTGTCACGAAAAATTAAAAAAAAAATTACTTATAACATTTTGCCATCTGAGCACAGAATTATTGTCACGTACCTACTTAATTATACTTGCAGTTAATAATACCTATGTCAAATTGTTGTGAAAATATTATTTACTTTTATATTCGTCCATTTGAAAATAAAAGATATGTTAGTTGTTCTTAATAATTTTTATGATTTTTATTATTAATTTAAATGTTTAAATATTTTTATTTACTACCTACTACTAACCTATCTAAACATAATCAACTAATAAAGTAGTTTACATTATATCAATGCTCTTACATTACGTTTTTTTTTAATGCACACCTAAAATATAACCTGTAATTTAAAATCTTAGGTGCACCTGTATCAAAAAATCTATTTCGTGGTCTGGCATAAGGAACAAGAACAGATGAATAGTTTTTACGCAATTTTGGTATGTGTACATAATTTGTTATTGAGTGTTATAGCAATACATAATCATTGTGAAGAACGAATCCTTTCGTCTCCCCACCTACAACCGAAAGGTAAAGGGAACTATTTCATCGAGGCGACGGATCACCAAGAACGCTAAGGGAAAAAGGCTTGATCCGGCCCGCAGCGGATTTATTATTATTTTTTTTGTGTGAGCGGAGAGCGACAGGACTTGCTCTTCCGTACTTTTTGAGCGATCCTTTGAGACCGTCGTGGCTCATGTGTGTCCTCTGTGGACTAATTTGCGAGTTCCTCGCGTCAACGGTATACTATCCTCTGTGGATTATATTATTGTACCAGAACACTGGACATTTACAAGCGATCAGTCCTATGTGGACGTAAAAAGCAATAGTTTATGTGTACCGTCTTTATAAATATTGTGTTTGACAACACGTGGACTCATTCCCAAATACCACATCAAGAAATAGTTTCAACTAGGGGGCCCGCCCCCTGCTCGCTAACGCTCGCCAACCCCCGGAGGATTGCTTCGCAATTCTCATTGGTTCGCTGCGCGAACCTATGCTCGCTTCGCTCGCATCAATGAAGACACGTGTCCTAGCAGAAGGGATTGATTACAAAATATATTCCAAAAAAATATTTTTCAAATCTAAATTTGTTGTATTACATAAAAGATATATACAGTACCTCTGGAATCAGAATTTAGATGAAAACTTTGAGCAAATTTTACTCGCAATGTGAGCGCTGCTTTGGAAATTGAATACCCAGCATGTTGTTTGTGTGTACATTTCCCCAGTACTCGAGCCACCCATACACTTTTTGACTGAGTTTGTTGTCGAAAGTTGTAGTGCACGCGTCTTGTACTATAATTGTTAGCCTTGAAAAGGACCGTTTTTTAAATAGCCCTGAAAAGATCCTCCGCTTTCTTAGATTTCTATTACGAACCGCAACAGCTCGTCTAAAATTCATTTTTTTTTCAATAAAATTTCATCCGATAACGCTATAGATTCAAATGAATTGTTAGCCTTGAAAAGGACCGTTTTTTAAATAGCCCTGAAAAGATCCTCCGCTTTCTTAGATTTCTATTACGAACCGCAACAGCTCGTCTAAAATTCATTTTTTTTTCAATAAAATTTCATCCGATAACGCTATAGATTCAAATGACTCGCGAGGCTCCTAGTAAACAAACAATCGCACAATGTTACCAAAACGCGGTAACAAATAACGTCTTTTTTGCGTGCCACGTAAGAGAAATATATATATAGATGCCCTACCAGTGTTGACATCACATCATGAAAATACTCATCTCGAAATAACAAATAACTTGCTTCATTATAATGGGTAATAATTAAATATTGAAGCTATAAAGTTTCAATTTCGCTCAGATTGCTGAAAATTATAATTATTTCTTCGTTTTTTCAGAACTACGATTTATGACTTAATGAGTTTCGCTCGTAAGTAATAATTAATCCCCTTGTAAGTCTAATAACCTTTAGCGTAGGTAGGACGTTGAATTAACGTCGCAATGGAGCAGCACAAAGGGTTATTGGCGAAGGTTCTGGATGAATTCCGGTAAGAAAGATTCGAGGACAACAATTCGTCCTTTTGTACTTCGGTCAGACTTCGTGCTCAACACCTGAGTTGGCTCACCCAATCTCCAATCTTCCACGTCACGAAAACGTAAGGACATTTCAAACCACAACTGATGAAATCAACGTACACACGTTCCCACGCACATGACGGCTATAGGTTGGATCGAGTTTCGAAAGCGCAACTCACCAGTTGCTAATTCGCTACTCTACCTACCAGGTTACCGCGTTGTCTTAGTTGTTAGGTCGCTTAACTAACGTCGCACTGGAGCAACACAATGCACTTGGTGATGTTCCGGGTTCAAACCCGAAGGGAATGATCCAAGGAGAATACCAAGTACCTCGGTAAGATGACGAGGTCGCGTCTGACCTGGCACCCCACTCTCCAAACGTACACACCACTCTAAAGTGAAGACATTGGAGGCCACGACATATTTAACGTGCACTGACCCCTTTTGTACACACTGCGGTCTTTGGTTGGATTCAAACTCGAAGCCCTCCGGTAGTGCAAATGCGTTACCCTTCCCACCGAGCTACCGCTGCTCCATCTTAATTGGAGGTGTAATTAACGTCGTACTACAGCAACACAACGGCCTATTGACGACGGTCCGGGATCAATCCCTTAAGGGATTTTCTGAGGAAAACGCCTCGAAAATTCGAACCACGGTCAGATGACGAAGCAACACCTGAGCTGGCACCCCACTCTCCAAACTTCCACGCCAACCCAACGTGAGGACTTTCGGCCACGACAGATTTAAAGTGCACCAGGTGCCTCTACACCATCCGCTTACAAATATCCCTGCCCGGATTCGGATTTGAATCAAGAACCTTCCGATCTAGAGGCTAACACCTTAACCACTATACCGGTTGGTCGGCCCATCTTAATTGGAATGCAGTAGATTAGCCTTTGAACTACGGACGGTACAGCAGTACGGTACAGATAGTGCCAAGAAAGAATTTTGACAACGACCAGTAAATCAGTTGTACCTTAAAAATAATAAGAATCGCGCCAAGAAAGAGTTTAGACTACGGCCGTTACAGCAGTTGCATCTTCAAAATTATAAGAATCGTTATATCTATATTCGTATTCAAAAGGTAATGAACTGATTTAGGCAGCAAAAACGTTACTTTTAGATAAATTAGTGCACTCATAATCATACGACCGTTCGTACTTGCAAGGAATTCGTTCCTGATCGACGAACATCGTGCAGGATTTGATGTTTCCTTGGTGAGCTTCATGATATGCAGTTGCCCAGTCGAAATCCTCTACTCCAAGCAACACGTAAACAAACGCCATCTGAAAGCAACAACACATCCAACACCATAATCACATAACGTTGTAAAAAAGCAACTAGAAATTTCTTTAACTATTTCTTTATATATATATATATATATACCGAAAGAGCGGGAAAGTTTCAGCTCTTAGACATAGTCAAATAAAATTCGAATCCTATGATTTCTGAAGAGGTATCAATGAATTTTACTACTTACGTATTTAAAGGCCTTCGATTGGTCCAAGTCTGGACAAAATCGAGGGTATATCTTGCATATATCAGGCATCGGGCTGCAAGAACTTTTATCGTCGGTACACACTACACTTCTCCTACGCCTGGAAAACATTATTACCAATAAGGACGGAATTTTCAAACCTCTTTTAAGAGTAGTAAAATCTTAGAAATTCGAGGGAAAGTCAAAAATTATCCGTATTTTAATTTATTATTATTAATTATTATTTTTTTTTTTCAATTTATTTACTCAAGTAGGGATTGAACGAGCTCGTAGGTTTTCTACCGTCTCCTTCCTTTTTGATGTACTTGGTCTAGCGGTCCACAAGCTGTATTCCTTCCAAGAAGGTTTTCGTTGAGTCGTCCAACCATTGCACCATTTCCTTCACTTCTTTGTCCGTCTAATCCGATAAAAACTCGTTACATTGTCGATGGTACCTCGCCGGATTGCCAGAACCATTTCTCAAGCTTGCTGAATCTTCTCGTCAGTGGTGTAGGTGGACGGACATACTGCTCCTCCATCGTGTACAACGCTTTGAAGCTTCTCGATCCACTCAAACACAATTATACGTGGTAGAGCATTGTCCCTGTATTGTATTCTTAGCCTCCAATGACTTTCAGCACCTTAGACATTAGAAATCGTATCATCTCTTTATTCCTTCTTGTTGCACATTGTAGCGGAGCGGTCATATTTTTACTGAAGCTAAAGCAAGAAAAATGACGTTTTCGTGGTCAAACTTCGGTAACGTGACCACAAAAATATCAATTCTAGGCATGCATGCGCAGATGGCAGAGTGACAAATTTAAATTGGTAGTTGAATTAACGTCGCAAAGGAGTAACTGGTAATTGGCGATGGCCCGAGTTCAATCCGGAAAGACAAGGATGCAAGGACATCTTAAATTTCAGAACCGAGGTCAGATGATGAGGTCACACCTGAGGTGAAATCCCATTCTCCAAACTTCCACACTGCGAGGATTGAGGTTTTTTAAATGCATTCCCTTCAACTGTGATTTGTATGGAAATGGTACGTTGGACCAAATACCCAAAAATGGAACACGTTTTGTAGCGTTACCGTAAGGGGTCCCTCTGACCACAACTTTCATGGTGGTCCATGAATTTATGACCGGATGGGGGTATCCCCTTCTATTTGGACTATAGCGGCTTCGGAAGAATGTGTGGGGTCTTCTCTCGAGGAAAAGGAAGAATCGTGGAACGCAGGAACGTGAGCGGACGCGGAACGACTCTGCTAATATTGAAGCCGCGGGACTGAAACCCTTTTTGTATATCCCATCTATTGCACTCTCATAGCTCATACGTATATGGCTGAGTTACACCACCTGTATTTGGTGCACAGTGGAGGGATAAAAATTCCCATCAAGAGCATTAGGTTTCAGTCCCTATCGAGCGGTTTTCGTTTTTTTTTAGGTCAACCTGACCAGAGGAGCTTGGTGTAGATTTTGCTGGTCGCCCTGACCAGAAGAGCTTCGTGTAGATTTTGCTGGTCACGCTGACCAGAGAGCTGCGTAAAATTTTTTATGGTCAAACTGACCTATAGAAGGTTATCTCGTCTTCTGAGAATTTGTCTCCAATTTCATCCAGTGAACAACCAGTTCCCGATAATTTGTGTGTGTGTGCGCGCTCTATGGATAATATAGTACTGTAACGGAACCAGCAACGCCCCCTAGCGGACTGACAAAAACTTACACAGTGTAACTCCAACCCTGGAGCAAGCAGCAGCTAAGCTGTAGTATGTGATAGTAAAAATGTCCCTGTCCCGAATATTTTATGTGCGTGAAAGTCTTGTAATTTCTGTAGTGTATGTGTGTGTAAATAAATTCAATTTAAGTGTTAGCTAGCCGTGTCAGCATACATCATTGCTACAGAGAAATGGCTACCCAACTGTGGGCCCGATCCCGATATCCATCGGATAGATAAGTATTTTTATACTTTATGTCGTCTAAACCTAGGCAAAAAGTCATTTATAAAGAAGGTTTTTCAAAGTTGTACTGTAGAAATAGTAATTTTTAACTCAGAAGAAATTCCTTTATTTTGTATGTATTGTAATGAGAAATTGATTTCGTTTTAATGCTAAGTTGTTCGTCTGACTACTTAAACTTGCAAATCAATCCTGATTTAAGTGTTTCAGAAAGCTTAAAACTATTTAACTGTATGTATGTATTTAAATAGTTGGATAATTAACGATTTATTATGAATATTAATGCTGTAGAATGTGTGTAATGTGCAGAAATAATGTATCGATAACTAGTAGTTGAACGACCTTGAACTCTAAAATCTCCCGCCTAAAGAAAATCTTAGTCGACGTCTAACACGGCGCCAGTTGTTTTTACTTTTCTTATTAGGCGCGTTGCATTGAAAGAAAAAGAAAAAAGATTTTGTATGTATGGGTTTTTTTTTTCATGATCTGTATTTTATATTTACTGTATTGTCATTCTTCAACGAGTGAAAAAAAA
This sequence comes from Metellina segmentata, assembly GCA_947359465.1. Taxonomy (NCBI): domain Eukaryota; kingdom Metazoa; phylum Arthropoda; class Arachnida; order Araneae; family Tetragnathidae; genus Metellina; species Metellina segmentata. The sequence goes on from OX375882.1 coordinate 97,702,951, forward strand.
AAAAAAAAAAAAAAAATTTAGTGTGTTTCAATAAAGATAACACACAAAAGAAATATCACTTTCTGAATTTAGGGAGATATTTTATTTCAAAAGAAGTTGATATTTAAAGTATTGCCTTTATTGAATTATTATTTTTGTAATGAATGGTAGTTTAGATCAAGTTATTAAAGTGTTGAGGAATTCATGATTTATAATTAGTGTTAATGCAAGTATCTGTATACAAGTGTTTCTGAATATATTTCATACTTTTGCTATTTTTCATACTTTAGCTAAGTGAATTTTTTAAAGTGTTTGGGAAATGTTTTATTTGTATTTTGATAATGGTTCTGAGAATTCAAGAATATTTGCATGTAACTTTAGTTAAGTGTCCATAACGGAATGAACATAATATAATCTAAACGTTTTGCATTTAAAGGTATTAAGTTTAGGACTATTGAACTTTAAACTTAGGACTCTAGATTTAGGACTCTCTTCTTAAAGGAAAAAAATTCCAACCTAAACAATAGTTAGGGGTTTTGGACAATATGGCGTTCCTAGGGAAAGGAAGGAAAGAAGACCTCCGAACTCTTGCATCGGAGCTTGGTCTGGCTGTGTCGGACAGCTTAAAAGTTATCAAACTTCGAGAACTTATAATTAAAAGTGAAAATTACGAAGAAGAGCTCGTAAAGAATATGCTCGAAGTTATAATTGAAGATGGACTAAAAGCGGAGAATGCTGTCGAGGAAGACAAGTTGAAGGCTGAAAAGAAGGATGAGGAGGAAAAATTACTTAAAGCACAAGCAGAAGAACAGGTCCGAATTGAGAACGAGCGCAAGTATGAACTCGAAAAGCTAAAACTCCAGCTTGAAGCTCAAAAGGTTTCCAATTCAGTTGTTTCTACTCATGGCTCAGAGTACCCGAAATATGAACTCAGTCGGATTATCCCTAAGTTTAATCCAAAAGAAGATGAAATAGGACTGTTTTTAATTATTTTCGAACGTCAATTGAAGTTTATGAATCTTCCAGAGTCATCATGGATACCATATCTCATTTGTTCCTTACCAGCTGAAATAGCGCAGTTACTTGCTAGAGAAGATGAACAGGAGGCTCAAAATTACCAAAAGGTGAAAGAAATGCTTCTCAAGAGATTTAGGTCACTGCTGATAAGTTTCGACAGTTATTTTCCCAACATAGGAAGAATCCTGATACGACATGGAGGGACTACTTTTTCGAACTGGCTTCTTATTTTGAAGGTTGGACAAAGGAAATGAATGTCACCACCTTTGATCAACTCAAAAGTTTATTAATTACTGATCAAATTAAGAAAAGGACTCCACCAGACATCAAAGATCACTTCATTGATTTGTGGACAGATTGGGCCAACCCTCTAGAGTTAGCTGAAAAACTGGATACTTATGAGAATATCCGTCAAGGAGTGAAGAAACATGTGGTGCAGACTCAAAAGAAAACATATTGTAGAGACGAAAATAAAACAGCCTCTACAGATAGAAGATTCCGTCCTGTGGTTAATAGACACGAACATACGCAAAGTCAATTTTCAAGAGTTTCGATACCTCGAAATTCTACTCCTAGATCAGAAGGAAGACCCCCAATTCGATGTTTTGGATGCGGAACACCAGGAGTTGTAATATCTAAATATCTTACTTGTACAAAATCTAAAGTTGAAGAAACTACTGTCAACTGTATGAACTTGTTCACAAGTAATACAACTAAAGATCTTTCAAGCTTGATTATCTTTGAACTTTTTGGTGAGAGAATTGCTGTGTGTGCCGATACTGGTGCCTCACACTCTATTGCAGGAGAAAAGCTGTATAACTTTCTACGAAAGAATGGAATTGCTTTCGAGGACAAAAAGATTTCACTGACTCTTGCTGATGGAAAACTCCAATCCATGGTTGCTCTTAAAACGGTTATCAACTTGTGTATAGAAGGTAAAATTGTGTCAACAGAACTTCTTGTTCTCCCTGAAGCAAAAGGGAATAGCACGCTGTTAGGGAAAGACTTTCTCCATGCAGCCGGTATTGTTCTCAACGTTCAAAATGGAACCTGGCATTTTAGTGAAGATCCCCATAGACAATATTTCTTCTATGTAAAGCCTACTGAATTAAAGGATGCGCCGAAAACTTTTAAATCAACGATTGTGCCTGAGACTACTACTATTGTCCACTTGAGAAGTGATGAAGGAAGACATCTGACCCAGATGCAAAGTGTAGAATTAAACTGCTTACTTCAAGAGTACAAACGCTGCTTTGAACCAGGGGGAGAACCTACTCCTTTCATGAAGCACAGAATAGTTACTATGAATCATCATCCTATATCTGTTCCACCGTATCGTATGTCACCGGCCAAGAAAGAAATACTGAAAGAACAAATTGATGAACTTTTGGCAAAGAACATAATAGAAGAATGTGAATCCCCATATGCTGCTCCGGTAGTGCTCGTCGCTAAACCAAACGGGAAAGTAAGATTATGTGTTGACTACAGAGGCCTCAACGCCGTTACGAAACCGGACACTTATCCATTACCTAGGATGGACGATCTTTTAAACGAAGCTACACCGACATCATACATGTCAACTATAGATCTACAATCAGGATATCATCAGGTGCAAGTGGATGAAAACGATTTGGACAAAACTGCCTTTATTTGTCCTTTCGGAACTTACCGTTATCTACGCATGCCTTTTGGTCTGCGTAACGCACCTGCCACTTTTCAACGCCTGATAGATAAATTCCGAAGTGGCCTGAAAGATGTTTTTGCACTCTCATATTTGGATGACATAGTCATCTTATCAGAGACTTTTGACAAACATTTAAAAGATCTAAAGACTGTTTTTGAGAGACTTTCTCTTTTTAAACTTCATGTGCGCGCGCAAATAGAGAGAAATGCCATTTTTCCTGTGATCGTGTTAAGTACTTGGGTTTCTGGATAACAAGAGATGGAATTGAAGCCGATCAAGAGAAAATCGCTTCTATCCAAAGAATTCCAGTTCCAACTAATGTGAAAGAACTTCTGTCTTTCTTACAGACCTGCTCATGGTTCAGAAGATATGTTCCGAACTTTGCAGACATAGCACGACCTCTTAGCAATTTAACTAAGAAAAGAGTCGATTGGTCGTGGGGTCTTGAACAGCAAGAAGCTTTCGAAACCCTAAAAGAACGCTTGACAACAGCCCCTGTGTTAAAGCAACCTGATGGATGTAAGCCTTTCATAATTCGCACAGATGCGAGTAACTACGCCCTTGGCGCAGTCCTTCTCCAAGGAAATGGTCCAGAAGAACATGTGATTGAATACGCTAGTCGTCTGTTGATCCCAGCAGAACACAATTATTCGACTACTGAGCGGGAAGCTTTGGCAGTAGTTTGGGCCTTAGAAAAGTTCCGAGGTTACATCGAGAATCAAGAAATTATCATTGCTTCAGACCATCAACCTCTTAAATGGCTTCTGAGCATTAAGTCACCCTCAGGACGTTTAGCAAGATGGGCTCTGAAGATCCAATCGTTTAATCTGAAAATCGAATATACGCCAGGAAGAGCTAATGTGGTCGCTGATATGCTGTCGAGACCGACATATTCACATGAA